>KN042420.1:2832839-2921052 GCA_000739165.1 Podila verticillata NRRL 6337
AGGGATGGTGGCGAGAGTGATGGGATGGTGGCGAGAGATCGCGGATGGTCGGCAAAAGTGAAGGGACGGTCGGCAAGAGTGAAGGGACGGTCGGCGAAAGTGATGGGACGGTCGGCAAGAGTGATGGGATGGTGGCGAGAGTGATGGGATGGTGGCGAGAGATGGGATGGTCGGCAAAAGTGAAGGGACGGTCGGCAAGAGTGAAGGGACGGTCGGCAAGAGTGAAGGGACGGTCGGCGAAAGTGAAGGGACGGTCGGCAAAAGTGAAGGGACGGTCGGCAAGAGTGATGGGACGGTTGGTGAACAGACGTCCCCCAGTTCCGACCAACGAGGGGATGACAAAGTTACCGGGATTGTGGCCCCCTCTCTCCCCCCTCCTTCCTTTTCGGTGAAAGGCACAATATCTTTTTGCAAAAAAACCTCCCCTCCACAAATCCCACGTGCGACCTTCGAAATAGGGCCAACAAAGACCACCATGCAAAAGGTGTTTCTTTCAACTCGCAGTACCTTTTTATTTTGTTAAAAAAAAAAAAAGAGAAAAGAAAAGAAACCACGTCCAAGTCTCTTGCAAGGGTGTTGCTTTCAACCGAAGTTAAAAATAATCCTTGCTGCACGACCAGGCAAAATAAAAAAAATATAAAAAAGTCAGAAAAAGAGTGAGAAAGGGCGAGAGAGTAACAATTGACAGTGCGATATCAGAAAAAAGAGAGAGAGAAAAAAAAAAGGAAAACATCTTGGTGCCACAGAAAAAAAAGACGTTGTGATATCGGCCGTTGGGAAAGAGAGAGAGATAGATAGAGAAACATCTTACTCCGACATAATTCTTGATGCCACCACGCGGTTCCTATTTGAGATAAGAGAAGAGAAGCTCCCAGCAAGGCTAGTAAGATGCTTCTCGGCATCCTCACTGGAAGAGATGTCCAATCTGTCGTTCCCGTGAAAGAGTCCCCGCAAGTTGCGACAGGCCTTTGCTCCAGGTCCCTGGTCCTTGGGGTCCGGGTTGTCAATATCGCTCAAGTGCAAAAAAATTCCTTGGTTATGTTCCATTGATCGACTCCAGAGACAATGAAAAACTTTTGAGAGTGGGACTCCCCAAAGCCAAAGTGTGAAAACGGTCAGGGGCAATTGGGGAATCGATGCACATCCTGCCAAGGCGCCTCTGCGAGTGATATACGTGGTACGGTGGCCGAAGTGGCTTCGCACCTGTGCCAATCCCAACACATTATCTGCAAGTGAGGAGCCAACTCTTTTTGTCGACACGAAAATCCTGCTCGAGTCGTTGATCGGAAACTCGGCGCATCGAGAAGGACCCACTTCAGCTGATTTCTCCCATTCCAACGTTGTAATGAGGTAATTGCTGTCTCTAACGCCAATTACAAGCCGTTTGTTCCTGAAGTTGTCCATCATGATGACCAGTTTGAGGCGTCCTTTGTACTGCGTGCAGTGCGATCTTGTAGGGATGCTTGATGGGAGAGCCATCATTGGTTCGGCATGCGGGTCAGCGGTCACATCTCGTTTGTAGACCTCCAGGCACAAGATCCTTGCGATTTTTGACCCTGTGACGATGTGGGCCCCGGAAAGTTGCTCGAGCCCTGTTGTTCCACCAGACTCAACTGCTGACAGATGATCACTCCCCATCTCTTCATAGCCATCTTCGGGCGAAAGGTGTTGGCTGCTGTCATCCAAGTCGATCTGGGTGATGCTGAAACCTGGCTGTAATCTAGAAGTCAGAAGCGACACGCAGTTTCTCTCCAGAAAGACAGTAAATCCTGTGCTTGTGCTTGCGACAGCATTATCCTTGCTGATCAAGAATGGCGCAATATCCATGGCCGTGGTTACGAACTTCACTAACTCAAGCGGAAGAATTTTAGTGGTACTCTTTACAACCTCTTGTTTAGCAGCAGCAAGCTCGGCGTCCAGCAGCTTTGTCTTCTTTGTTGGAGGTTCGTAGAATTCATCGCCATTGGAAGTATCGCCATTGGAAGTACCGCCCTCTTCGACTTCGCCTCTTTCCGAGCCAACATCCACATTCACCACACTGCAACCATCCACAATCTCACAATTCCCTCTCTTGAGATGTTTTCGGATACCAGATCGAGTTCCGAATGATTGTTGACAACGTGGGCACCAGAAAACGCCTTCCACACGACACAGAGTACAGGGTTCTTCAGCGTCTTGTGCATTGGTAAAGGTTCCTTGAAAGGTTGGTTCATGATTATCAGCTTCATGCATCTGCAATTGTTTCTTTGTCGCGAACCTTGCTGGACAAGTACTGCAATCTAAGACCTTTGGTGATGGCGCCATCCTCTGCGAGCTGATGAGACGAGATGGGACAGTCGGCGATGGGATGGGACGGTCACTGTCGGTCGGCGAATGATGGATGATCAGCGAGTGATGGACGGTGGGCGAGTAATGGATGGTCGGCGAGTGATTGGTGATGGACGCGACAATCGGTGAGTGATTGGTTATGGACGCCACGGTTGGCGAGTGAGTGAGTGGTAGTAGACGCGAGGGTCGGACGGTCGGCGAGTAATGGATGGTCGGCGAGTGATTGATGATGGACGCGACGATCGGTGAGTGATTGGTTATGGACGCGACGATCGGTGAGTGATTGGTTATGGACGCGACGATCGGTGAGTGATTGGTTATGGACGCGACGATCGGTGAGTGATTGGTTATGGACGCGACGATCGGTGAGTGATTGGTTATGGACGCGACGGTCGGGCGGTCGGCGAGTGAGTGAGTGATGGACGCGACGGTCGGACGGTCGAGGCCACGTTAAATCTCATCGGGTGGCTGATGAAGTCGGACATCAAAATAAACTGTCACAATCAAAGCTTTGAAGGCGTTATGTCATTTCTTGCGATGTATTGAACGACCTATGAACAGATCCATCAATCCTTATCCGTATTGTCTCTTGTTTGCACTTTAGTTGGATAACACCGGTGCCTACAAAATATGTCAATTTCAGCACTTTTGGAGAAATGAGACCACCTTTTTAGCTGAGAAATGACCTAGACGCGTCTAAAAACACGTTCATCATTCTGATTTCGAATATGTTTTCCCGCGATTCAATGCCAAACAACAGTACGACATCAAAACACCTTCTTTTCTTCTCAAACGCTTCAGTTATATGCTTTTTTTAATGAGGAATCCGAAAATGCCAGTAGCAAGGCGTTTCTCTTAATAAAAAATCGATATTTTGGATGTTAAAGACAACTGAGTTAGCAAATTTACGAAGATTTTGCAATTTTGTAATGCCTACAGCTCTATTTTGACGTCAGTTCTCAACAAAACGCCTTCAAAGTATTAAGAATGGTAGAGCGGGATGTTGTAGAGGTAATACCACAGTATGGTGACTGAGGTACAACTTTTAAGTGTCAAGAATGTGTACAGAAGTGCCGGCAGGAAGGGTTTTACTTTGAACCTAGCTGACACTCAAAAGCGGTTTTCTCAGTGGATTCATATCGCGAATCTGTCTACCTTGGCTTAAAAGAACCGCATTTACAAGGCTTTTCACTTAAAGAAATAGCGAGGTGTCCTGAACGTCTCTAGGGGCGTCTTCTCCAGATTGCGATGGTATCTGCATCAAGGAGTCTGTGAAATTTCTACTCCACCGCATGTAGACTGTGCAAAAGCCTCTGTCTCGCCGCGGCATCAAAATAGACTTAAAGAGTCTATTGAATTGATTCACAATAACAAAGTTCGTGTAAGAGTGGTGATCAAGAAAATGAAGAGTGCAAGGAAAAGGTAGAGGAAGAGTATCATATGCTGTGGATGATAATGAAGTCTGAGAGAGTGAACAGGACAAGCATTAAAACCGCATGTCAAGCGAGTACGGACCACTCTCGCTTGACGTGCGGCGTCAACACATGACCTTGGCGGACGACGGCGAAGGTGGTCCGTACTCGCTTGACGTGCGGTGTTAATGCTTGTTATATTTGACGGTGTTGCATATCAACCAAATGTTTATTTCTTTGTATTGCGTGTCACGCCTCCTTGCTACATCAGTACCTACTAACTTCTCACACAAAAACTGGATCTGGTACTGGATCTCATCCACGGTTTCTTGCATGCTGTCGTCAATGTGTAAGGGCGATACTATCTTGCTCAACTCCTTTGTGAAGTTGTTCTGTGCTCTCCAGATTAGCTTCTATTAGTGGACACAAAATATCATTGGCAACATACCGTGAGTTCGTCATCTGAATCGGTATCAGTGCCTTCGAGGACCTCACCGGAGGCATAGGGGTCACAAAGTTGTAGAAATGGCTATACATGAGAAACAATGAGGACAAAGACGCGTGTGAGATCATGTTGATATAAACACCGACTTACAATAGACTTGATGGCAAGGTCGCAATCGACTGTCGGTGCACCACTCTTGCTGGTTGAAGCAGCCATCAGGGAATGCTGATGGGAAAGCATTGAGCAAGTAATGATGGGCGGTGTTGGGTGATGATGGGTGCCGATGGTTAATGGAGAAAAGTTTGATGGTGGCTAAATTCCAATTCAAGAGCACTGTTTTCCATTTTTATCAGCCAGGGATGCAAAGTGGATTCTTCGTCATATGGGGAGCGGACATGTTGGGCGATTCTTGGTGTGAGTGAGTGAAGGTGAAATATATGTTAAGAGAAACTGATAGAGCTGAACAGATGAAATAAAAGAAAGAAGAGAAGGCGAGAGCTGACCGCTTGATGCAGTTGGTTCAATCCGCTCTTGCCACGAATGATGTCAAAGGGCATCCGTGCTCGTTTAATACACGCGCCGTGACCCACACACAGAGAACCCTAATTTTGCGCATGAATGCGAGACGCAGAACGCACAGACTTGGCTAGTTGCAGCGCCAAAGCATTGATTAGCTAGAAGACCAAGGAAATGACCTCTTTCTTGGTTGAAAGACCAAAGCATTGGCCCTCTCTCGGTATTTCATCTTGATACTCAGCAAATCTTTCATTTCATTTCGCTACCTATCTCTAATAAAGCAAGGACGAAGCACATACATCGAAAACAGACACTCCCTTCCAACATCAAACCTTCATCATGCTGTCTAATCCACTTCAGAAACAGAAGCGCAGTTGGCATAGTCAACTTTCCAACCATCACCTTCAACACCGAGACTGCAGACAATATCTTGGACACTAGGGGTTTTTTTGGAGCGATAGCTCGGTGTACACCATCTCGACTCTGACGGTTCGTTTCATAATCTTGAAGATGCCAACACTCGCAGTAGTTTACAAAAACGCAGAGAAACCTACGATCTCGCGATTTCAGGCACAGTGCTAGGCCACGCATCCTCGACAAGAGCCGAGATCATTGGCATACTGGCAGCTATCCTGCGTTGCCCCCGCGACCACCCAGCAAAAATATATTGTAACGACCTTACGACTGTCGACCAGTTCTCCACATTGATACAGTCTCCTGCTACTATAGGTGAATATTTGCAATCACCGAATGCCGATTGGTGGGGAGCGACAAGAAAAGTGTACATCCAACAAGGCCGACAGATCACTGTCGAGTGGGTGTCTGGGCATGATGGAATTGCAGAAAATATGGCTGCCGACAGGTGGGCTAACTGACCCGGAATTAACATAGAGACCTATCTACACTCAGGAGCAACATTGCACAACATCCAAATCTGGTCCTGAGAACACACAAAATCTGAAACGACTACCGGTGATCCCCCCGGCGGAACGCATATCGGTCAGCGTCACTCTATCATCAAAATCGAAACTTCCTCCGAAGAGGATTGTATTTTTCGAACTCGGTGTCAAGGAAGGGTCCAAAAGGACTAGAGTTATTTTTCAGAATGCGGACAAGATTGGCAGGATCAAGGTACTTGAAGTCTCGCATCGTCTTTGAGTAAGGAAGTCAGTCTCAGCAAGGCCAAAGTTCTGCGCGCGATGGATATCGTAGTCGACCGCGGCAAGTCCCAGATAAACAGCAAAAAATTGAGAGCCAGATGTCAGAGACATGTAATTTTTTGCGTGTCAGAGCCATGTAACTGAAGGCATGTCCGAGCCATTTAGAAAAACTCCGTGTCCGAGCCAAAAGAATACGAGGTAGCAGCATAGTCTGAGGGCAGATTTTAGATTATTCTTGATTTTCACTACGTTAAGATTTCTGGATTTTCGCATTTATTAATACTACATAAAAGAAGATGTTGAATCACCTAATCCTCTACTCCTCTACTCCTCATTCTGCTCTCGGCTGTGAAACTCATCCAGCTTGCGATTGAGGATCCGACTGATCTCGGCCATGTGCTCTGGCATATCCATATGGCCGTGCTCACACTCAATGTCACAGATCTCAATCGACCCAAGGGCATATGGCTTCCAGTCACCGGGAGCTATCAACCGCCCAAAGCCTGTGTTCCGTACGGTCGCGCGGAAAATGAGTAGGTCACCATTAAATACGTTGGGTGCCTGAAGCCGACCAATCCGGTTATTGTTGTCAATGATGATAGGCGCCTTCTCCAAGAACGGATTGATCAGGTCCGGTGAATACATCTCCTTGTTGCCCACAAGTGTTTGAATAAAGTCCGGCTCCTGTTCGTCCTCGCCAAGCTGCCGCTCCTCTCGACCATGATAATCTGCATGCGTATCCATCAATGCGACTAATTCCACTCTCTCGCCTTGCTTCTCCAGATATACGGCCATGGTGTGTGCTACCAAACCTCCAAACGAGTATCCCAGCAGTTGATAAGGTCCATGAGGCTGGACACGACGAACTTGACAGATGTAATCAAGTACCATCTCGTCGAGATTCGATGCCTTTTCTTGACCAACAATGAATCCGCGCGCTTGCAGACCATAGAGAGGCTGGTCCGGGTGCAAGCGTGTCGCCAGTGCGGTGTAGCACCAACTAAGTCCGGATGAAGGGTGGATACAGAACAACGGCGGTCGAATTCCCTGAGGTTTGATGGGGAGCAGTACGTCGAATGATTCCTCTTGCGATGCTCCTGTGGCGAGTAATCGTGGCGCCAGATCTGCAATTGTCGGTAACTCAAACAGTGTCCGCAGGGTTAAGTCGAAACCCAACATCGTTCGTATCCGGGTGATCATCCTCACAGCCAGCAACGAGTGGCCACCCAAGACGAAAAAACCATCGTTCCTTCCGATTTTGTCAACATTGAGTAGCTCCATCCAAATACTCGATAATGCACACTCGATCTCTCCTTGTGGCGCCTCGTAGTTCTGACGAGCAAAGTCACCATCGCCTGGTGCAGGAAGCGCCCGCCGATCCAACTTGCCATTGGGAGTCAACGGGAACGCGTCCATGCCCACAAACGCGGCTGGGACCATGTATTCTGGCAACCGCCCCACCAGATGCGACCGAAGTGTCAGAGACAGCTGAGTCTCGTATGATTCTAGGAAGGTATATGGATGTAGTAATTCAGCAAACGTTCCTTCGAGCCCTCACAGGTTATTCTTTTCATCTAAGTTAATCCATACCTTGGATAGCCTGATGATCTGGACTAGCAATCACGTAGGCAACAAGCCGCCTGTTGCTGCCTTCACCCAGAACAATGACCACAGCCTCAGACACCAACGGATGCTCCGAAAGACGTGCCTCAATCTCACCAAGTTCGATTCGGAAGCCACGGATCTTGACTTGATGATCATTGCGACCCAGACACACAATGTTGCCGTCAGGCAGATGACGCGCCATGTCCCCAGTCTTGTACATTCGAGCACAAGGTTCGCTCGAAAACGGGTCTGGCATGAATTTTTCGGCGGTCAACTCTGGTCTATTCAGGTAGCCTCTTGCCACTCCGACACCTCCGATGTAAATTTCTCCAAGGACACCCAGAGGCACTGGATTACCGTGTGTATCCAGAAGATATACCCGCTTATTGGCAAGTGGCCGGCCGATCGGGACTACATCGTTAAGGCCAATCTCGGAGTATTTCCATGCCAGCGCAGCCACAGTTGTCTCGGTGGGGCCGTACACGTTGATGATCGTGCTTTTAGGCACAATTGCGCGAACTTTCCGAGCAAGTGCAGCCGTAAGCGGCTCTCCTCCCAGTATAACCTTCGTCAGTGTACTCAGTGGCGACAAGTCTCCGCAGTCTTGAAGCATACTGGGGATGAAAATGACATGAGTAATGCGATGCTGCTCCAGATAACCCCACAGCTGATGTCGATCCAGGCGGATACTCTCCTGCAGCAGATGCAGGCTTCCGCCAAAGCACAATGTGCCAAAGATCTCACACACACTTGGATCGAAACTGGTAGAAAAGAACTGGGTCATTCGACTGGAAGGTTGGACTTGAAGGTACTCCTGCCAGTACACAATGAGATTGACGACTCCATGATGCTCGATCATTACTCCTTTCGGCTTGCCAGTCGTTCCGGATGTATAAATGACGTATGCCAGATGACGCGAGGTCAGAGTCGAGATCGATGGGCTGGACGTGGGACGAACTGCAATGACGCTTGGATCCAGGACCATTAAATCTGAGAGTGTCGCCTCGCCTAGCGCGGTTCTTCCAACCTTGTCAGCCACCAAGCAGACCGGTGCAGTATCGTGGAGAATGTCACGCAAGCGATCGCTTGCATAGAGTGGATCAAGTGGCACGTAGGCACCGCCAGCCTTCAAAATAGCCAGTATTCCAATGATCATCGCTGGAGATCGCTCAACGCAGATCGCGACAAGAACGTCAGGTTGAACACCGAGGCCGATGAGTCGATGAGCTAGGCAATTGGCTCGCGTGTTCACTTCAGCATACGTCAAGGACTGGTCCTCGTACACGACTGCGATGGCTTTTGGCGTACGCTCAACTTGCTGCTCAAAGAGGTGATGGAGGCAGAGATCGGCGGGATAGCCCGCTTGCGTCGCATTCCACTCTCGCAGCAACATTTGTCTTTCCTCCAACGGTAGCATCTCCAGCTGTGATACTGTCATGCTGAGGCTGCTCTCGAGCGCATTTGCCAAGCTGACGAGTGCCTCCTGCATGTAGCCGCAGACGCGAGCAGAATCCAATGGCTGTACTATTTGGGCCGTCAAACCGAGCGCAGTACCATAGTCTTCCACCGCCATCACGAATGGATAGTTGTTGCGCTCATGAACTTCAATAATCTCAACGCCAGGTGCGTCGTGGATATCATTCATTGGTGCTGTATTGTGGCGGTAGTTCAGGATTGAACTGAACAGAGGCATTCCCGCGGAGACACTACTGCAGCGTTGCGCGAGTGCTAATGAGGCATGCTCATGCTCCAGTAACGCCGCCAATCGTGCATGGGTCGCTCGGACAGTCGCCTCAACACTGCTCTTGTCGAGATCCACACGAAATGGCAGCGTGTTAACGAAGAGTCCCAGAGCTTGGTTAGAGCTTGTAGACCCTTGCATGCGTCCAAAGAGCACAGTGCCAAACACCACGCGTTGCTGCCCGCTCGTGCGAGCAATCACCTGGCCCCACGCAACATGACACAGACTGGCAAGACTGACGCCAAGTCTACTCGCTTGCGGCCGGAGTCGGTTGTTCAAGTCCTGGGGCAACATCATGTGCGACTCTGTGACATCGGCTCCATCGCCAAGAACATCGGCTAGTCCAAACGGTAGCGTGGGCGTGTCGATTTCCACCAACATGTCCTTAAAGAACTGCTCGTGAGCTTCCAGGCTCGTTCCTAAGCGCACTTGGGCGATAAGATTGCGGTAGGGATACGCTGGAGGCAGAGCATCTCCCCGTCCTTCTGAGAACGCTTTCACCTCGACGTCAATTATATCAAATGTCGTGTGATCACCGATCATATGATGATACATTTCAACTAGGATCCAGCGATCGTCGCTCTCTTGCGCAATCACAAAGCGAATCAATGGAGCCTGTGTAAGATCGATGCGATGATGAAGAGGATCAAACATGCTCTTGAGCTGACCAGTAATGGGCCCGTCCACTGGATCCAACTTGAGTTCTGTGATCGACAACGGAGCATCGCGCCACACGACTTGGACCGGTGTTGATAGGTTCTCCCACACAAGGGACGTGCGCATAATGTCATGGCGGTTCACGATCTGTTGCATGGCAGCCAGGTACTGATCCAGCGATGCTCTGTTGTCATAAGCCACGGTGGTATAAAGCAGGTAAGGATCTCCACTCTTCGCCAGCAGATGGTGGAACAAGGTGCCGTCTTGCGATGGTGACAATGCGTAGATGTCCTGGATGTTGGCCACACCGCCGGGTACACACTGGACAATATGATCGATCTCAGTTTGGGTAAGATCGATTAACGGCAGCATCTCAGGCGCGATATGGGTGATACCAGGTGTGATGAGGTTGGGAGGCGTCATGACATCACGATGTTGACCAATTGATTGGGCAAGCACCGACAACTCGGGAGAATCAAATAGCGCACGAACAGAGACTGAGTGGCCGAGGTTATGGAGGCGCGAGATCATCTGCACAGCCAGAAGAGAGTGACCTCCGAGCGCAAAGAAGCTATCATTTCGGCTTACGCGTTCCAGATGCAATAACTCTGCCCATATTGTCGCCAGTGCGTTTTCTATCTCTCCCTGTGGCGCCTCGTAGTTCTGACGAGCAAAGTCATCATCGCCTGGTGCAGGAAGCGCCCGCCGATCCAACTTGCCATTGGGGGTCAATGGGAACGCGTCCATGCGCACAAACGCTGCTGGAACCATGTATTCGGGTAACCGCATAGAGATATGAGAGCGAAGTATCCAGGCCAGTTGGTCCCCATAAGATGCTGCTATTGTGGATAAAAATGTGTACGTTGGTTAAGCACACCGTAATTCAAAGGAACCGTTGTTCTCTCTTTCATCCCTTTTCTCTGTCATTCAATTTCATCGTTACCTTCTACTTGCTGCTGGACATTACTGGCAATCACATAGGCAACAAGTCGCTTGTCACTCTTCTCACCTAACACAATGACTAAGGACTCGGACACCAAAGGATGGTCGTTCAACTGCATTTCGATCTCTCCGAGTTCGATTCTGAATCCTCGGATCTTGACTTGATGGTCATTGCGACCCATATGCACAAGATTACCATTGGGAAGATACCGCGCCATGTCCCCCGTCCTGTACATCCGAGCACCAAGTTCACTCGAAAACGGGTCCGGCATGAATTTTTCGGCGGTCAACTCTGGTCTATTCAGGTAACCTCTTGCCACTCCGACACCTCCGATGTAAATTTCTCCGAGGACACCCAGAGGCACTGGATTACCGTGTGTATCCAGAAGATATACCCGCTTGTTGGGAAGGGGTCGACCGATTGGTACCATATGTCCGCTGAAGTCCGAGTGCCACTTCCACAGAGTCGTAGAAACAGATGTCTCTGTGGGTCCGTATGAATTTATAACGATACTGTTGGGTGCCATGGTTCTTAGCAGTCCTGGAAGGTGGGGCGGCATCGTCTCCCCCATCACAATGAACGCCTGCAGTGCCTTCAACGTTACCAGATCCTTGCAGTCGTGGAGTAGTGTTGGAGTGAAACTAACGTGGGTGATTGCATTCCGCGCCAAAAAGTCCCAGAGACGATGTCTATCGAGTCGAATGCCATCCTGCAGCAGGTAAAGACTGGCACCGCAATGTAGAGTTGAGAATATCTCGGACACGCTGTGGTCGAAACTCACGGATGTGTTCTGCAAAACTCGGCTGCGGGTGTGGATTTCAAAGCGCTCAGGACGTTTATAGACCAGATTGACAGCGCCCTGGTGCTCCAGCATTACTCCCTTGGGCTTCCCTGTGGATCCAGAGGTGTAGATGACATATGCGAGATGACGTGAAGTCAGCCCTATAACATTCGGATTGCTGTTGGATTTTTGATCGGGCGCATTTGGGTCGAGCACAGCAAGGGACTTGAGAGTGGACTTTCTTAGCGCATTCCTACCAGCTTGGTCCGCGATCAGAATAGTCGGTGCTGCGTCGCTGATGATATCTCTCAGGCGATCGCTTGCATAGAACGGATCGAGAGGCACGTAGGCACCGCCAGCCTTCAAAATAGCCAGTATTCCGATGATCGTCGCTGGAGACCGCTCAACGCAGATCGCGACAAGAACGTCAGGTTGAACACCGAGGCCGATGAGTCGATGAGCTAGGCAATTGGCTCGCGTGTTCACTTCAGCATACGTCAAGGACTGGTCCTCGTACACGACTGCGATGGCTTTTGGCGTACGCTCAACTTGCTGCTCAAAGAGGTGATGGAGGCAGAGATCGGTGGGATAGTCCTCTTGCGTCGCATTCCACTCTCGCAGCAACATTTGGCGTTCCTCCAATGGTAGCACCTCCAGCTGTGATACTGACATGCTGAGGTTGCTCTCGAGCGCATTTGCCAAGCTGACGAGTGCCTCTTGCATGTAACCGCAGACGCGAGCAGAATCCAATGGCTGTACTACTTTAGCGGTCACTCCTAGCGCAGTACCATAGTCTTCCACCGTCATCACGAATGGATAGTTGTTGCGCTCCTGGCTTTCGATAAGCTTCTTGCCAGATGCGTCGTTAACATCGTTAGTTGGTACTGTATTGTGGCGGTAGTTCAGCAATGAGCTGAACAGAGGCATTCCCGCGGGGACACTACTGCAGCGTTGCGCGAGTGCTAATGAGGCATGCTCATGCTCCAGTAACGCCGCCAATCGTGCATGGGTCGCTCGGACAATCTTCTCAACACTGCTCTTGTCGAGATCCACACGAAGTGGCAGTGTGTTAATGAAGAGTCCCATAGCTTGGTTAGAGCTTGTAGACCCTTGCATGCGTCCAAAGAGCACAGTGCCAAACACCACGCGTTGCTGCCCGCTCGTGCGAGCAATCACCTGGCCCCACGCAACATGACACAGACTGGCAAGACTGACGCCAAGTCTACTCGCTTGCGGCCGGAGTCGGTTGTTCAAATCCTGGGGCATCATCATGTGCGACTCTGTGACCCCGGTTCCATCGCCAAGAACATCGGCTAGTCCAAACGGTAGCGTGGGCGTGTCGATTTCCACCAACATGTCCTTAAAGAACTGCTCGTGAGCTTCCAGGCTCATTCCTAAGCGCACTTGGGCGATGTGATTGCGGTAGGGATACGCTGGAGGCAGAGCATCTCCCCGTCCTTCTGAGAATTCTTTGATCTCGACTTCCATTGCCTCTAGTGTCGAATGGTCGCCGATGAGATGGTGTAGCAGCTCAACCAGGATCCAGCGATCGTCGCTCTCTTGCGCAATCACAAAGCGAATCAATGGAGCCTGTGTAAGATCGATGCGATGATGAAGAGGATCAAACATGCTCTTGAGCTGACCAGTAATGGGCCCGTCCACTGGATCCAACTTGAGTTCTGTGATCGACAACGGAGCATCGCGCCACACGACTTGGACCGGTGTTGATAAGTTCTCCCACACAATGGCCGTGCGCATAATGTCATGGCGATTCACGATCTGTTGCATGGCAGCCAGGTACTGATCCAGCGATGCTCTGTTGTCATAAGCCATGGTGGTATAAAGCAGGTAAGGATCTCGATTCTTCGCCAGCAGATGGTGGAACAAGATACCGTCTTGTAATGGTGACAATGCGTAGATGTCCTGGATGTTGGCCACACCGCCGGGTACACACTGGACAATATGATCGATCTCAGTTTGGGTAAGATCGATTAAC
Source organism: Podila verticillata NRRL 6337 (assembly GCA_000739165.1). Lineage (NCBI taxonomy): Eukaryota > Fungi > Mortierellomycota > Mortierellomycetes > Mortierellales > Mortierellaceae > Podila > Podila verticillata. The sequence goes on from KN042420.1 coordinate 2,846,424, forward strand.
GGCAGCATCTCAGGCGCGATATGGGTGACACCAGGTGTGATGAGGTTGAGAGGCGTCACGACATCGCGATGCTGACCGATTAGCTGAGCAAGTACAGACAGCGTAGGTGTATCAAAGATTGTACGCACAGAGATCGAGTAGTGGAGGTGATGAAGGCGCGAGATCATCTGCACAGCCAGAAGAGAGTGACCTCCGAGCGCAAAGAAGCTATCATTTCGGCTTACGCGTTCCAGATGCAATAACTCTGCCCATATTGTCGCCAGTGCGTTTTCTATCTCTCCCTGTGGCGCCTCGTAGTTCTGACGAGCAAAGTCATCATCGCTTGGTGCAGGAAGCGCCCGCCGATCCAACTTGCCATTGGAAGTCAATGGGTACGCGTCCATGCCCACAAACGCTGCTGGGACCATGTATTCTGGCAACCGCCCCACCAGATGCGACCGAAGTGTCAGAGACAGCTGAGTCTCGTATGATTCTAGGAAGGTATATGGATGTAGTAATTCAGCAAACGTTCCTTCGAGCCCTCACAGGTTATTCTTTTCATCTAAGTTAATCCATACCTTGGATAGCCTGATGATCTGGACTAGCAATCACGTAGGCAACAAGCCGCCTGTTGCTGCCTTCACCCAGAACAATGACCACAGCCTCAGACACCAACGGATGCTCCGAAAGACGTGCCTCAATCTCACCAAGTTCGATTCGGAAGCCACGGATCTTGACTTGATGATCATTGCGACCCAGACACACAATGTTGCCGTCAGGCAGATGACGCGCCATGTCCCCAGTCTTGTACATTCGAGCACAAGGTTCACTCGAAAACGGGTCTGGCATGAATTTTTCGGCGGTCAACTCTGGTCTATTCAGGTAACCTCTTGCCACTCCGACACCTCCGATGTAAATTTCTCCAAGGACACCCAGAGGCACTGGATTACCGTGTGTATCCAGAAGATATACCCGCTTATTGGCAAGTGGCCGGCCGATCGGGACTACATCGTTAAGGCCAATCTCGGAGTACTCCCATGCCAGCGCAGCCACAGTTGTCTCGGTGGGGCCGTACTCGTTGATGATCGTACAGTTGGGCACAATTGCGCGAACTTTCCGAGCAAGTGCAGCCGTAAGCGGCTCTCCTCCCAGCATAAGCTTCGTCAGTGTACTCAGTGGCGACAAGTCTCCGCAGTCTTGAAGCATGCTGGGGACGAAACTGGCATGAGTAATGCGATGCTGCTCCAGATAACCCCACAGCTGATGTCGATCCAGGCGGATACTCTCCTGCAGCAGATGCAGGCTTCCGCCAAAGCACAATGTGCCAAAGATCTCACATACGCTTGGGTCGAAACTGGTAGAAAAGAACTGGGTCATTCGACTGGAATGTTGGACTTGGAGATATTCTTGCCGGTACACAATGAGATTGACGACTCCATGGTGCTCGATCATTACTCCTTTCGGCTTGCCAGTCGTTCCGGATGTATAAATGACGTATGCCAGATGACGCGAGGTCAGAGTCGGGATCGATGGGTTGGACGTGGGATGAACTGCAATGACGTTTGGATCCAGGACCATTAAATCTGAGAGTGTCGCCTCGCCTAGCGCGATTCTTCCAACCTTGTCAGCCACCAAGCAGACCGGTGCAGTATCGTGGAGAATGTCACGCAAGCGATCGCTTGCATAGAGTGGATTAAGTGGCACGTAGGCACCGCCAGCCTTCAAAATAGCCAGTATTCCAATGATCGTCGCTGGAGACCGCTCAATGCAGATCGCGACAAGAACGTCAGGTTGAACACCATGGCCGATGAGTCGATGAGCTAGGCAATTGGCTCGCGTGTTCACTTCAGCATACGTCAAGGACTGGTCCTCGTACACGACTGCGATGGCTTCTGGCGTACGCTCAACTTGCTGCTCAAACAGATGGTGAAGGCAGAGATCAGAGGAATAGTCCTCTAGAGTATCATTCCATGTCTCAAATAGAAGTGTGCGTTCATCTGGAGATAGGATGTCGACAGCAACGATGGATTGCTCGGCGTCGGATACCATCTGCTGCAGCACCGCAATTAGGTAGCCAATGTGCCTCTCGATTGTCAGCCGATCGAAGAGCGACAACGCGTATCCCAGGCTTCCAGATATCCCTCCATCCGACTCCCATAGATCGAGTGTCAGATCAAACTTCGCGAAGTCGTGGTCCAGGTCGTGGTCTGTCACCTGCAATCCTGGCAGATTCCATTCGCCGAATTCGTTGTTCTGCCATACAAACATCACTTGGAACAGCGGGGTGCGATCCATCCTGCGCGGAGGCTGCACGATCTCGACAACTTGCTCGAACGGCAAGTCCTGGTGGGCGTATGCGGCCAAAGTGCCGCGTCGGACACGCTCCAAAAGGTCTAGCGTGCTCGGTTCACCCGACAGATCAACGCGTAAGGCGAGGGTGTTGACGAAGAATCCGATCAAGGACTCGATTTCCTGACGGCTGCGATTGGCACTCGGTGTACCAATGACAATATCATCCTGGCTAGACAACCGCGATAGGACAACAGCCCATGCTGTCAGGATAGTCATGAACAATGTCACTCCATGCTGGTGACTGAGTCGCTTGAGTTTACCAGTGATCTCTGCATCAAGGACAATTTGTACTCGAGATCCTTTGAAGGACTGCTGAGGAGGACGAGATCGGTCGGTCGGGAGATCGAGCAGCACTGGAGCGTCTGACAGTGTGGTGCGCCAGTAGTCGCCTTGTTCCTTGAGTCGGTCGCCAGAGAGCCATTTTCGCTGCCATGCTGCGTAGTCCGGGTACTGGATTGCGAGTGGTGGCAAGGCGTTAGACTCGCCATTGCAGTAGGCTGTGTAAAGCAGGCCTAATTCGCGCCGTATGATGGCTAAGGACCATCCATCGGAGACAATGTGATGCTGCGTGATGAGAAGGATATGCTCATCATCAGCGAGTTGTATCAACATTGCACGAATAAGAGGTCCCTGTGCCAATTCAAACGATGTGCGCGCCTCCTCGACACACAGTTGTTCCAGTTCCGTATCCGCATCGCTGGTGCCTCGCAAGTCGATGCATCGCAATGGCATTGCTAAAGAGCAGAATACAACTAGTTGTCAATAACAGTCATAATGCATCCTCATACATCTTCAATAATGTTATCACAATCGTCAATACACTACCTCCAAGCGGCAATATGTGCACTTTAGGCTGTCCATTGAGGTTGACGAAAACAGAGCGCAATGCCTCGTGGCGGGAATACAAATCGTCCATTGATTGCTTCCATGCTGACTGATCCAAGATTCCACTCAGGCGAACAGTTAATGGTATATGGTACGTATCGCTGACTCCTTCGAGTTGAGCAAGGAACCATAGGCGCTGTTGTGCGAACGAGAGAGGTATCACATCATGACGGGAGACTGGCGTTATTTCAGGAAGCGCTGTCTCTCCTTGTACTAGCTGCTCCTTGACAACTGCAGCGAAAGCGGAGAGACTAGACGAGGCAAACAATGACGATAGAGGAAGGTGGGCGCCAAAAGTGGCAACTCGGTTCATCAAGCGCACGGCAAGCAAAGAGTGGCCTCCAAGGGCGAAGAATCCGTCATGCCGGCTCACGCGCTCGACTCCCAGTAGCTCCGACCAGATGGCAGCCAGGGCAGTTTCGATCTCGTCTTGTGGAGCCTCATACATCTGATGAGCGAAACCATCATCGCCTGGTGCAGGAAGCGCCCGCCGATCCAACTTGCCATTGGAAGTCAATGGGTACGCGTCCATGCCCACAAACGCTGCTGGGACCATGTATTCTGGCAACCGCCCCACCAGATGCGACCGAAGTGTCAGAGACAGCTGAGTCTCGTATGATGCTAGGAAGGTATATGGATGTAGTAATTCAGCAAACGTTCCTTCGAGCCCTCACAGGTTATTCTTTTCATCTAAGTTAATCCATACCTTGGATAGCCTGATGATCTGGACTAGCAATCACGTAGGCAACAAGCCGCCTGTTGCTGCCTTCACCCAGAACAATGACCACAGCCTCAGACACCAACGGATGCTCCGAAAGACGTGCCTCAATCTCACCAAGTTCGATTCGGAAGCCACGGATCTTGACTTGATGATCATTGCGACCCAGACACACAATGTTGCCGTCAGGCAGATGACGCGCCATGTCCCCAGTCTTGTACATCCGAGCACCAGGTTCACTCGAAAACGGGTCCGGCATGAATTTCTCGGCGGTCAACTCTGGTCTATTGAGGTAACCTCTTGCCACTCCGACACCTCCGATGTAAATTTCTCCAAGGACACCCAGAGGCACTGGATTACCGTGTGTATCCAGAAGATATACCCGCTTATTGGCAAGTGGCCGGCCGATCGGGACTACGTCGTTAAGGCCAATCTCGGAGTACTCCCATGCCAGCGCAGCCACAGTTGTCTCGGTGGGGCCGTACTCGTTGATGATCGTACAGTTGGGCACAATTGCGCGAACTTTTCGAGCAAGTGCAGCCATAAGTGGCTCTCCTGCCAGCACAAGCTTCGTCAGTGTACTCAGTGGCGACAAGTCTCCGCAGTCTTGAAGCATACTGGGGATGAACATGACATGAGTAATGCGATGCTGCTCCAGATAACCCCACAGCTGATATCGATCCAGGCGGATACTCTCCTGCAGCAGATGCAGGCTTCCGCCAAAGCACAATGTGCTGAAGATCTCACACACGCTTGAGTCGAAACTGGTAGAAAAGAACTGGGTCATTCGACTGGAATGTTGGACTTGGAGGTACTCTTGTCGGTACACAATGAGATTGACGACTCCATGGTGCTCGATCATTACTCCTTTCGGCTTGCCAGTCGTTCCGGATGTATAAATGACGTATGCCAGATGACGCGAGGTCAGAGTCGGGATCGATGGGTTGAACGTGGGATGAACTGCAATGACGTTTGGATCCAGGACCATTAAATCTGAGAGTGTCGCCTCGCCTAGCGCGGTTCTTCCAACCTTGTCGGCCACCAAGCAGACCGGTGCAGTATCATGGAGAATGTCACGCAAGCGATCGCTTGCATAGAGTGGATCAAGTGGCACGTAGGCACCGCCAGCCTTCAAAATAGCCAGTATTCCGATGATCGTCACTAGAGACCGCTCAACGCAGATCGCGACAAGAACGTCAGGTTGAACACCGAGGCCGATGAGTCGATGAGCTAGGCAATTGGCTCGCGTGTTCACTTCAGCATACGTCAAGGACTGGCCCTCGTAAACGACTGCGATGGCTTCTGGCGTACGCTCAACTTGCTGCTCAAAGAGGTGATGGAGGCAGAGATCGGCGGGATAGTCCTCTTGCGTCGCATTCCACTCTCGCAGCAACATTTGACGTTCTTCCACTGGCAGCGCTTCCAGTTGCTGAACTGGTACATCACTTGTGGTTTCAAGTGCTTCCACAAGACTCTCCATTGCCTGCCTCACATAAGTACATACGCGAACTGGATCGACCGGATGCATAACTTGTGCCGTCAGACCAAGGGCTGTACCGAAATCCTCAACTGACAAACAAAATGGATAGTTGGTACGCTCCTGACCGCTCAAAAACTCAACTCCTGGATACTGGAATTGCTCCTCCTCGCTGACGAACTCTGCGCCGGATGTAGTTGAACCGTTTGACGGTAGCGAAGTGTGCCGGTAGTTCAGAAGTCCACTAAACAGTGAGGTACCCGCCGGGACGTTACTGCACAGCTGCGCCAGAGCCAAGGATGCGTGCTCATGCTCCAGAAGGGCCATCAAACGAGAATGAGTGTCCTGGACACATTCCCGGACGCCACGCTCGTCGATGTCACAGCGGAATGGCAGCGTATTGATGGATAGCCCCAATGCGTTTCCGGAACCGCCATCGGCTTGCATCCGCCCAAAGAGTACCGTACCGAAAACGACGCGTTGCTGTCCACTGGTGCGCGCTAGTACCTGAGCCCAGGCGACATGGCACAGCGTCGCGAGGCCAACTCCTAGCTTTCTGGCCTGTATGCGCAAGCGAGTGTTTAAACTCTGCGGCAAAATCTGATGCGATTCCGTAACCTCGGCGCCGCCGTTATACACTGCGGCCAGCCCAAAAGGAAGCGTGGGCTCATCAACATCCTCAAGCATCTCTTTGAAGAATTTCTCATGGGCCTCGGGACTTGATTTTAAGCGCGACTGAGCGATGAGCTCGCGGAAAGGTCGAGGAGCCTGTAGAGACCCGCCCAGACCATCCATGAAGGCTCTGATTTCAATATTCATTTCCTCTGCCGCGTCGTGGTCGCCAGTGAGATGATGTAGCAACTGAACAAGCAGCCACTGCCCGTTGGCGTCTTTGGCGACGATAAACCGAAGGAGAGGAGCCTGACACAAGTCGATGCGATAGTGCTTAGGATTGAAACGGCGGCCGAGTTGCTCCTTGATGGGTCCGTCAGCTGGATCCAGGGTGAGCTCCAAGACGGGCAGAGGCGCACTGCGGCATACCACCTGTGCTGAAGTCGACAAACCCTCCCAGAAGAAGGCCGTACGGAGAATGTCATGTCGATCCGCCACCTTCTGGAACGCATCAAGATAGTGATCAAGCAATTTCCTACTCTCGAATGCCATGATCGACGTTAGCAGGTATGGGTCGCCTTCAGTAGCGAGCAGGTGATGGAACAAGATGCCATCCTGCAATGGTGACAGCGGGTAGATGTCTTGAATGTTGGCTACTCCTCCTGGGACACGTTCTACGATATGGTCGATGTCGCTCTGGGTCAGTTCGATCAGCGGCAGTGTCTCTGGCGTTAGAGTGGTGGTCTCGGAGGTAATAAGATTTGAAGGTACAATTGTTACTTGATGCTCTTGCAGCTCCAGGGCCAATGCGCTGAGGGTGGGGAACTCAAACAGGGTTCGCACAGAGACAGTAAGGCCGAGACGCTTCAGGTGCTGGAGCATCCTCGCGGCAAGGAGTGAGTGTCCGCCGAGTGCAAAGAAGCTGTCGTAGCGACTGATGCGCTTGATTGGAAGCAACTCTGCCCAGATAGCGGCCAGTTTGTTCTCGATGTCGCCTCGCGGTGCCTCGTATGTTTCTCGCGCAAAGGCTTCCTCGTCTGGAGCTGGGAGTGCCTTGCGGTCAAGTTTATCGTTTGGTGTGAGAGGCATGACTTCCAGACGGACGAAAGCCGCCGGCACCATATACTGAGGCAGTTTGGCTGCAACATGAGCACGAAGATGATGAGCGAGCTGATATCCTGGCTTTGCCACAACATATGCAACTAGCTGCTTGTCGTCGCCTGCATCCAGTGCCAGCACAGCGGCCTCTGATACCCAGTCGTGTTCCAATAGACAACTCTCGATCTCTCCAAGTTCGATTCGGAAGCCGCGGATCTTGACTTGGTCGTCAGTGCGTCCCAAGTGGACTAGGTTGCCATCGGGGAGGTACCGTCCGAGATCTCCTGTCCTGTACATCCGTGCATCCCTCATTTCGCTGAAGGGATCTGGAAGGAATCGTTCTGCGGTCAATTCTGGCCGGTTGAGATACCCACGTGCAACCGCAACTCCTCCTATATAAAGCTCTCCCGTGGCTCCCAAAGGCACTGGCTGGCGATAGGCATCCAGTACATAGACCCGGGAGTGTATTACTGGCCGACCGATGGGAACAATGTCGCTCTTATAATCCACTGGACACCTCCAGCTCGTTGCGCTGACAGTCGCCTCGGTAGGACCGTAGTCGTTGATGACGGTGATTCTTTGGTTTATCAGGGCCTGGAGAAGTGCTGAACTGAGAGCCTCGCCTCCAAAACTTAGCGTCAATGACTCGATCAAATGCGGCAGGCCCTTTCCATCTTGGAGGAACGACGGCGTAAACCCTGCAAGGTTGATTGAATGCCTGTGCATGTAGTCCCATGTTTTGTCCCGATCCAAGCGGATGCTGTCAGGTAGGAGGTATAGAGCGGCGCCGGAGGATAATGCCAGCACAATTTCCCAGACACTCGAGTCGAAGCTGATGGAGGCAAACTGCAAAACGCGACTGCTTTCACGAATACCACACAACTGGCAGTGAGTTTGGGCAAGGTTCACGACACCACGATGCTCGACCATCACACCCTTGGGCTTGCCAGTCGATCCAGAAGTATATATGATGTACGCCAGGTGCCGCGATGTCAGACCTGGAACCTGCGGATTGATGGTTGGATGCGCTGAAGGTGTGTTTGGATCCACTAGGGTCAACGAATTGAGAGTTGTTTCTCCAAAGACGGCACGGTCAGCCTTGTCTACGACCATGACAGCTGGTGCGGCATCCTCGAGGATACTCCTGAGGCGCTCGCTCGGGTAGGTAGGGTCCAATGGCACATACGCACCGCCAGCCTTCAGGACAGCCAATATCGCAACGATCATTGCTAGCGACCGCTCAACGCAGATCGCCACAAGAGCGTCAGGTTTAACACCCAACTCAATGAGTTGATGCGCAAGACCGTTGGACCGTTCGTTTAGTTCGCTGTAGGTCAGCTCTTGGTCTTCGTGCACAAGTGCAATGGCAGTCGGGGTGCGCTTGACCTGTTCTTCAAACAGCTGGTGGATGGTCTGGTACTCTTGATGGAGCGGTGGTGTCTCGTTCCAGGTTTCGAGAAGCAACGTCCGCTCGGCAGGTGAGATGATGTCGATCTTGGAGACCAGTTGCGTAGCGTCGGATACCATTCCCTCTAGCATCAAGTTTAGATATCCCACGTGGCGCTCAATAGTGAGGGAATCGAAGAGAGCCGTTGCGTAGCACATCACTCCTACAATCCGGTCATCCTCGTCTTTCAGGTTCAATTCGAGCTCGAAACCAACTATGACAGCTCCTGGCGACGATAGTCCCAATCCCATGGTACTCAATCCCTCCTCTCGGTTGCAGCTGAAGGCAACCTGATTGATGTCGAGTTGATGGTCTTCAGAGTCCAGAGCTGCTCTTTTGACGTGTTCGAGCAATTGAACCGTGCTTGGGTCACCGGAGAGGTCGACACGCAACGACGAGTATGCGGAGGGATCGGCGGCCCTGGCTCGGCGGCCGAGAGCAAGGCCTTGTACAGCGATATGATACTCACATTGACCACTGAGTCTGGAAAGAACAGCACTCCAAGCGGCCAGCAAGACTGCACTCAAGTCCACGTCATGTTCTTGGGCCATGCTCTTGAGCGACTGCGTCAGCTGCTTGCTGAGTCGAATAGGCCATTGGGCTCCATCGGCTGAATGCTGGGGTGCTCGGGGTCGGTCTGTGGGTAAATTGAGTATAGCGAGTCCTTGCTTATTCACACTGGGGCTGGAGCCGTCGTTCTATGATCATGGATACAGCATTAACGTTAGAGACCATAAGAGATTGATCCCTTTGTAGCCGTTACGTGAGCTACAAGTTACAGATAACACTCGGAGAAACCTACCAGAACGATCTCATCTGAAGAAGGGGTCGCATCCTTTAGATCATTTGTTCCACCCCTACTCAAAACACTTGGCGCAGAGAAAGGCGAGGCCTTAATGTCATCGAGTGTCTCCTCTAGATACATGCAGCAGACGCAAATTTCTTGTATGAGTACATCGGCCTGACTTTTGCACTGTATCATATAGGCGATCTGCTGTTCCCACAGTCTCACTTGCCGGTATTTACGAACATTTGCAATATAGAGTTCTTACCAGGTAGGGACCGATGAAGTTTTGTCGCTGCGTGACCGTGACTCTCAAGAGACGGTGGATCCTCGCTTTCAGGACTGGCTACGCGTGTGCTTCCATCACTGTGTCGATGTCGGGCAAGGATTAGTTCATGCTCAGTGACTTTGTGTCTGCCGGATGATGCATACAATGCCTTCTTGACTGTCCTACCAATCAATGGCCGACATCTTTGCGCTATGTGAACGACTGATCGAGGAATGCTCGGATCCCTCAAAGACGTTCATTGATGGGCACCCATCTGCAATCTGCTATCATGAAAGGCGGATTCTCTCAGTCTCGAATTCATTATTGCTGCGAAACTGTGCAAGGTTAAAGGATCTCAGTATTACCTGGATGAGGCCATTGTTCGCCACCGCAGCAGTCTGGTCAGCGCCCAGAACACCGTGGTCGATGCAGATAGAGTCCTAAGTAATGAAATGAAAGAAAAGCAGTCCATCGACCCGTTGGAACATATGCTGTCAGGACAGTCGTAATGTGTTTTCTCAAGTCACCTTAGAGTCCCTCCTTTACCTCCTGAGATTGGCTCAGATTCGGAGTTCGCTTCTCGTCGTTGGAACACTGCAGAGCATCCGCGTACTCCTTTTGTCTAGACACCGATATAACGAACGCCTGAGCGTTAAACGGCGGTATACCATTATGCTGCATCATTGGCATAGTCTCATCATCGACACACTGTCAGTATGATGGGCAATGGGTTCAAGCAAGAACATCATGTACAATACTTTTTCGCGGTAGACAAAGCACGCTCAGTCGTCTATGAGTGAATCGTGTGAACAGGATCAGATAAGAGATCAAATTGCCATTCCCCTTCTTCGAGATCTCGTTCTCATTCTCATTCGCAGTGCATGAATCTCATGAATCGATGGAGGTGCATGCATTACCTGATCACTGATGATGTTGTTCATTTTGCTTTTGAATAGACAAAAAGAAAGACAAACAGAATCAAAAAGCGAATGCGATCCATCCATCAGATTCAGATCGTTCGCTCTTTCTCCCAGTGGTAGCAGATTTCGGGGGGCAAGTGTACTGCCACACATGCATTCATGCATAAGATCAGCATTGTAGCACAGCATTGTAGCACAGACGGGAGTGGAGAGTTTTCTGCAGGTCCCCGACCATCATGCAAACAGTGGCAAGGAGGATTAGACGATGTGGTTTTTTTGGATTACAGTACAGTAGACGATGTGGTTTTTTTTACATACACACTGGCCTGCCGCAATTCAAAAAATTATCTGGATGATAGAGAGAGCCCTGCTGTTGACACCATGTACATTCCACACGCGAAAAAATGGGTGGCATGCTTCCTCTTTTTTTAGGTTGGTATTATTCTACGTGCCAGGGCGAAGGTAACAAAAAAAAAGAATGCATGAAAGAAGACATGGGGCATGGGGACGTGCGAGGAATGGGTAGCGTGAGAAAAATGACTGTATGCGCAGCGTATGAACAAAAGCAAGGGACATGGAAACGTGCCAGGGCGTGATTGGCGAAAGAAAAGATGGCACGCACAGCGCATGAACAGAAGAAAGGGACATGGGAACGTGCCCGGGAGTGGGTAGTGAAAGAAGAGATGGCATGCACAGCGCATTAACAAAGAATAGGGGCATGGGAACGTGCCCGGGCGTGGGTAGTGAAAATGGCCCGCCGCAAAACAAAAAATTTGAATGGTAGAAAAAGCTGTGTGGTTTGCTTCTTCCTCCTTTTGTATTGAGTGACACTACTCGCCACTCATTCCGTTTGCTTTGGGGTTGTGTCTGTACTATGTATCAGTATAGAAAGAGTCCCAGCGTTTCTCTGAGCGAGGAACATGGGGTGAAAAGCTCGGGGTGGTCGGCAGTCTTGCTTTCCAGGCTATAATTAGAGTCAGAGTTAGAAGACGGGTTATTTACTTAGCAAATTATCTCCATTTGGTATTCTCGAAAAAAGTGGTATAAACGATGCCTGAAGGTAAAAAATCATATTTGGTGTTCTGAGAGACAACGTACCGGTTGAGTTCTCCACATAGGTTTTCTCGTCGCGCTCGATCCTTCCATGCTGTAATCATGACCTCGCTCTTTATGTTGTATCTTGTATGATATGACCACAATCCGCGGCTAACAAGCTATTAGGGATGCAGTCGAAGCAAAGTAAGCACGATGGCTTGTTAGTTACCAAATTTCTTTTGAAGCACGCAGTAAATGCCGAGTACCATTGAACAAGAGCAGGTAGACTTGCGCAATCTCCTTGAAGCAGTAGAAATGTACATGCAAAAGGCGAGAGTAAAGTATATGAGAGACTTCAAAACGCCATGTTGCTATGGCAAGTCAGTGGGTGGCCAGGGAACGCGTTGTATATTGTGTATTTGCCATTGTGTATGCGTTGACGCACCGAGGGACCATTAAAGCAAACGCACAATTTACTTTCTGTGAAATCCGACAAGCATGCCGAGCGGGTATTAGAAAGTGGAGATCGTTCAGGAAACATAAGGAACAAGGAGCGCCCTGCTTACTTGCTGTTTGCAATTAGATGCAGGTGCAGATAAAAGAAGTCGAAGCTAGTATGCGCAGACAAGTATCATCCACGTATCAGGCAGAGTCAGTCGTGCGGCATCTTGTCCCAATGTGTGACGCGGTGTTGCCAACGCGCAACCTACAGAGTCGCTTCGAGAAACAGAAGAAAATCAGTCGATGGAACAAGTGCTTGGTGATTTTGCAGTTGAGACGGAGCTTACGGTTTAACTCTGTTGGATACAAGATGTACAACAGACATAATACGTCAGCTAGATGAGGACGCCTATGATCCTCATTCTCACTCTGAAGATTCAAAATAGACAGGAAGGACTTGATTTCAACTTATCTGCCGTGTGCAATGGAGTGAACACTGGACCCAGCGCTGTAGAGAGGGAGAAAGCGAGTTAGTGGTTGACACTTGGCATGGTTTTGAATGGATCCGAATAGAGTACGTCTTCACTTACCAACTGTCAATATCACACGGGCAGCAGGAGACCAGTATCCAGAAGAAAGAGAGGAAGGAGGGAAGAGATCGCAGATAGCAAGACTTGTCCATCAATCCACTTGAAGGTAGTGTGCCAGGATAACCATGCCGAGTCGAAGTACGTACAAATGAGGGGACACGCCTCCTTTCAAAAACAAGAGCCAGACGCGAATACTCGCCATCATGTGACGAGAAATAATTGACGTGACTGTTGTTTATATTTCTTTTTCTTTTTTTTTCTTTGTTATTGGAGGGATTCTCCACTTCAACTCTGCATTTTGTCCATCCTTGCTCGTTGCATCATCACCCTTTGTCCTAGAGCAACCTCACATCCGCCCATTACCTCCACTCACTCACCACAAAGCCACCAGAGACCTCAGAAAGAAGACACAAACCACACATAAAAAATGGCATCGGATACACCTATGCCAGACCAGGCTTTGATCGAGGAGTTCAGCCAGAACGTCCTCGAGAAGCCAGAGGTCTTCCTCAACAAGAGCGAAACCTCGGCCGAGCAGGCCAAAGCCATCACCAAACACCTTTATGACCTTGGTACGAAGAAAACAGAGCCCCTGCTTTCTGCTAAACATGATCGACTCAACCTTCCTCCCAAATACGACACTCATACATTTTTTTCGCTCAATCTATATTTCCTCTCAATAGGCAAGTCGAACGAGACTGCAGGATTGAAAGGCCTGGGATCGATGCTCGAGGAACTCTTCATCGACGGCTTCGACAACGACCAGATCTGGGAAGAGATTCACATGCAGAATACGCCGTTCCTCTCATACCTGAAGGCTGAGATCAAGGCATTAAAGTCCAAGAAGACCGCACAAGCAAAGGAGGTTGAAGAGGAAGACAACGAGGAGACAGAGATGAACCTCGGTCTCGACGACGAAGACATGGGCCTTGAGATGGAAGACACTGACAATATGGAGGGTCTCTCTGGCGAAGACGAGGAGGAAGGCTTCGGCTCAGATGATGCCGAAGGTCTGGGCGAGGAGGACGACGAGGAAGAGCATGATGACGATGAGGAGGAGGAGGGGGAGGAGGAAGAGGAAGAAGAGCTCGACGATCTCGATCTGCCCGTCAAGAAAAAGTTCCGGAAATCAGAGGTTGACGACGACTTCTTCAACCTGGACGAGTTCAACGCCATGACCGAGAAGCAGGAGCAGGATGAGCTCGATGAGAAGGAGCCTGACGAAAATGAGGAAGAAATCGACTACTTTGCCGACCCAGACATGATCGAGAGTGGCGATGAAGACGATGATTTTGGCGAAACTGATGAGAACGAGAACGAGGTCGATGCTCATGGTAAGCAAGTACTCACTTTCGACGATTATGTGGAGGCGTAGATGACTATCCCCATCTAACCCTCGTTTTACTTCCCCATTATAGATGTTAGCTACAGAGACTTCTTCGAACCGGTAGCAATAGGAAAGACCAACAGACCCAAACCACAGCGTCGACCAGAAAACGATCGCAAGGAAAAAGAAAACGTTGACGAGGAGATGGAGGATGCTGAAATGGGTGAGGACGATGAAGAGTCTGCGGAGGTTAACGAGCTCGGCGATAGAGTTTCAAATCTCTTTGGTTTGGAAGACGATGGCGAGGAAGAGTCAGGTAAAGATGAAGACCCATGCAGATTGATCCGTCCAAATATTCTCCATGGTGCATCAAGGATCTAACTCGATTTTTTTACTCTGGCAATATAGAAAATCTCTCCAAGCACGAAAAGATGCAGAAAAAGATGAAGGAGCAGATCGAAGCACTCGAGCAGGAGAACGTTGCACCCAGAGACTGGACCAAGAAGGGAGAGGCATCGTCATCAGACCGTCCTTTGAACAGTTTGCTGGAGGAAGATCTGGATTTTGAGACAGTGTCCAAGCCCATCCCCGTCATTACAGCAGAGTTGACACAGTCCCTGGAGGATATCATCAAGGCTCGCATTCTCGAGGCCAACTATGACGACGTGGTCCGCAAAGCAGCACCCAATCAGAAGGCATTCAACCCCTCATCAAGAGTCGAGATCTCGGACGAAAAGTCAAAGAAGTCACTGGCAGAGTTGTACGAGGACGACTACGTCCGCCAGACTTCGACATCTGGTCCCCAGATGAGCGAGCGTGAGGCAGCTTTGGAGAAGAAGCACGAGGAGATTACCAACTTGTGGCAGGAGTTATGCCAAAAGCTTGATTCTCTGAGCAACTGGCACTACACCCCCAAGCCCCCCAAAGCCGAGCTCACCGTCGTCACCAACGCACCAGCCATCAGCATGGAGGAGGCTATCCCTGTCAGCGTGGCCGATGCCGCCCTGTTGGCCCCCGAAGAAATCTACTCGGCTGGCAAGGCACCGATCAAGGGCGATACCGAGATGGAGCAGGTCGAGAGGAAACGCAAGCGCGCACAGGCCAAGCGTGCCAAGAAGGGCGAGATCAAGGAGAAGGCGCGCAAGGATGCAGAGCGGGCGGCAGAGCGGGAGGCCAAGGACCGCCGTCTGGGCCGCCAGGTCGGCGACAAGGGCAATGCCAAGACTATTGTGCGCGACAAGATGGATGCAGTCAAGGCACTGTCTGGACAAAAGAACATTTCGTTCATCGATCGCGAGGGCAACAAGCGGTCAGGCATCAAGGGCGCCGGCAAAGAGGAGGCGTCCAAGAGTGCCAAGCTCAAGTTGTAATTGTCTCTACCATATCACCACTCTTATTCGCATTGTCAATTTCACATCTAGATATTTTTTTTTTTCTCTTTCTCTCTTTTTTCTTATTTACTCATGTACTCAACCTAGCATATCATCCACTTTTTCCACCCACTAAAAAAAGAAAGAATTCGCAGAAGAATCCGTAACATGGTGCTTGTTTGGATGCATATGCAAGACTACCCTGGAAGGTGCTGGAAGAACGTGCCCTGGACAGATTTGTGCGGCAGCATTTATTTTTGAGCGCGATGTGTTTGCGATGTGTGGCAGTGTTTTCAATGATCACAGTACAAAAATCGAAAATGCACCTCCTGTTCCAAGTCATTGTTTCTTACTTCGCTTACAAATATTCCACTTCACCAAATCTCCACTCCAACCTCGACACGGAACACAGGCATGATGCACAGAGCTCAAGGAATCTACCTGCTGGACATCCCTATGATCGTGGACACCATATGCGAGTATCTCAGCCTGCAAGATATCCTGCACAGTCGCCAAGTTAGCACCGCTTGGTTCAATTACTTCAACCCCCACCGTTGGAAGACTGCCAAGTTTGTCGACCTGTCCGAGAAGCACACCGTCGAGATCTTACAGAACACAGCCAAGATCCGCTCTTTGACCGTCGATCTCCAGGACCCAGATCTGCTCGTCACCAACTCGTAAGCTATACCGTGCACACAACTCACAGAACTGCACTGCGCCAACTTTGGATATTTAGGGCGGGAGGACGCGTGGTACGGACCACACGACCCATGGAAAAACGCATTGTTTCTGCTGGAGACCAACTCCAAACTGGAGAGGCTCGAGATCGACAGACCCATCCATGCCGTCTTTCTCTATTTTGTGCCTCGCATCACCGCCTCGCTGTCTCAACACTCGTGCTTGACCACTCTCCGAATCAGTGGATCCTACACAGACACAGCTATGGGTGTGCTATGTCATCTGCCATTATCGATCCAGGATGTTGATATGCAACTGATACAGGCCTGGTCTATGGCCAACAACCACCCTTCGGATCTGAACCCTTCTGCGTCCGTCATCACGCCAACAACCTTCGAGTGTCGCTATAAACAAGGACGACTTTATCAACAGTTGACACGGCTCAATCTGGAAATCATGAGTGACTCTGAGGTGACTTTCTTGCCCCTCTTGAAGCTCTGCCCAGCTGTTCAAGACCTGTACATGTCACAATCACTGGTCTAGGGGCCGATCCAGTTCCTGACAACAGTGATCGAACACTGTCCAAGACAGCAATCGTGCCGCAATTTTTATCTGCTTTGGTAAACAAGCCTAGACTCAGAAGACGACATCGAGTTGATGAAAACCTTACGCAAAACGTTCTTGAGTCGGATTCATCATTTAAACCTAGCGATTAGACAAGCGACTGGACAAGACAATGATGAAGGGTATGGTGTCATATCAGAACTTGTCAATGTGGCCAAAAAGAAGCTAGACAGCAAACGTCATCACCCCTCGCCAACAAAGGCAGAGCTTGCTCCAGCACGAGTACACATATCCTGCAACAACAACATCAACCATTTCACCCTCTGGAAGTCTTACATCTCGTCCACGACGAATGTTTGTGGTGGCGCCCATTCCATCTGGGATCTCGCGTTCTTGCTACCTTCCCACACCTGCGCGAGTTTTCTTCAAGCGTGCATAATAATTTCTATACGCACCCTCTCCAACAACATCCAGATGCTGTCGGAGTAGGAAAGTACCTCCAGAACACACCCCCTCAGCACCACACGGACTTCTATCCATGGATGCACAGGTCACAGCCTGCCTCGACACGATGGTCCAGACAACGGACGGGCAATTCCTTGTTCATAACAAATATATCCTCACGCATCCATAATTGCACTTTGGGGCGGGTATCGCGCACGCACTACGGTGACAAAAGAGGAGGAGTGAGCCTCCAAAACCTTGTCGACGACGGTGCACCATGGGTCTCCCACAACCTACAACTCCTCCAGCTCAAGATCGTGGACAGCGACGCGTTCGGTTGGGAAGCACACTGCGGACCTAAGCAAGTACAGATTACAAGAGTCTCCGCACTTGTCTACAAGCTGTTCCAGAGACTGCACGCCCATGCCGCCAGGGACCCACACACGGGCGCACTAGCTCTGAAGCTATCTCTGACATGGGCCTGCTTCACGTTCCCACTCCCACTCGAGTCCGCTCTACAGGCCATGTGGGCACAAGGACTCTTCGACAGCAAGGATGACGATAAAGAACCCTTGCGAATGATAGAAGCCGACGCCGTCTGGATGTGTCTGCCCTGGACCACCTTGGCCAAGGTGGGCCATCTCACCCATCAAGAGCAATTGACACACTCCGCCCACATCTCCCAGCGCGAGCCTCCCAACCCAACGCAATCCCAGAGCTCGATCCTGTCATACTCGGCCCAGGGCTGGTTCACTCCGCGTTCGGAATACAGCCGAAGCTACCACCACGACGGCTGTGAAGACGACGAGGAAGCTGTTTGCGCCGCTGTGGACGATTTCTCGCTCCCTGGGACGAGATCATTGACTTTGTAGAGAAGGTGCCCGAAAAACCATGGCTGCAGAGGCAGCTAGAGGAGTTGGAAGATCGGCTCTGGTGCATGAATACGAAAAAGTATAGAAAGTTTGGTGCGATGCATCATCGCAAACGACTGAGCTCTTGGATCGAGCATGAACGATAGTCAAAGAAGAAGAAAAAGAAAACTATCAATAATAGCACCAAGAATTGGGAATCTGAATAATCACTTTATTGCTGCATGATTCCAATTGGATTAATATGATGAGGTATAAAGAAACAAAACAACTTTTACTCCTCGCGACGGGTGCGGTATCCAGTAGTGGCCAAGTTGGCCTCCAAGTGCTGCAAAATAAATGGATACACGTCCTTGTAGGCCTTGTCGCCCAAGATACAGTCCAAGTGGCCGTAGCCATCAATCACCTCGCGGCGGTACATGCTCTTGTAGTCAAATGTCATCGCCGTCGCTGGCAAGTTGTTCTCCCGCAGCTGCTCCACTGTCTTGAGCGTCGCCTCGGGCACAAACACCTGGTTCTTGGATCCGTGGATCAGCAGCACGGGTACATTCTCAAAGGCACGCTTCAGGTTCTCGGGCGTCACCAGATCCTGACCCTCCGTGTTGGTCAGCGTCTGCTTCTTGCACCAGTCGTGGACCAGTCCCTTGAGCGACTCCAAGTTGACCGAACCCAGGATCTCGTCCAAGTTGTCGTGCAAGTTCTTGGACAGCTTGTCGTGCTCCCACAACAGGCCGAAACAGAAGCTGGCACGGTGGCAGACCGCGTTGTTGCAGTACTCCTGCAATGGCATAGGCAAGAAACGCAAGGCGTTGTCGACAGCCTGATCCAACAACGACTTCTTGCCCTTGGTGTTGCTCGAAGTAGTCGAAGCCTTGTCATCTGCGGGTAACTCGGTCTCGGTCGAGGCGGACGAGGACGAGTGGGTCACACAGTTGAACTCGTCCTGACCCAAAACATTATCAAACAAGGGCACGAGCTGCAAGTTTTGCTTGATCTTGTTGGCGGTTGTGACCAAGGGGCGGGTGGCCACCTGGCTCGACACAAGAGATCCAACACCCTCAATCTCGCCGTTGAGCATACCAGCCCACAGAGTGACGGATCCAACACAGTGAGCAATCACCTGGACAGTGTCGACACCAGTCTCGCGCTGAACGATCTTGATCGCAGCAGCGTGGTCGCGAGCACCGCCGTAGATGGGCGACTGCTTGTGAGAGTCAGCCACCAGGATCGACATGCGCCAGTCTGACAACCAGACATCGTAGTCATGGGCAATGAGGTAATCGCACAGGTTGTGAGGGATCAACGTGGTGGCAAAGATCTCAGAACTGACCGAGGCACCATGGAGCTATTTTAGATAAAAGTTGGTAGTATCGTTAGGTCCAAGAAACAAGTAAAATGTTTGACAAAAAAAAAAACTCTTCTTGCGGCTTGGTTTGTTTTCAAATTTTACCAAGAGAACTGGACCCTTGCTGCCGGGATAGCGGGTCAGACGAGTCTTGAAGCCATCCGACGCCACAACATCAAACACTTGGGCAGTGGGTCGCTCACGCTTGAAGGTCTTGCGGGTGTGAGTATCCTCGGGGTACTGAAGCTCGTTCAAGAAGGGCAAGTAGGTCTTGACAGTGGCACCAATGGTCGACACACCAAACTCCTTGATAGCCTTGATGTTGGCGGCAAGGCTGGTGGTGTCACCCTGTTGGATAACAAACAAAAAGTAGAGACGGTCAATGACTAATACTTGCTGTGAATAAAGTTCATAATTCTACAATGCGGATCAAAATATACTTACGCGAACAGAGGTGATCTGGGTGAAAAAGTCATCGTCGTGCTCACCCAACTTGCCGCGTCCAAAGACGGTCTCAACACCGTTTTCGATCTTGTAGACGGTGACCAGGACCTTGGAGGGCTTGATCCAGCCCTCAATGACGTGGCCAGTCGAGATGGGCTTGCGGCCCTCGAAGCGGTAGCGCTCACCCGAGGCACAGAGCAATCCCATCTTGTAGAGAATAGCGCACTCGTCGGCAGGGTCGTCCTCGGTGCCAGTGAAGATGGTGAACACGCCGCTCTCAATCATCATGGGCTCGTCCGACAAGGCTCTGCAGGAGACAGTTCCAACAACTCTGGCGCGGTGGTCAGTCCTCTTCAGGAACTCTTCAACAGGGCCAGTGGACAGAGTCAACACCACGTTCATGGTCGAGCCAGCAGAGCGGGCCTGGCTGGAGGCAGTGTCGAAATCTTCGGTCAAGATCACGGTCGAGAGGTGGCCTCTGAGCAACTCAGTGAAGGACACGCCGGCCTTCTTGCGCTGCTCACGTCTTTCCTCTTTGGCCTTCTTCTTGTCGTCTCCCTTGCCCCAGGTGGAGAACACCTTGGGAAGAGTTCTGCTTGGTTTGGCCTCCGACTCGGATTCGCTCGAGGAGGAACCATACTTCTCCTCACCTGGGAAGGGCTCGGAGACGAGCAAGCCGCGAAGCTCGCCATCCTCATCGACCACGTCCTGGAGCGAAGTCTTCTTGAGCGACTCGGCCAAGGCATGGGCGTCGGGGTTAGCCTCCTGTGCGTTGTATGCGATGGGGAACTGAGGGGTCTTGAAATCGATGGGGGTCAAGGTGGGCTCGTACTTGATGGTCCAGCCGCGGTCACGGGCAAGGATAGCACAGGCACGCTCGGCCAAGGCAGAGATGGTCAAGAAGGGGTTGACACCCAGAGACATGGGCATCACGGCACCATCCATGACATAAAGGCCCTCGTAGACCTCCTCGCCCTGGCCGGTAAAGACCTGGCCCTTGTGGTTGATGGCACCCTGGGCACCGGTGCGACCCATGCTGCAGCCTCCGATGGGGTGGACAGTGACAACAGCCTCGTCAGTGGCAGCGGTCAAAGGATCGCGGACATATGTGCCGCGAACAGCCCCGGCCAAAGGCTCCAGCAGTCCGTCGAGTCTTGAAAAGTTACGGCTAGAGCCGACGCCAGGCCAGTTAATGCGGACGCGGTCGTCCTTGAGCTCGAGTTCTCCGCGAGCGTCGTCGTGAGACATGACCAAGAAGGTCTGAGTGTTGGCCATTGCGCCGCGATAGACACCTGCAACATAAGAAGCAAGCTCGCGAGCGTTGCGCTCTACCTTCTCCTGCAAGCTCTGGTCCTGGTTGGTCTTGATCGACTTGCTGGACTTTTCGCTCATGACCTGGTAGATGGTGCGCAGGAGCAATGCGGCCTGGGCGGGGATGGCACCCTCTTCGACAACGTATCCGTCCATCACGTTCTCGGTGTCTCTGTAGTCGATCAGGCCAGTGATGACGGGCCCGACTCCGTGCTCAAACTTCTTGGGATCGTCGTCCCCCATCGACACACCGTTGACCAGGGTTTCGCCATTGTATGAGAATGCGAGGAACTAGTGGGAGGGAAAGAGGTAAGACAAAGATGGTTATTACTACTGCTTGTCCTGTGTCGGGTGGTGCCGTTCACATCGTATCCTCAGGACAGTAGTACTTTCACGTGTGGAAACAGAATGCGCCAATATCAAATATGATCCTCCTTGATCCCATTTCCCCAAAAAAAAACATTATATTGCCGCTTAGCCGCCAACAACGTCTAATTGCGTGCATGCATGAAGGGTGGAATGGCCCCTGTGCATGATTATGCGATAATAGGCGATGAGGATATGCATATCATGTCCCAGGCTGTTTTCTTGACTGTCTTCCCACGAACACTGACATATGGGCTTGATGGAATGCTCCGCGGAACAAACCACGGAACGACAACAAATATGATAAAGCACAAAAAACGTGAACTTACATCGCCATTGCCGCTGAAGTGCTTGCCCAGGTGGTTCGAGGTAGCGAGGCCACTCTTGTTGGAGCGCAACAGAATCTCAGTCGAGCCAAGGGCACCGGCACCCAAGACAACAATGTCAGCGGTGACGAACAAGGGGGCGGTGGGTGCGCCGTGCTCGTGCAAGAATCCCTCTCTGGTCTGCTCCTGCCACTCAAAATAAACAACATATGGTGCCTTCTGCTTGGGCTTCTTTTTGGTGTGCTCGATACGGACAACGTTGCAGCAGGTAAAGATCTCGGCGCCGTGGTTCCATGCGTCGGGAATATAGTTCATGAGGGTGGTGTTCTTGCTCCAATCGTTGATACCAGTCGTGTCGTTACCAGTGAGGGTCGACGCCTTTTGGTAGACACCAGCAGGGTTGAGGGAGTCCTTGAAGTGAACAGTGATTGGTGGGCGGACAAACTTGTCATGGACGCCAGCTCCTTTTGCTTGGGCCTCGAGTGTGGCGAGCTTGGGTAGCACAGGCCAGTCCTCAGGGTATGGTGTGGGTTCCAACATGTCGCAGGCGTGCTTGAAGGACTGGTCGAGTAAGGCCTGGTCCTCTCTGATCTCCTTTGGCCAGACGGGGTCGTTCCAGATGCGTGGCTCAGGCTTCAATGCTGTGTTGGCGTTGAGGAGCGAAGTGCCTCCGAGTCTATTGGAAGTTGACGTTGAGGACGCAACAAGACGAATGTCAGTCTTCTTTGTGCCGCTGTTGCTGTTTTGGTTGTTGGTTGTTGGTTGTATGATGCCCTGAACATCTACCCCTCCTTATTCGCCAATGCCGTTTCGTTTCAAAGTGACAGGCAAGGTACCACTTACCCGCAAGCAACAAACGCCCACTGATCCTTGTTCTTGTGGATCTCGTAGAGACCTGTCCGTCTGCCCTCCTGGCCGTGCTCGCCGTTGAACTGGACCTCGGAGGCACACTTGAGGGTGTCCTCGGGGTACTCGCCAGGCCAACGCTCCTCACCACGCTCCAGGATACAGACACGCTTGCCGGCACGAGCAAGACGGGATGCAGCGATGGAGGCACCGTAGCCCGAGCCGACGACGACGACGTCGTAGTGGGTTTTGAGCTTGGTCATGGGCAGCCCAATCCTTGGAGGGGACTTGTGATGATGCTTGGGGCCAACCATGGAGCTTGTTTTTGCTGATGTCAAAGGTTAGGGAGGAGGAGAAAAGATGCAAGTGCCTGTGTGGATGGGAGGATGAATGAAAACAGGACTAAGCAAAAGATGAAAATGAGTGAAAGAGAGTGAGAGAGATGCTTGCCATCCTTCTCTTTCTGCTCTCACTTCTCTCTCTTTTCTTTGCCCTCGCACATCCTCCCACCTTCCATCCAACCGACATCGTTTATCCTCCGCAACAAACACATGCAAATATTCAAGCGGGACGAGGACGACCAGACAGGACGAGGAAGAAATGGCCCTGTGCGTGCCCAAAATAACCAGCGCAACGGCCCAGCCCACTTTTCTTCCTCAGGCTCATTTGTTCTTCTGGCGCTTCTTGTTTTTCCATCGTGGCCTGTGGCGGAGAGTGAGTTTGTGCATGAACAGTGAAGACAAGCACCACACAACTTTCTCTTTCTCAGCGCATGTCAGCGATATATTGCTTATGTGAGTGAGTGATACACACATGAAAACGATGTCATGGGCACAGGCTGTGAGAGCAGAAACAAATGCAAAAAAAAAAAAGACTTCCGAGGAGGAACAGACAACCACAACCGCAGCCATCCACTCTTCCTAGAATATCACCATGCCAATCACCAAATATCGAAAAGTGAGTGCAAAATTGTTTGTTGATTCTAAATGCAGTTAATGATGATATGCTATGTTATTGGCCCTGAGGCCGGTTAATTGTCGCACGACGGTACAGACGTGCGACCTGGTCAGGGGAGTAGTGGCGGAGGGGCGAGTTAGGTCCCAGGGTGTCCTGGTCACGGTCACGGTCCTCATCACCATCACCACCAAAGGCCTCTCGGTTCACCAGCTCCAACCGCTGTGGCAACGCATAGTACTTGATGCCAATCTCCTCCACCGCCTCCTTGAGCGCAAAGTTGAACTTGGTACGGCGGGCCCACCGACGACCCGAGTCCTGCCAGTTGCCCTTGTGCTCAATCACCATGCTGATCTTGAGCTTGATGTCCATTTCCTGGATCTGAATCTCCATATCGGGCAAGAACTCTTTGCTCTCTCGGGCAAGGAAATCTCGCATACGAGCACGCAGTTCAAAGATCTTGGATGGAGGAGTGTAACAGTCCACATTGAGGACAATCTTTTCAGACATATTGGGCGAGCGGCGCACATTGTTGATGGGCTTTTGGCTGAGGACGTTGTTTGGGTAGTACATGCGCTTGCCGTCCCAGGTCACAAACATGGTGCTGTTCAATCCGACCTCGCGGACAAACATGTCTGTGCCGTCGATATTGCACAAGTCACCAGAATCATAAGGATGCTAAAGAAGACAAGGAATACGGCAACAAAGAATGAATATACTTGTATCAACAACGATGACCAATTGCTTTGCTGCACATGGAAAAAAAATGAACGCTTACCGTGATGAACAAAAAGACGATGTTCTCAAACAGGGTCTTGAGCGAGTTACCAAAGACAAAGCTAAGTGCAACCAGGAATGAACCAATCGACAGCATGTTCTGAACAACACTCGTGCCAAAGATGGACAGAATAATCAGAAACCAGACCACCGCGACAATAGTCAAAAAGATAATGTCCAGTTTGCCCACAGCCTGCGAGAGGTCACGGAGAGAGGTGTGCAGATCCTTGCGCTCCTTGTAGACATAAAAGATCTTTTCCTTCATCTCGCGCTTGGAGATGTCGCCGTTGCCGTCCTTGTCAAAGATGGCAAACGCTTCCCGGGCATCCTCTTCTGTCTCAAAGTATGGGTGAAAGTCCTCGACCACCAGCTCGTCGCCATTGCCCTGCAGATTGTAGAAGAGTGTCTTGGCGAGACGCTTGGCATTTTCGGTCGAATTAATGTCCTTGGTGGGGGTACTGTCGGCCATAGCAATGCCTTGGAGGGTACGGGAGACACCCTTAAAGATGTCGTTCTTGGCTCCCTTGCTGTCGCGCTGTCCACGGCGGGGCGTCATGGTAGAGTAGCGGTTGTTATTGATGCCATGTTCGGTCGGAGTAGGCAGTGGAGTGTTGGTCGCCGTGTTAGTACCTTCCGTGAGATGAATGGTGTCGCTGTTGTCCATGCTTGGAGACCGCGACTGCTGACGAGAGCGGTAACCGCCATTGACTGGGAAGGGTGTCATGTAGTCTCCATTCTCGGCCGTGTTGTTCCTGCTATGTGTTGGTCTGAACTTCTTTCCCACGCTCTTCTTGGAGGTTCCCAACTTGTCGAGGACCATCAGTGCGTACTTGTTCTCTTTGATGCGGTCGGCATAGGCAGTTTGGTGAAAGTTCTTTGAGATGATCTGGAGCAGCACCTTTTCTACAAGGACAAGGCCCGCTCCGGCAATGACAGATGCAAGAACCTTGACCACGATTAGCCGGTACTGATCGTCAATGCTGGCATGGACAACATGCGCCAGAAAGGAGAACGAGCCTGTGGCCCAACAGGCAGCGCACAGCCACTTGATGTACTTTTTGGTGGCGACAAAGATGAGCAGGCGAGACTTGATGGTCTCCAGCTTGGCACCTGTAAAGACCGAAGTGAAGCGAACAATGAAAACAGGGATAATGTCGACACCCCAGTTGGTGATGCAGATGATGCACCACATGAAGGCAAGCCAGGTGAAAACCAAGACGATGGCGTCCTTCTTGACAAGCTCACTGTTGTCCGCTGGATCTTTCCACAGAATCTCGGTCAGGATTGCAGGCAGGGCAATGAAAGGCGTCACCAACAGCATCATCAAGACCATCCGCAGGAAGGGTGAGAGCTTTCTCCACTTGGACCGAACCCTGTCTTTTTTCTTCTTACGAACCTGACCATTTTCGTCAATGTTGATGTCCTCGTCCCAGTCAAAGTCAGATTCGTCGCTGTTCATGGCCTGGCGAGGTGGTGTAAAGTCGTTCTGGATGGCTTCGTCTTGCTTCAGGATGCGCTCAATCTCGATCATGGTGGACGCTGGGAGGGAGGGTGTAGGGGGGTTAGATGCGAGGGAGCCCTTGTTGGACATGTTTGAGTTGACAGTGTTGCTGCGAGTGGTGTTTGTCGAAAAGGTATATGGGCCCGGGGTCGTCGGGGTGGAGTATGGGTGAAGCTGTGATGGGTGGATCACCTCCTCGGCTGGGGGGAAAGACATGGGCAGGCCTCCAGATGGGTCGCATGGTGAGCTCGGGGTGAATGTCATCATGAGCGGGATGTCTAGAGTGGATGGTTTCTGCTTATTAGCTCGAGTGATTTTGCCCATTGTGAGAGTAGATGGAGTAGAGGGGGTACAGGTGTGTGGGCACAGATGGATACACGGGTATGGGTGTGTGGGTATAGATGGATACACGGGTAAGGGTATGTGGGTATGGGGAGGAGTATATGGATAGGGGCTTGGGGTGTGTCAAAGAGACAAAGAAAGGTAACTGCTCAAAATAAGAGAGGACAACAGCCCGAAACGGAACGATGCATGGACCAGGCTTTGGTAATGATGCATACATGCATGGCCAATGCTCTTCTCTCAGTTGGCAAAGACAGCTCTCTTTCTCCACAGGAAGAGTGTTTATTATCAAGCCAAGCAGGAAACAAAGAAAGGCGTCAAGTGAAGGATTGTAGTAAGAGAGAAGGTGAACAAAAAAAAAAGAGTAGAAAATGAAGAGGAAAGCGGATCAAACAGAGAAACAACGGCTTGGTACGAGGACGGTGGTAGTGAGCAAATGCACAACAAATAACATTGTAAAATACATACACTCTGGCGCATATCGGAATGCGATCAGAGATGGCGCATCTCGATGGGAAATGGATATACTCACTCACCTCCGTTGGCGACTGCAGGATTGACGTTGGCCTCTCCAGATTCCTTCTTGGACTGGATTGGGTCCTTTTGCCGCTTGAACTTTTTCATGTTTGATGGGTGTCGAGTGATCGCAAAGAGCTATGTTTCTTTGTTTGTTGGATGCCGTGGAGGAATGAAGGAAGGTGGGTAAAATGAAATGAAAGTAGAAGTGAAAGAAGTGTTGATGGTGGGAGGAGTGTATTTACAATGAGAGTGAAGGGTAAGAGAGAAGGAGACAACTAAGAAGCGGAGGAGGAAGAAGAAGAAAAGAAGGAAAGAGAGCAGTTCAAAAAGCAGGTTCCCTTTCCAGGGGGGGATTCGCAACAGGGATCGAGTCTGAGGAGGGAGATGCCCAAATCCGTCGACCTACTCGGTAAACGCAGAAACCCACGCACTCACAGCGGTTCCTTGGGCCATTTAATTCCCATCCTTCTCTTTGCCGTTTCTTTTCTATTCCTTCTTGTTTTTCTTTTCCTCTTGGTGCGCTTCCACGAGGCAACACCGACACTTTCATAATCAACGGACTTGACAAGCTCATACAATGTATGTACTCTTCTCCAACGCCCACTCTTACTCACATCGCAGGGTTGTACATTACACACCCTGCAAACGACTCACATCCTTAAATTAAGACGAGTGCGAGTGGTGTTGCCCTAGTGCCCTTTGTCGGAGAAGAACTCTCTTTTCCTCTTCCTCCGTCCGGCCCCCTCTCTGTCCCTCTGTTGGACTCTGTTCCTCAGACCAAATGTCTCACTCACTCTCACAAATTAAAAAATTCTTATTTCCCTTACGTACACTGGATACCCACGTACGGTGAGAACCTTGGCCTCGACTTATGAGGAGGCTGTCCTGGGTACCCAAAGGTTGTCAGTGACCCATGATTGTTCATCGATGGCAAGTCAACTACAGTAGTCGATACAAGAGGCACACATACACACTCGCAGAGCACCCTGATTGCACCCTGATTGCACTCTGAAATGAAAGTACAGTACATGTCTAACCAAATGTGTAATAAAAAAAGGGCACAGGGCACATCTGACGGACACCGGGCACAGCAAAGGCTCATGCCGTGATAGGGACACACGCTGAGAATGAAGTCCATCCAATTGACGCTGAATATTGACCTGGATCGATCTTGATCTTGTTCTGTCTATACGGAATGCCAGCGACAGAGTGGCAAATATGAAAGTGAGGGCGGTCCAACCTCACATGTTTGTCATCACAAGTCAAGAAGCAGGCAAATGGGTGGGGATAAGGATAGGGTTAGGTTGGCACCACCACGATTAAGAAAACAAATGGCCAAGGGATTGGGAGCCACGCATATGTCTTGAACACTGTCTATTTTGCCTTAGAAGATTTCCAGAAAATGAGCTCTATTCTTGGGTAGGCAATCTTTCCTTGTGCTGAGACTTGATCATGCCCCTGGGTGAGTCCCACTCACTCCTTCGCAGGATCGCCTCTTAAGGCTTTCATCATCGCGGACCCCTTCCTCAACAAGATTGACACCCATACGCCGAAGGTCTCTCTTCGTTTTATATTCGCCCAACCTTATTTGTGCACATCAACCCTTCACGAGAGGAATAAAGCGAAGTGGTGTGTATATATAGCAACGGGATGGTCGACCGAGGGCTTCTCAGGCGAGTATGGAACCAGGACAGGACGGCTAGGAACAGGGCAATACGTTTATCTCCCTTCTCTCCAAGGTTGGCCTGAACATATCTAAGAAACTAATTGCCACAGGTGTATAATCCACCCTTGTCAACGATCAGGCTGTTCTTCGAGTCGAACTGTGTGTGCGTGTGTGTGCGTGTGTGTGTGTGTGTGAACAAGCCAGGTCGGGAGAAGATCCTGCACAGCGAACCCTCCAACAACCTCCCACAGCTTTGGAAAGATCGCCAGCAATGAATTGCAGACAAATAACACCACAAGCGAGTCAAGGCACGACCGGACCATTTGTGGATCCAACGAAATATATAGTTTCGACGACCTCCGGAAATTGGCATTGATAGATTAATTTATATGAGTACTTGGTGGGCAATGCTGGGTTGCACATGTCGAAGGGGATGATCCCTCTAAGCAGCATTGTTTTTTTTTACCCCCACTTCTTCCAGTCGCCTCCAAGTTTGCAGTGACTCACTGAGGTCAAGTCGTATTCGGAGCCAGAGGCAAGGACAACTGGTTTGCCACCAATTACTCCAAGTGACTGCGCCATGAAGTGTTTGCGTTGAAAGTGCAAAGCCACCAGAGGCAAATACCTCGTTTTTCTTTTTTGGTGTCCAAATAACCTCCCTTGGGTGTGCCTTTTCATTCTTCCATCCCATTACGACAAGCTTCATTCAAGGGCGCACACATTGTTTGTGGATTCACAACAGACAGAGACAAACCTGGAAGACAAAGAAACAAGAGTCATCAGCATTTCTCGCATTTCACTTTTAAAATACCTCGGCAGGAAACACAAACCACATTCACACAATGGACTTCTCCAACGACACCGAGAAGCTCTTCTACGAGACTTGCTCAAAGGGCGATGTAAGTAGTGCCACGCCCACATGCCAGCACGACTACGATGGCGTTGCTTTTGATCCGCCTACAGCAATCCTCACTACAACAAACTTTCTTCATTCTTTTTGGTATTTGTATTCGTAGGGTCTGACCACACAGGAGTTCAACACCCAATATCCGGATACGTCTACAAGGGATATGGCCGTATCAGTGAACGCGCTTCTGACAAAGGTAAATTCGTAAGCACCGATAAGCGCCGATCTATAAGTGAAATCTACATCTCTGGACTAGATTCCTAAACTGAGTTGATCTACATAATAGGGATACATTGAGGTCTTCCAGGTCCGAGGTGAACTGATCTACAAGGCCATCAAGAAAGAAGAGTCCGGAAAGTACGTGTCCCTTGGGAAAGATATGAAATATTCCATATCTGGGCCATATCTGAGCCATATCTAACACGTCTAACATGTGTGCACGTTGCTACCTCGTCCTTAGGTCAGGCTCTTTGGTAGGAGAGGAGCAGCTCGTTTACAACACAATCCGCGCCTCGGCGAACGAGGGTATCTGGACAAAGCATTTGAAGTCAAAGACAAACCTCCACGAGGCCGTCATTAAGAGATGTTTGCGTACACTGGAACACAAGGCTATGGTCAAGGCCATCAAATCGGTCAAGGTAAACGCGCACACGTAACAGGAGGTCAACATCATCACATTGCAAGGGTGATGCTGATCTACGGCTTTTATTTTCTTTCAATAGCACCCAACAAGGAAGCTGTACATGTTGATGGAATTGACACCTTCTGTCGAGGTCACAGGAGGCCCGTGGTTCACGGATCAGGAGTTGGATGTGGACTTCGTAGAGCAATTGACGAATGCCTGCTACAAGTTCGTTCTCATGAAGGTAAAAAGGCTACTCATCACGGACTACTCACAACGAGATCGTGTCGACAGTTTTTTATTTATTTAACGTGTTATATTCTATTATAGTCCTTCCCAAGAGACAACAGCTGTATTTTCACAACGGAGCACGCAGCCTACCCATCAGCACAGACGGTCCGCAAGTATATCATGGACAAGAGAATCTCACAAGTGGAGCTCTCGGTGGACGACATCACAATGTTGTTGGATGTTTTGGTCTACGATGGCAAGATTGAGCGGTTCCTGCACACGGTCGACGACAACTGGGACGATGAAGACGACACGGACACGGACTGGGTGTACAAGGCAGTCAGGGACAAGAAGGCCGAGTCGGCCTGGCAGGACTGCCCTTGTGGAGTGTGCCCGGTGGCCGAGTTCTGCACGGAATCGGGACCCATCAACCCAGCAGGATGTAATTACTATGCAAAGTGGCTCGACTTTTAACGCACCATGAGCAATCCCGTGACAACCGCAAAGGAAGCTCTCTCAACTTGCACGTTTGCACTCTCAAATCCAACCTTGGGACGCACCTTCAATCCAACCTTCCGACGCACCTTCAAATCCAACCTTGCGACGCACCTTCAAATCCAACCTTGCGACACACCTTCACATCCAATCTTGCGACGCATCTTCACATCCAACCTTGCGACACATTCTCAAATATAAAAAAAAAGAACAAAAAGAAAGGCAAAAAAATAAAAAAAGGCTCATAGGCGTAATATACATATGGTGGCACAAACACGATTCTACTCAGGGGCACTTTGTATGAAAGGCATCTTTTGTTTCCTTTTTCACATTCCCCACTTTCTATTTCTTTCTTTCTCCCGCATACTCTTCCCCTCTTCAACCCTCATGCCAGTTCCCATCTTCCACATCGACTTGATCGTCGATGACATACTCCAGTATCTGGACGAGGCCGACATCCATAACTGCAGGCGTATCAATAAGTCCTTGTCTAGCATGGTCAATCAACTCTTCTGGAAGCATCTTAAGCTTCCTACCGGCAAGCTCACCCAAGCTGACATACGCTCCATTTGCGATAACTCGTCGTCGGCTCGATCCTTGATCATTCGAGGGAGAAACGAAAAGTTGGCGTCAACCGCCGACTTCAACCGTCTCGAACATCTGGCCCTGCTTGGACACGTTCACTATGTACCCTCCTTGCTCGAAAATAATAGGAACTTGACGAGTCTCAAGATTCATCTGGATCGAACCCACTACGTCACAGACACTTTCGGGATATTGCTCATGGTCGGCATCACCAGACATCCGTCCCTGGCCAAGTTGTCCTGGAGTGTCCCTCAGGAAATGCAATGCTGCCATTTTTTCGAATCTCTACTCTACTGCTGCAGAGACTCAATCCAGGATCTGGAAGTCAATTATATTCTTCACGATAAGGAACGGGACAGAGCTCGCGTATATTGGAAACTCGATACTGGGAAGCTGCCACCTGGAGACGAGGTCCGCCAATTGTACCAGACACTCAACGCCCGGCCTTCATTCGATCAGCTTGGACCCTTTGCATTGAAGAAAGCCCTGATCCACAGCAATAGCGACGAGGCCTTTGTGGACTGGAGCGCACTCCTTCTCTGCTGTCCCAACATTGCAGATGTTGGCGTACCCATTGTACCAGAAAACGTAGTCGACGTTGTAACCACCTTTGGTGGTATCCGCACCTTGACTGGGCTCGACTTGACGAACTCGTATCACAATATGGACATCTTCGCCATTCTCTCTTATTTCAGCCAGTTCCAGCGGATCAGCTTGCCTTATATCTCTAGCTATGAAACCCTTGGCCAGATCCTTGACAAGTTGTATCAGACCAGTGCCCAGTCACTCCAAGCCTTCCGCTTCACGCATGTTTTCTCTAGTGCAATTCTTCGGGCTCTGCGAAGTTTCCCTAACCTGAAAGAGCTTCACGTGTCCCAGTCTAAGGTCAATTTGACATGGTTGCTCAGGTCGCCAAAGTGAGCATGCCACGAATCTCTCGAGGTTCTGGTGATCATTGACGTTTATCCGGAATGGGATTTGCCTCCTGCCTATTCCTGGGGGCACATCGACGTAAGCAACCTACCCAATTGGAAGGAAAACTCTAAGCGAGCCAAAGAGTACTTGGTTGACGTATCCCAACTGTACACTTGGCTGAGTGAGTAACCACGCCTCCGGACCATTGCCCTGAAGTGCGAATATGTTTTCCGGCCGTTCTTTACGCCTGAGCAAGCATTCGAGTACGCCACCACCTACGGCAGCGATGCCAACAGTCGCCGGTCCATGAGTCTCAAGGACCTTTCCAAGTTTGACATTGCTTTTTCAGAATCAGGCGTCTCGTTTGGTTCTGTCCAGTTGGAAAGAGGAGGTTGATGTTGGAGTCTTGTTTTGTTTCTTTTTGAGGGTGGTTCTTTCAGTTCGCGCTCAGATGCTGTTCAAGCTCAGCAAAAAAGCAGAAGATAGAAAAAAAAAGTCACGCAAACCTTAAATCAGATTTATATTGAATCTCTGCCGCCCACTTTTTGCCCCTCCTCTTTCACTCCACATATCTAAAATGGTAATTGGGAGATCTGTGCCGTACCATCCATCCGTTTCGACGCCACCAGGAATCCATCCATCGACACATCCGACAGCAATCACCATGGCAATCCAACATTACCACTCGCCAGACCATGGCTCATTGATACCACACCAGGAAGGAGCACTTTTATCTTCAGGAGTACTCACTCGGCAGGAATCTTATGCATCATACATCTCAACAAAGGAGGAAGCTTAAATCAGAGACCATTGGAATCTGTGATCTCTTGATTTTCTGCGGGAACGCATCAATGGACACGCCAAATCATGGATCAGCAACAGCACTAGAGAGCGAGACTTCATGGTCATGGATGGCGGGAAACACAAGACATCAATGACCTGGGACAACCCATCTGACCAAATACATCAATCTCGACTACTCGTCATAGGCTGCTCGTCCCGTTATCTCCGTCTTCTCCGAGTCTGGCAAGGAGGCCATTGGCACCCAGGTTTTGCCCGCTGTCTTCAAGGCCCCTATCCGCCCTGATGTTGTCCAGTTCGTTCACAAGAACATGAACAAGAACGCTCGCCAGGCCTACTCCGTCTCCGAGAAGGCTGGTCACCAGACCTCTGCCGAGTCCTGGGGTACCGGTCGCGCTGTTGCCCGTATCCCCCGTGTCTCCGGAGGTGGTACCCACCGTTCCGGCCAGGCCGCTTTCGGTAACATGTGCCGTGGTGGTCGCATGTTCGCCCCCACCAAGATCTGGCGCAAGTGGCACGTCAAGACCAACCAGAACCAGAAGCGTTTCGCTACTGCCTCTGCCTTGGCTGCCTCTGCCCTCCCCTCTTTGGTCTTGGCCCGTGGTCACAGAATTGAGCAGATCGAGGAGGTTCCCCTCGTCGTCGGATCCGGTGTTGAGTCTTTGACCAAGACCAAGGCTGCCGTCGCTCTCCTCGAGTCCATCCACGCCTACGCTGATGTCGTCAAGGTCTCCAACTCCCGCAAGCTCCGTGCTGGTGTTGGTAAGATGCGCAACCGTCGTCACCGCCAGCGCCGCGGTCCCCTCGTTGTCTACTCCGAGGACAACGGTATCGTCAAGGCTTTCCGCAACATCCCCGGTGTCGAGCTCGCCAACGTTCGCACCCTCAACTTGTTGCAGCTCGCCCCCGGTGGTCACATGGGTCGCTTCATCATCTGGACCCAGGGTGCCTTCGCCATGTTGGACCAGATCTACGGTACCTACCGCAAGGCCTCTGCCCTCAAGAAGGACTACTCCCTTCCTTCCCACATCATGTCCAACCCTGATGTCACCCGTATCATCAACTCTGCTGAGATTCAGGGTTCTTTGAAGGCTGCTGGCCCCGCCAAGACCCCCCGCCCTTACACCCAGAAGAAGAACCCCCTCAAGTCCATGGCCGTCATGAACCGTCTCAACCCCTATGCCCAGACCCTCCGCCGTGCCGAGATCTTGAAGAAGTCCCAGACCAAGTCTGCCAAGAAGGCCCCCAAGACCTCCGCTGCCTTCCTCAACACCCTCCACTCGGAGTAAATTGTTCCGCAATCTTTTGCGTGATACAAGTTTGATGTGTTGGGTCTTGGTGTAAAGCGTTGGGAACCTCCAAAAAGGAAACGAACGAACTGCCACAAAGTGAAAACATGTCAGATCAAATAAAAAATCAAAACTTATCTGATTTGTCCCAAGTAAAAACCATTCCTACGAAAGCGCTTTGGTGTTTGTACGTTTAAAATGTCCGGTTGTTTGACCCCTGGCCACCAAAATGTACAGATTTTTTGAACGCGTGACTGCTCTTTGTTTTCAAAACAAAAAGAAAAAAGAAAAAAAAGTGCAAACAGCAGAAAAAAAAGCCACTTCTCTCCTCCACCATAGTTGAAGTTGTTCAACGACCGTTCATTGCCCATCACATCGTTCGACTGTTTGAACGCATTTCCTCATCGCCCCTCTCTCTATTCCATCCCTTTACACCCGCCTACTGCACATTTACCCTCCTTCTCTTACACATCCAATGCCTATTGCACGAAAGAAGGCTGCCAAGCCAGCAGCTACACCTGCACCCGCTAAAAAGGCTGTTGCGCCCAAGAGCAAAAAGAGAACCGTTCAGGAGGCACAGCGGGACGAGTCCGATGATGAGTTTGGCCAAGTCGCCATCGACATGAACTCGGACGACGAGGAGGATATGGATGGCGACGACGAGAGTGACGACGCTGAGGCCAACGAGTTCCCCGAGGAAGACGCCGAGGAGGGACAAGATATGTCTGCTGCTGACATTGAGGAGGATGAGGATGAGGAGGACGAGGACTCTGAGGGATCATACATGGATGGCGACAGTCTTGTCGACAGCCAGGAAGAAAATGATGATGATGATGATGATGAGGAGAACGATAGCGACCTTGACGAGCTGATCAACGGTGGCATTATCGACCCCAACTTTGGTCACAACCTGAACGAGCCATTGGCACCCGAGAGCGATTACAACCCCATCAAGAGAGAATACCCCGAGATCGACCCCGTCTATGACAGTGACTCGTCTACCGAGGAGGTACTTGACATTTTCTTACTTGCGGTTGTCTAGTGGTTGACTTAGGACGTCCATATTAACTTTTTACATTTGTTGTGTTAGAACGATAACACCGTTGGAGACATCCCCATGCACTGGTACGACGACTACCCTCACATTGGATACGATGTCGACGGTAAAAAGATCATGAGACCCGCTACCGGTGACGAGCTCGACAAGTTCCTCAGCACCATGGACGATCCCGATTCATGGTAAGTTACACGATCGAATATTCACACTATCTTTCAGGTAAAGTCAAAAGCCCGCTCGACCATGGCACTTAAGATCCCTTTCCTTATTTCTATAGGCTTTCCGCACACAACTACAAGGAAGGACAGGATATCAAACTCACATCGGAGGAACTCGAGATCATTCGCAGATTGGAGGGCAACCGTATCCCCGATGCCGACTTCAACCCTTACGAGGACCAGGTCGAATTCTTCACCTCCAAGACCGAGATCATGCCATTGTCTGCTGCCCCCGAGCCCAAGCGTCGCTTCATTCCCTCCAAGCACGAGGCCAAGCGTATCATGAAGATTGTTCGCGCCATTCGCGACGGCAGAATTGTTCCCCGCAAGTCAGGGTACGTCCCCCCCAAGCCAAAGTACTACAACCTTTGGAACGACGCCGAGGACAAGCCCAGAGAGGAGCATGTGATGCACATCACCGCACCCAAGATGAAACTCCCCACCCACGACGAGAGTTACAACCCCCCAGCAGAGTACTTGCCCACCGAGCAGGAGATTCAGGAGTGGAACGATTTGGACAAGGAGGACCGCCCCAAGAACTACTTGCCACAAAAGTACAACGCCCTCAGGAACGTGCCCGGGTACGGCCAGTTCATTCAGGAGCGTTTCGAACGTTGCTTGGATCTGTACCTTGCTCCTCGTGTTCGCAAGAACCGCCTCAACATCGACCCCGAGAGTTTGATTCCCAAGCTGCCTTCTCCTCGCGACTTGCAGCCCTTCCCTACTCGTATGGCTATCGAATACCTTGGACACGAGGGACGTGTCCGTTCCATTTCCGTCGACCCCTCTGGTTTGTGGCTTGCATCTGGAAGTGAAGACAAGACTGTTCGCGTCTGGGAAGTGGCTACTGGCCGCTGCATGGCTACCTACGTTGTGGACGAGTTGGTGACCTCTGTTTCCTGGGGTCCTAACAAGGAGGTCGCTGTCCTTGCCGTCGCCTGGTACGTTATGAACCTATTCCCACTTTGTCCATCACGTTCTATTTACGTGAAAACATAAGACTCATCCATCACCTATTTTTTCTCTTTTTCGAATAGTGGCTACAAGGTTGGACTTATTCTCCCAGAAAAGCTCTTCTCACCAGAGCTTACGCTCCACTCTGAAGAGTACCTCAAGGCTGGATTCGCCAATGTGGCCGCAACCGAGGCTAACGCCAAGGCATCATGGAAGCAGCCAACACCCGCCGAATTTGAGCAGGGTATCCGTGTCTGGGTTCACCTCCAGAAGCCCGTCAAGCAGGTGACCTGGCACCGCAAAGGAGATTACTTTGCTACTGTTGCACCCGACGCCAACAACTCGGCTGTCCTCATCCACCAGCTGACCAAGCACCAGACCCAACAGCCCTTCAAGAAGACTAAGGGAGCGGTCCAACGCGTCATGTTCCACCCTACCAAGCCCATGTTCTTTGTCGCCACCCAGAGATACGTCCGCCAGTACAACTTGCAACGCCAGGAGTTGGTCAAGACTATGATGACCGGTGTCCAGTGGATTTCGTCATTGGATGTGCACCCGGCAGGAGACAACTTGATCATTGGATCTTACGATAAGCGTCTGTGCTGGTTCGATCTGGATCTGTCGTCCAAGCCCTACAAGACCCTGCGATACCACGCTCAGGCCATCCGCTCTGTGGCCTACCACAAGCGCTACCCTCTGTTTGCCTCTTGTGCGGACGATGGCAATGTCCAGATTTTCCACGGTATGGTCTACAACGATCTGTTGCAGAACCCACTGATTGTCCCCGTCAAGATCCTCAAGAATGTCCACCAGCGCGTTGAGGCTCTGGGTGCTCTGTGCGTGGAATGGCACCCTACCCAGCCATGGCTGATCTCGAGCGGTGCTGACCATACCATCAAGCTGTTCTCATAGACAAACAACAACAAACATTTCATAGTAATTTAGATTTTTCATTTGCATTTACCTCTTTTCTCTTTATCTTCATATCTTCTCTTCAGTATTTGGATATTTGGTGCAGACAGGAGTATGCGGCGATTGTATGCATGGGATCCATGGATCCATGGACGCAATGCGACCACGGACGGTGAGATATGATCTATGCAATGCGAGTGCAAAGGTGGTTCTCCACACTGTGGCACAAGCGGCGATCAACATGGCCCGAAAAGGCATTCGGTCTCCATCTGGCCCTGCCCTGCCCTGCTCTGTTAATATTTTTGGCCACACACTTTTCTTCTCTTGCATTCATCAAAACCTCACGACTCTCATCATCTTGCATCCTCATACCGACTGACATCTCCCTCTGCATCCCTCCATCACTCGCCTCGTTTCTCGGCCAAGAATATACCCCCAATCAGGTGCGAATGTATGTCCCTCCACTCATCCCTGAAGGACTGGGCGTATTTCGTCTTTTGCATGGTCGAGCTCACCCTCCCTTTGTCCTTTTTTTTTTCTGTCAACACATGTCTTCCTAGTGATTCGGGTTGCATACCCTTCCAAGAATGAACAAAGATGGCTTCCTTGCCCTGCCCACACATCAACTGCAACAAGCACCCCAACTACAGCAGCAACACACACCACAAATATCATTACCTATCTCAGAGCAGCCAACCTCGCCTCAGCATCCACAACAACAACAACAACAACAACAACAACAACAACAACAAGAGTTTCCACAGGGAGAAGATGTCCAAGCTAGGAATGTGACGCTGTCCTCGCGAATCGGCTCCACTGGCTCACAGCTCATATCGCCCATTCATGAAGTCAGGAAAAGAACCGGGCGCAGAGTGCTGCATCGACCACGGCCTCTGGACCTGAACCACGCCAGTCTGCATGGAAAGAAGAGCTCATCCCATATCGGCCTCCATGCACCCACTCACTCAGGATCCACTCCCGAGGCGCGCACACCAAGCTCAACTGCATTGGGATCGGGGTCCGCCTCTTCAGGACCTACATCAGCTGTCGGTGTTGGCTTTGGACCAATGGGCGCCTCGACCACCAAGGGACCCAAGCAGAAGGGAGCACTTCCTGTCCTCCAGATCAAAACCGACCTGGCACCTCCTGGGCACCGTATATCTACCGTTCCATCCTCCAATGTCTTCAACACAACCAGTGTGGCCAATAACGACACGTCAACCAACATACATGAACCAGCCAAGAGAGCTCCTAGCAAATGGCAAATTGGACTCGAACGACTACTAAAAAAGCTTCAAAGGCGAAAGCGGGCACCATCCAATCTACGATGGTACGCTGATCACTCGACCGAGTCGTATCTCTCTGGAGCAACCATGGAAACTTCTAAATCGAAAGCGTCAAGGTCAGAAACGGACAGAGAGGTCGAAAACCTGTATTTTGGACAAGACAAGCCGCCTAAATGGGTCGTTGACGTGCTGAGCCAGGAACAAGAGCTGTTCTATAGCGACGACACTGCCGACTTGGTCCAGAGCCTGCGAGACTACCTCATCCTGGCGACAGAGAGTGGATGGGACATTACAGAACTGAAAGAAGAGGTTACAATAGCGTAAGTCTGAGCACTACTGAACTTGTTCGAGCTAATCAGCTTTGTAATTTTGTCCGCAAGCTTCAAGCCTAATCTTCGTATTCTAAATCCTTCAGTACAGCCAAGGCGATATTTCCAAACAGGAGGCACCGCTCGACATCGCCTCATGGCCATGGTCCAGGACACATCACTTCACCACATGGATCAGCACCTGTTACTGCATCACCCTTGTCACCAGCAGGTGCTCTCGATGACTCTCCTACCTCATCCCGCCGCGAGTCCAAAGGATCGATAGATTTTGACCATTTTCAACAAACCGCTGGCCGCTATGTTGAAGAGGAAGATACATCACTCCGGCTACTGGATTTCTTCATGTCGATCCTTTCCGACATCATCTCACATGACTGCCGCTACAAAGTCCAAC
This sequence comes from Podila verticillata NRRL 6337, assembly GCA_000739165.1. Lineage (NCBI taxonomy): Eukaryota > Fungi > Mortierellomycota > Mortierellomycetes > Mortierellales > Mortierellaceae > Podila > Podila verticillata. Next base: position 2,885,674 of record KN042420.1, read on the forward strand.
ACCCTCGACCATCTCGCCCAGAGTGGGTCCTGCACTCTCTCATCCTCGACGTCTTGTTTTATCTGGCGAGGACCATGATCCAGGACCACAAATCGATCTATGACATTGGCATGATCGCACTTTCAGCTTTTCCAGTGTTCAAGAACAATTCTCTTGTGCGACTACTGGATCTCTTGATAGGCTTGATCCTACCTTCTTTTGCCCTTTCAAGGACACAACAAGCTCCGTTCATCTTTACCTCGCCGCCCATATCGCCCACGACTACAGGACCGATGTCGCCTTCGGCGATACGAGTGCAGTTGCAAAACAATACAACCTTAGCCATTCAGGTGCACTCGCCAACAGACGAGAATGGCATGCTCTCAGTACCCGGCCACAATCGACCTTCTCTCACTTCGCCCAAAGTACCCAGTACCCGGTCCAGCTCTTACTTTCGGCCAGGACCCGTCTCTCATGTCCAGGATACGCTTGACGCACACGCGGGATCGCTGATTGCCTTAACGTTGCTCTCCATCTTACAACAAATATCTTTCTCCATGTCGCCATTACCTGTCGCCAAGAAACTGGAGGAGTCTATAGGCGGCCTCCTCCGGATTAAACCAGATCTGTCGGCGGATCTGCTGGAGGTCATTGCCATTGTTGAGAATGAGAAAGTCATGCGGCGTGCTTTGGAAGTTCTATGGTGGATCGGAAGGCCAACATTGGGCCATTTGGTACTGGGCGAAAAGTTTTTCCCATTAGATTACCATTCGATCCTGCAGATGCGACAGACAAGACCTGATTGGGTTAATACACCTAAAAACGAGGCGACCAACCCCAACGCTCGATCCAACACTTCGAAGTCGGAAGCCCTGTTCTCGTTCCGACGAGGCTCATTGGATGACAATGTGTTGCCGAAATTGAGCAGCACTGTCAGGAACCACACCTCAAGCAGCATGAAATCGCGCTCCAAGTACCGACCGACTTTGCCGTGGAAGAGTGCTCGTGCACCGGACATGATTCCACTCGTTCCTACTCAACAACAGCAACCTCAGTCAGGCACAGGACCCGACTACCTCGCCGACCACGAATTATACCCCTTCCTGTTCCCGCAAGAAGATACCCCCGAGACCGGCGACATCGTTGACATGAGTCGGAACAGCTACTGTGAGCGATGCGAGCTAATCATGCGAGGTTATGGACTGCACTGTTATCACTGCCGTGGATCCATCCACTTGGAGTGTTTTTACTCTGTCAAGAGGTTTGCAGGTGTGGATTGCTCTCTACCAGGGGCTGCACTAGATGCTGTTTCGAGACAGCCAAGGAACCAGTTATTGTACCCAGACGACAGTGAAGTGTTTGAGGTTCCTACCAACAAGACATACCGGATCCGATCAGGACACCACTTGCAGCTCGTTAACTTGTTCTCGACGTGTCTATGTGCGGCCTGTAAGCTGCCCTTTTGGGGTCATCATCACCAGGCCTACCGTTGTCAGGATTGCTCGCAGCTGATGCATCTGGACTGCAAGAGCACCGCTCTGATGGACTGTGGGACGACTCAACCATTGGCCCTCAAGAATCAGTTCCCGACCACGGTCTCTTACGATGACCTTCAGCAAAGCTTTGTCGCGTATTACATAAACTTGATCAAGACTTTAGAAGCTCTTCAGACGATCCAACCGTCCTCGGGATCAGCGCCGTTATCGTCTCCATCTTCTCCGCTGACGTCTGGACATATCAAGGACAAGTATTCGTACGAGGAAGTCAGCTGTAATGCCAGTGTTCTCACTCTCCAACTCGAGCTTCTGCAGGCCGGCCTTGAGCGAGGAGACATCCAGGTCCCGGAGTGGAGTCAAGCCAGGATGAGTAACCCCGACGTCAACCCAATGACCACCAGCACGTTCGAGCTTATCACCCTCCAAAAATACTTTGTCGACCTTGCCGAGACGCTCCGGGACCCAGGCCAGTCAACAACTCAAACACTCTTCCTGTCCGATTTTTTCGAGGACGCCAAGCCAGACCAGTTCTTGCTCTTCGCAGAAGGATATTGGAGCCACTTTGCTGCGATTGCCAAGACCATGATCCTGGACGCCGATACTGCCTTGTTGAACTTTGATCAACACCAGTTCTTCCGTACTCAAGAAGTGGCGGGCGGGGTCTTGGATGACGAGGACATCTTTTCGATTGGGCTCGATACTCTACAGGAAGAACTGCTAGCAGGACACTCGGTCCAGTCTTGCAATGTCTCGTTGGCAACCATTTTCCGGTTCTGTATGAGTCGACTTGGCTTTCAGAGCTCTTGGACCATGCAGATGGTTCTCCAGGAATGGGTTAAGCTCGGACTATTGGAGCGACTGGATGGAGAGCTGTGTCTCTTCGAACCTGCATTGCCAGGAACGCCAATATCAGGACGGACACCCAACATGACACGTACTGCGTCCGATCGCAAGCTGGATATTGTGATTCCTTCACTGCGCACCTCGTCGTTTGATGATGATCCTTCTCTGTCAAGGAAAAAATCTTCTACCTCAACCGTGTTGGGCATTCGATCTGTACCTTGCATGTTCCCCTTCGTGACCGCAATTGACCCCAGCTCTCAGGTGGAAAACCTGATTCACGCCATCTGGAGATGCCTCTCGTCCGTCGACCTGTCCATCAACGAATGTGGATTCTTACTGCTGAACCGGCAATGCTGGCCTGATCCGTTCATGTCCGACTACACAACCGAGCGTTTGGTCGGATGTGTCTTCCACTGGCTGCTGTTGGAGGATGATCAGCTCTTTGTGATCCACAAGACATTTTCTTCCAAAGGCAAAAAGATTCCTGGCGTCCGTCATGGCCTGGACGAGCAGCTAGCACGCAAGGCCATTGTTCTCTCTGGAGGAACCAATACGCCCATTGGAACGTCCGGCGGACCTCTCGGGTCTCTGAACAGCGCTGGCGAGCGCGAAGGAGCTGGAGCTGGAACATTCGGAGGCACCAGCGCCAGCATGTCAGCGTTCATGGCCGCTACAGCAACCGTCGCTGCATCAGAGACTCACACAACGGGCACTACGGCTGTGAACCCCCTTAGTACGACTGTTGTATCTGCACCGACCCTGACGAGCATCAACGGTCGAAGCAGTTCAATGACCTCGAGCCACTTTGGGGAAGTCGGTTCTTTTGTTCGAGCACGCCGGTTGATGGCCAACAAATTTGCGATCCCGTGGCTGAAAAAGATCATGGATTTGGACCCCGACCGATACTTTGAAATGGTGTACCGCCAGATCCGGATTCTCGAGCGTGAGATGGCGACCGAGGAAGAGGGCCAGGGTGAAACTGAGAAGGAGCGCCAGGTGAGTTGGTCTTGAATTGATACGTTATGCTTGTAGTGAATTCGCAGCGAAAACCTGTACCTGACCCTTGGTTGTTGATACATTATAGAACTTCCGCTATGCTCAGGCGGAGCGGTATCTGGACGCGATCACAAAGCTTCGGCAAGCCGGATTCTTGTTCTCTTCTTTTCCTAAAGTGCTATGCCGCTGGTTGGACGAGGTGGAGCAAATGTTGGAGGGCATGGACATTACCAGCAGGAACTTCAAATCTCTGAACCGACTGTTCTTGAAAGCTAACCAACCCAGCGGAGGCAGACATGGGACTGGTCTTAGTGGAGGTGTTGGTCCTGGTAGTGGCGCATCAACACCCACAGGAGGAGCCAAGATGGAGAGCGAATGGAGGGCACGCCTGCGAACCAAACTCCATAATCACAAGCAGCACGGATCCAAGACCCGTTCGCAAGCTCTCGACAACTTACCAGACGTGGTTTCGGGAGAGTTTGCCGAGACAGGAGGCAAGATCGATAACTCTGAGAGTCCTCTGAGTTTTTTGCAGATCATGTTCTCGTCGCCGGATGGCCAGGACGTCAAGCGCGCATTCTACTGGTTGGACCTGATGGTGCAATCCAAGGTGTACCTCCCAGCTGTTGCCTTTGTCGTGTTCTGCGACCATCTGACGGAAATGTCCCAATCGCCTGACATGATTGTTTTAGACCAGCCAGGCTCCTCGACGCTCCAGCAAATGGCCACGGTTCAAGGGCTTCAGCTCCTGGATTTATCGAAACAGTTCCTCGAGAGTTGTTGGGAGTACACTGTCAACTCTTCGCACCGTATGACCGAAACCGAGACTCTGCGAGTGCTAGAGTTGGTTCTTGTCGCGAATCAGGATGTGCTCCAAAAGTCTATGACAGTTAGCATTCATGACGCGGATACTGAGACCCTGGACAGGTAAAGTGGTTCATAGTGACTCTGACCTTCCATGTGGTATGAATAGTGCTGACGATAGACGTTTCTTACTTTAACCAAATAGTGTCAGGCAAGTACTCAAGTATGCACTGGCGATTGTCTTATACGTCTGCGGATGCCCTCTGCATATGATCCGCAGCCTGGATATCGCGCCTGCCAGTTCTTCCACGAAATCTCTGTTTAGGTATTATTTGAAACTACGTGTTCCATACGCCATAAGTTACATTTCAAACGAAAACTGACCTTTTATTTCCTTTTGGTATTGTTCCATTGCTATAGCAATAGGAATCCTTCAGCAGGTCTGTTTTGGCCGATGGAGCAACAAGTGTACCACCGGCAGCAGTATCAGTCAAAGGACACTATCCGCCTCGATCGGGAGTCAACGGCTATCAGCTTGTTCTTGAATGCCCTTGTCTCGCCGGCGCTATCCTTGCAAGGCGAGATCATCAAGACATTCTCGGTCTTGATGGATTTCGCAGGACGTGTTTCGAACATTGAAGAGTTCTTTGGGACTGTATACAAGGAGATCTTATCTTGGTAAGCTTCTTTTTATTTCGTCCGCAACGGTCAAGATACGCTGTACATATCGAAGTCACGCGTACTGACACATCTATTCTTCTGACCCATAGCCTCTGGGAACTGCTATCGCCACTGAACGATCACATGTCCGGCACTACGTTTCCATTCATGATGCGCCTGATCTTTGAGCGACCCTTGTTTTTCCAGAAGACCGTCACCAGATGCTTCAAAGACCGAGATTGGGAAGTCCGGTTCGTCTCTCTGGATTCTGTCTATGGACTCTTCTCCAAACTAGATGATGCTATGGTCACAAATTTGTTCTTCCGACAGGCAGCTCCAACCACGGCAAGGGCCGCTACCATGAACAGTCAACATCCCCGCCACGGGAAGGGTAAGGCCGTCGACCGTGGGCATCATGGCAGCACATTCCGTCAGCCGCGGCAAGGAACCGTGGGCATGGATTCCTTTGAGCCGTCGCAGCCACCTTATTCTGGAGCAACCATGAGCAGCGAGAGTCCTTACAGCTCGCGTCTTGTCGACGATGATCCAATGCACAACTTCCAGAATACTCAGCAATCACCTGCCCATTTCTCGCCGGACCACTTTGCCATTCTTGGACCAGCCTTCAGCTACTTTGTCTCGTCCATGTGGGACAAAGAAGATGCTGTGCGGACTAAAGCAAAGACTCTTTTGAAGTCTCTCCAACCAGTGCACGTGGGTCATGCTCTCAAAGCCTGGGAACTCTACTTCGTCTCGAGCACAGCCGAGGTACAGCAATCCCAACTGAAGCTCATGATTCGACTGAACAACTACTTCCCAAGCTGGAGGATCATGGACTACGGGCTTGTGTTCAAGTTGCTGACGACTGGGGGACTGGGCCGTTTAACGGACAAAAACAATTCGACCACCTCACTCTTGACTGCTGGTGAAATTGGTGGCGTTGAGAACTCGCCTACTTTGGCGACCGACCCCTTGTTTTCATCAAGAGAGGATGAGAGATCTGCTCGACGGGAGTCAGTTGGGACTGCTTTAGTGTCAGGCACGTCTGCAACGCCGCCGGCACTTCCCGCTGAATCAACTCTCAGACTTCGTCGATCATCGTTGAATGCCGCCAGTTTGTTTGAGAACCCCCCTTCAACGACGCTTTCTGATACTGATGTCGGTCGCCGGTCTCGTCGAGCGTCCATAGCCGCTTCTACGGTGCTAGAGGCACCTTTTGCAGCTCTTGGCTTGACCAGTGAAGGAGCCGGAGACCGTACCTCAAGGAGCCAGCGTCGAGCATCTGTGATATCGATGGCCAAGACAACTTCCACTGAAGCGTCCTCAGCGTCCGCAGCATCCGCCGGTACAGGAGCTTCTGTCCCTGGAGACCTGGAGGCCAGAGAGAAACAGTTGGCCATGGAAGACGACCTGCACTGTGGACTCTTGACCTTGGCGCTTCAAATGGTTGCCAACGGAATCGAGCCTCGCTTGGACGAAGTCATTCAGCTCAAGTACTTGGTTGTCTTTTACCTGGATTTTGAAGGCTGTGAGCTCCTCAGTCTCGGACAGGGCAAGTTCCAGGTCCGGTACGGAGAGTATATCCCTCGACACCGCGTAAGCCCCCTCCAGAGCGGTTTGGGCGACGCTAACTCTGGAGAGTCTTCGCCAGGTATTTTGAATGACCCAGGGCACGAGAACTTTGTGCTGGCGATCTGTTCGAACCTTCAGCTGATTCTGGACCGGTTTGTGGAGATTAAGCCAGACGACGAACATGATCCTCCTACCATCTATGACCAGGTGCAGACCTCGGAGAGGAATATGGATGGGCCTGAGCAGTCTACCACCGCCACTCGAACATTTACAACGACTTCGTCAGGTACCTCGGAAGAGCTGGGTAAGGAGGCGTCGCGCACAGCATCGGGTCTACAGGACAGTGGCAACGGACCATACGACAACGAACATCATCACCGCCACCACAGCTTGTTCTGTTTCCCGAGGTACAACCACCACTCGGATGAGCATCACCATGATCGTGGTGTGAATCAGGGTCGACAAGGCAGTAGCGACCCAGTTCATAAGAACCTGTCTCACTTGGCCACAGGCTCACACTCGCAGGTGCCACGGTATCAACAGCACCATCATCACCATTACCGCAGGAACCGTCACCGGCGTCTCGACATCAACGCGCCCGTGGTTGGAACATATTTTGTGGATGTGATCCTTCGTTTCTTTGGATCCGAGACCGATCTGACCACCTTGCCCTCGAACCGGCTCAAAAACTGGCTCGAGCTGCTTTTGATTGTGGTGTACAAGTATGTCAAAGAGGTGGACCCATTGTCAGATCTCATCGTAGTTTTGATGAAGCGTATCGTCGAAATGCTGATGGTCAAGAAAGGAAGCTCGTCTGCAGGAGCAAGTGGGCTCAATGGCAACGTTGGAGCAATACCAGGAATGGCGTCTGGAGGTGGAGCCACAGGAGGCTCTGCAGGCGACGAGTCCATGTCGGAGGAAAATATACTGCTTGCCATTTCGATTTGCTCAACGCTGCTCAAGCGATCGTCGACCATGACGACTGCCCTGCTGTCGAGAGAGATTATGGCCATGGGCAAGCTGATGACCAAGCGACGTGAGGATCCCGAGGACCCAGTTTTGATTCGCGCTAAAAACTTTTTGCACGACGCCTTTGTGCACTTTATGGGCAATGGTCTCTTTGTACTCGTCTTTAAGGTATATATTATTTTGCTTTATTTATCATTCGCTCGCTTGATCGAACTATTTTTTCTAACATGTACAAAACTTTGTCATGCTTCACTTTTAGACACAACCGGCGCAGAATGTCAATTCATTTGGTTGGGTGGAGGAACCAGAGGTTGACCAGGAACTGGATCTGTTCTACGTTCTCGCTACAGTTCTTGGCGAGGACGAGATGGTACCCCCAGATCCGACTAGTGGGCCTGGTGCCGGCAAAGGAGGACATTCAGGACCAGGCGCCAGCAACCGACTGGTCCACATTCGCGACCAGCCCATCCGTGATATCCTGGACCGAGTCATGATTTTCCGCGATCTGGATCCTGTCCAAGTGTCCACCATCTTGACCAACTTGGCCCTGTATATTGAGCGAGTCCACTCTCGATTCGAAGACCCACGCTTACTGCCAGACATGGGCCAGTTCCTGCTCAAAATCACAAAGTACACGGCAGAGTGGGACCATCATCAGCATCAGAAGCACAAGGAAGCACAGTCGAAGACACATGATGTCCATCAACAACAGCAACAACAACAGCAACAACAACAGCAGCAGCATCTCCTTCGACAACAGTTTAAGCGAAAGATTTCTTTGAACAACCTCAAATCTGGGACCGACTCGATCAGGGACTCGGTCGTAGGTTTTGGCGTTACTGCTGGAGATATGTCGTTAATGTCGGATTCGACCAGCGCCACCGTTATTCAAGACCGAGCGGGCCGAGAGTCTCTGGATCTAGTGTCTTCGGACCAAAGACCCACTTTGACAACATCCATGTCGTCATCCACAATCTTTCCTCTACACCGTCCTCCTCTGCAGCAGCGACAGCAATCAGGCCTATCTTCATCAGCTGTAACCTTACACTCTGACGGAGGAGCTGGGGTTGGATCGTCCAAGCCACCTCTCAGACGCAAGTCAGTTCTCAAGTCGAAGACCTCTTTTGATTTTGACCACAGTAACCCCTATGTCCAGTACCGGCGACGCTACCAAAGCGTTGGTGGTAAGACCGCACTCTCGGGCAATTCGGCTTTTCCCTTTTCAGCAAATGCATTTTTGCCAGCGCGGGGCCACACACAAGCATGGGACTATGTCAACCCTATCATGGGTATGTGCTCGATCCTGATGATCCAGAACCCAATGGACGGACATGCCCTGATCCCCGCGATCAAGAGCCTCTTGCGCCAGGCCCTGTACCGCGATAAGATGTCGGCCACGAGTCTGATCCGATTGTGCACCGGGTACACTTTCATGGCCGAACTGGATTTCAGTCTGGCATTGGTGAACGTGATTGGCGAGTTTGTGGTTGAGGAGCTCAAGGCCTCAATCACCAAGAACACGAAACATGAACGGGAAGGCCGGCACGATGACCATGGTGACGATGACGACCATCGGTATGGACAGCACACGACTTTTGTGGACCGCAACGGCAAGTCCAAGTCGAACGTCCAGGATGAGGCCCAAGAGAAGGATAATGAAGACAAGATCAAGTCGGGTGGAGCACAGAATGGTCACCATTTGGGACTTGGAGGAGTGGCCTACCAACACCAGGGGCACATCGGGGGTCGGACCAAAATTCTGGCCAGTAACTTTCACATCCTGCACCATGTAAGTGTCTTGATCATTTTTTTTTTTTTTTTTTTTTTTTTAATTGCCCAACCCTCCATCCCTTTCTCCCGTTGCAACCCCTCAGGCTAACGAGTTACTGTGTGTGTGTTTCTCTTGGATTCCTTCTCTTGCTATAGTTGTTGATATGGGATATGAACCCCAGCTACAATATGGAGTGGACCCGGATCAAGTGGGACATTCTGGGCACGATGCGGTTCCCCCCAGGACATCCACTCCTGTTCCCTGGAGCCACAGATGCACTCCGCCAGGAGACAGCCTTGATTGTCGGTGACCTGACCGACAACTGAAAGAGTGTGCCAAGGAGCGAGCGAATGGCCCAGAAACAAGAAACCAAAGGATGTCAAAGAGAAGAAAGAGAAGAAAGCAGACAGCGTAGTGAAGAAATGAAAGAAGACCAGAAGGAACCTCTCTCAGTGCTGTGCTATGTTTAGACAGAGAGTGGCTATAGTCTGTCAGGGTGCTTGGCTGTGGCCCTGTTTATCGTTTTGTGATGGGCAAAGCGAGCAGAGCGTGGAAATACAAAGGCCGCATCGTGTGCCCTGTCTCTGCTCTCTTTCCCCTTTTCCTCCCCACCTTCTGACCCTCACTCACACACACCCATCTCGACACCCATCCTCGTCTTCTCCATCCTCATTCCCATTCTACTCGGCACCAACTACCCGCCCATCTCCTTCATCCAAATCACCCATCCACTCTGCAAGGGTCAGCACTGCACCGCACACATTCATTGACCATGGACCCGCCACCAGGAGGACGCAACAGCTATAATCAAGAGCAACAATTACAACATGAGCAAGAGCAGGGCATGCGACCTGTCCGCGTAGGCTCACTCCTCCTCCAATCCAAGGATTACACCGCCCCCAAATTCTCAAATGACCTCGACCTCGGCGCCATCGCCAACCCAACCAAGCACACGACCATCAAGCAATACCTCTTTGCGTCCCTCCTCCTCAAACCCCTTTGCGCTCTCTTGCTCGACTGCTTCTCCCTTGTCTACCTCACCGGATGGGTCAAGGACTCGCTCGGCAAGATGAACTCTGCGATCTCGGTCTGCTATGCCCTCGCCACCGTGGGGTCCATGCTCATCGTCGGATACGGCGGCTGGCGCGCGTCGATGGTTCTCAAGAAGGGCCATATCCAGGAAATCTATGTCAACCGTGAAGCCTACCGCTGGGTCTGCCTGACCTCCAGAGACCAGTTCCTGTTCTTTGAGCGAGTCGGACAAGGATACGGACACATGGACGCCCTGGTCTTCTTTGCCTGGTTTACTCTTCGTGGTATGTAAAAAAACGAAAGCATATCTCGCATATTCTCCGGTGGAGTTTATTGCTGAGCAAGCGTAGTCAACTAATCTGTTTTTTTTTTTTTTTTTTTTTTGTTTTCAAACAATCTTTCAGACTGGATGCAACATGTCCTATGCGACTTGCCCCGACTGGTCATCAACTGCTACATTCTCGCTCAAGTCGCCCACCAAAAGTCACTCCTGGCCCAGAACTTGCCTCCTACATACAACATGCCCGAGCTGTCAGGGATCTCCAACGCAGCGATCGTGATCAACATTATGCTCCAGCTCTGTAACCTGGCGCAGTTCGCAGGCGCGAGTGTGGTACTGTTCCTGGTGTGGAAGCGCAAACTGGTCGCTCTGAGGAAGGACGAGCAGTTGCATTCTTACTGCCAACGGAACCTCACTGTTCGGTACGTGTGTGTGTGTTGTGTGTGTGTGTGTGTGTGTGGTCCCTTGATTTGTTTCGTATTTGCATATTTCATTTTCTTTGTGCTTCATGCATCATGCATTTCATGGTTTAACGGAAACAGTAGACACTCATGACCCCCGATTTTTTTTTTTTTTGTTAATCCTCCACTTCTCGCTTCAGAATCGGTCGCCTGCACAAACTCGCCAGGAACCAAGGAACAACAGCACCTCTCAGAGACAACAACCAACTGGAGCAACAGATGAACCAATACAAGAGAGACGAGGAAGCTGGTGTCGAAAACGGGATCGACCTCTCCTTGGCTGCCTTGGCTTGGGACACGGACACAATGGACGAGAGCGTCGATTTCAACCACTATGCCTACAGACCTCGGCCCACGTCCCACGGCCCTCCATCAAGACCCCGACCGGCCAAGGAAGACAGCTTGGAACGGATAGAGCTCTCAGAGAAGCGTCCCATGTCCTACCAGTCACCCTCCCAGTCCTCGTCCTTCTCGTTCTCGCAGCCAGCACCGGTGCCTGGATCGTTCTCACATGCACAGGCGGAACACTTGAAGCTTCAGAAGGAAAAATATGGCGACAACAAGGAGCTGTACGAGGTCATGGAGTGGGTGCCCCCTGTCCCCAAGAATGAAGCAACATCAGGAGCACCACCCATGTCGTTCAATAGCCGCCCACAGCAAACTTCTTATGTTCCGCCACCATTCCAACAACAACAACAACAACAACAAAACCAATACCAGCCTCCACCACCTTCGTCATCACAGCCACAATATGACACCATGAGGCCACCCCCGATCCCGAGAAAAGACTTTTAGATGTCGCCGAACTCGCATTCTTCAAATATTAAATCAACCCTTACCGTGAAACTACCCCGACTATGGGCGGAACAAACTACACGGAAAACAAAAGCAATAAGAGTACTCATATCGATACTCATTGGCCATTGCTGTAGTTTTTACTGTTATATGTGGGCATAGACAGAGTGTGGAGCAGAACGACCGTCTGGAAAAATTGAGACTATCTCGGAGGCTTGTCAACTAAAAATTTAAAAAAGTAGATTTGGACGGGGACCATCCCGAAATCTTAGGGAGGAGGAACTCGGTGGCAACTGTCGGAAGTTTTACATGCACACAAGAAAAAAAAAAGTCAGTGCTTGCTTTTGATGCGCTTTTGATGCGCTGTCAACTGTGGGTGGGAGGAGGTAGTAAATGTGGGTTCGTGTATACGTACGTACAATTCTTACATGCACGGGGCAGGATCAGGGTAGGGACAACGGCTTTACATAACCCTAGGGTTCTGGACAAAAACAAGCTTGTCGGTAAACATTGTTTTCCTATGTCGTGGACAAAGTGCCGAAGGAAAGAAAAAACACCTCTACCAAGTGACGGAATGGTCTGGGGGGTCGAAGGGCCTAGTAGTGTAGAGCGTGTTGGCGATTTAAGAACACTCACATCAGTCAGCAGTCAAACTGTCGGGCAGCCCCTTCCCCAAGCTCAGCATGATGTTTGTTTCATCCCTTACAAAGCAGGAGACGCGATGATAATACTCAGAATAGTGAAAACGAGCAAGCAGTGAAGCTTCATGGTTGAGTTTGAGTGAAAGAAGGAGCTGTAGTTTGCAAATCGTCCAAAAGTTGGCGAAAACTTGGTTGTTCAAGTACAAGGAGGATAGGGTCGAACAAAGGACTCTTTCTTTAACCTTACGCTCAAAAATGGCGCAAAAACGGCTGTTTGAAAAAGAACAATGCTGCGCGACGGCTGAAGCTGTAACCACAATCAAAAAGCTATTTTGACAAGAGAAGTGGCCACGTCTGCCGTTGCGGCTTGAGTCGAGCACGCTCTCCGTTACTACCAGATATAGTCTTGAAATCGAACTATATGACCTAGGTTATTCAAGGAGGGGGCCTTGAAAGAAGGTGCTGAGTAGACAGGTAACTATACTTGCAGCCGTGGATACTGTTTTCCTTGACGCGTATCCTTAAAAACCCGTCTGTTGCCTACACTATGTATGAGGTCTGCATGGACGCACCGTGTGTGTGTGTCTCCAGGAACGGGTACCGATACTCACCGTGCCACCAACGAAATTGGAGAGTTCTGTCTAGATATCGATCTATGCAACTACCTAGAGAATACCTTTGTCGCATCGATCATGCAAGTCATTGCCCAACACCCATCCTTGACCACATTGCTCTGGAATGTTCCCGCGGAAGTATTCGACTTACCGGAATACTTCCTTCGGTCTCTGCTGGAAGCTTGCCAGTCCCTCTATCCTTCGACTGGAGGTTACTCTCAGAGAACATCATGCTGACAATTAGTATTGGTGGAGTGACGATCACGAAGATATAACGCCTTGCACTTTCCGAGACCTGGACGCTGCGACAAAGGACAACGCTGGTCTTGATCGTCCGCTCTTGAAGGCCCTAGGACCATTTGCTCTAAGTTCTGTCAGCCTCCAACGGCTCAATTGGTTCCCAATCCTTCGTAACTGCCCATACCTGGAAGACGTCCACCTTTGCTTACCACAAGAGGATGCAGCTGAAGTCCTGGACGATCTTACAGCTTACCCGAAATCAGTAAGTTTCATTATTCCAACCATTTGTCTCTTTTGAATATTATAACCGTTCTCCTCAGATTCAATCAACTTCAACGGCTCCGTCCGCCTCATGTCATGAGACCTTACTTTTCTCGCCCATCTTCTCACACCTAGCTCAATCAAGTCGACACTCCTTCCAATTTCTGGGCGTTCCTAGCCTACCTACCCAGGACATTCTCCAGATCTTGACAACGTTTCCGAACCTGCGGGAGCTTACTGTACACCAAACTGACATCAGTACACAAGATCTAACAAAGTCTCTCATACGAGCCTGCTCACATAGCATTGAGGCCCTCCTTATCCATGGCGTCTCTAATCGGCATTGAGACTGGGGGCTTCCTCATCTCTATTGCGGCAGAGGGCTGGGAGGCGGAAGCGTTCCCATCCAAATCAGGAAAAACACCACGTCTCAGACTGAGTTCTTCAATAACACGCTCGAAACTATATGATCACCTTGCCTCGATTTTTCAGGCGCCTCCGCAGGGATTGCCCACGAATTGACACCATCCAGCTGAGTTACATAAACGAGGTCCACGTGCTGGTTCGTTTTGAGCGAAGAAGTATTGATAAACGCCAACACGTTTGGAGAGTGGACATAGGACTCTTCGCTCATGACAATCAAGGACCTCCAGGCCATGAGTGTCAATGTACAGTTGATACTAGCCAGCGACGACGACGACGACGACAGGCAGACGGAGCAGGAAGAGGGAGGCTTTAACGAGTATGATGCCATGACCAAGGACGATTATGCTCTAGAGTACACTATGGTCAAAGCGCGCAATCGGCACCATAGCCTTCACGCCAGGAGGCGATCTGAGTAGTAGAGACCCTTTCAAGAAATACAAAACCATTTTTTTTTGCCACTAAGATTATTAAAGGCAAAGGCAAAGGCAAAGCTCCCCTCAATTTTTGTCCTCCCACAAGCCACCCAAAGCGTGTTCGAAGCTGATCTCTCATCCAGCCATACCCTTTTTTTTGCGGCTGTCATCAATACCTCTCTCCATCACATCCACTCCACCCATTCACAATGTCAGCAGCACAGGCACTTCAGCGCAAATTCGAGACCGAGTCTGCTGCCTACCAGACTATCCAGAAGGGTAAATAATGGAGACGACCACAGGGATTGACACATGGATTAGCAAGGATTAAGGAGGAACGTCATCCATCCATCTATCAAGGAACAACAAGAAGCGCGGCAAAAAGATGAGAATACGCGATCAGGTCGGCTTCCAAGTATCAGCATTCATGGCATGTTTGGCATCAAGTCCCTGGAAAACCAAACATCACAAACAGACGCCTTGGATTAAGCTGATGCTCAGGGAAAAAAAAGCATCACGGGGTCTTGAGCTTGGGACCTTGACCCAAACCCTCAAAAGTGTTACGGCGACACCAAGGAGAGCAAAAACATGGCAATTCTTCGAGCCTCTTTACACACCCACATAGCTCGCAAGTACAGGACAGTCGGGATAATCAATGTCTTCACAAGCTCAAAACGACATGGAACACACCCTCACACACAAACGGAAGCAAAAAAAAAAAAAAATTAGACTTGTTACTCACCTCGTTTTGCTTTTTATTTGTTTCTCGTTGGATAAACAGACTACTCAAAGGCTGTCGAGTCAAGGCAGAGACTGGACTCTCAGTTGCAGGAGAACAAGATTGTCCAGGAGGTAAGGCAACAGAACCGCTTACGCTTCCATCAGACGTAACCGGACGATACTCTGAAGACAACATATACCTAACAACATTTATGGCTCCCTTCACATAAACAGGAATTCGCTTTGCTCCAGGGCGACGCCAACATCTACAAGCTCATCGGACCCGTCCTGGTCAAGCAAGACAAGACCGAGGCCGTTGTCAACGTTGACAAGCGTATCGATTTCATCCAAGCAGAGATGTAAGGAACCCTACTTTTTTTTTTTTGGATGCCAACTAAGCAAGTAACATATTCGCATGACAACAGCTGACCTGATATTCTTCATCCTTTTCTTCTTCGTTGTAGTGAACGCGTTGAGAAGCAGCTGAAGGATCTCCAGGAAAAGACCGAGAAGAAGAGAGTCGATCTGGTGCAGACACAGACCATGCTCCAGCAGGCTGCTGGACAAAAGTAGGATAAACCTCCTAACAACACACATGTATAAAAAATATTCAACACGCAGCCCATCGCACCATTGCACCATCGCATGATAAAGACAAAAGGGCAAGCAAGCAAGCAGTTGTTATTTGATCGAGAATAGCACTCTTTATGTAGTTGTGGATATGGTTGGTTGTTGTTTTTGGCGCATAATCGAGCCAAGCTATGTACTATGCGAAAGGATGGACGAAGAGTGTGTGATGTGTGTATAAATATGAAAAGACAAGAAAGAAAAAACAATTTTTTTTGGGAGGTGGTGGATATTCGTTTTTTTTTTGTTTAAGCAGACTTGCCCATCTTGGACGCAGCCCTGGACACCTCGTTGAGACGAGCAAAGACCTCAGCAGTTCCGTCGACCATACCGGTAGTGTGGTATCGCACATTGTACTTCTTGCAAAGAGAAGCAACAGCCGGCTGGATCTTGGAAAAGTTGTGGCGAGGCATCGAGGGGAACAAGTGGTGCTCAATCTGGTAGTTAAGGCCACCAGTGAACCAGTTGGCAAACAGACCAGGATGCACATCACGGCCAGTGATGATCTGCTTGGTGAAAAAGTCCATGTCGACAGCCTCCTCCTTGGAGATGACGGGCATACCGTTGTGGTTCAACGAGAAGACCAAGGCCAACAGGTTACCGCAGACAGCCTGCGAGACCAAGAAGTAGACCATGATGTTGACGGGGTCCTTGATGAACAGGAACATGGTGGCAAAGTACCAGGTCCAGTGCATGGCCAACGACAGCTGCTCAACAAGCGAGATGGGGACACGGGCACCGGAGGGCTTGTGGGCCTGACCGTTAGGCATCACAAACATGATCGACTGCAAGCACCAGGACAGACGGGCAAAGGACAAGATGGGGAAGTAAAACCAGGTCTGGTTCAGAACCATGAATCGGCTCCACATCTTGGTCAATTCCTCATCGGGCACATCCGAGAACATCTCCAAAGCGTGCTCGCTCCAAGTCAACAGAGGGTGAGTGTCGATATCGGGATCCTCGCCGTGGACGTTGGGAGCGGCGTGGTGAGTGTTGTGCTTGTCCTTCCACCACGAAGAGGAGAAACCTTGGCAGACACCTCCCAGGAAGGCACCGAACAGGTCACCCCAGAAACGGTCCTGGAAGACCTGGTGGTGCAAAAAGTCGTGGGCGAGCCAGCCGCACTGCTGCCAGAAGAGACCCAGGATGGAAGCTGAGAGAACGTTGGCAAGGGTGGAAGTCTGACCCCACTTGGCGACAATGAAGGTCGAGAGAGCCCAGAGGCAGAGGTTGAAGGAGACCTTGAAGGCGTAGTAGGCCTTGGAGGAGTCGTAGTATCCAAGGGACTGGAACAGGGTGCGCAGCTTGCGGACCTCGGCAGCAAAGTCGTCGTTCTTGATGGCGCGGTCGTTCTCGGCAATGTCTCCAACGTAGAAGTTGGCCAAGGTCTCCCAAGCAGCCTCGGGGTGGAAAGTGTCAAAGACATCTGTGGAGGTAGTTGAGGATACGCGATATGGTCAGCATCAAGGTATGGGTGCATGGTGGAGACATCTGACTATGATAGTCATCCTCGTCGGCGCAGTGCAGAGACACGAGATTCTCTTCTCATGCAAACAAGCATGGGTAAGCTCCTGTTAGCTCGCCACGCTATCCACGGGAAATATGTACAATCGGGCGTATGTGTTGTTGTTGTTCTTTCCTTTGGTCCAATGGGAAGGGTCAAAGATAGCGTAAATCGCATATTTGGCGTACATATTTGTGTGTGGTGGGTGAGTGGTGTGATTTTGTTTTGGTCCCCTTTCGTCCGTGGTTTCGTCTCCTTCCTGCGTCAACGTGGTATATTGAAGTAGGTTCCTGTCCCGATTGTGCCGAAATTTGTTTGTTCCTAGCAGTATTTCTCTGTACGTGTGAATGTGTCCTGCAACAGTATTTTGCATATCCATTTGATTGGCATCGGGAAGGCAAGGCACATGTTGATAGCATATCCTTGGGGAAAGTCCTCCTTGTATGTCCCGAGAATAAAAAAAAAAAGAGCAATCTTGTTGTGGCAACATGGTATGTGATCGTGCTTTTTTTTTTTTAGTGGTGTGTGAGTATATGTTATTTTGATGTTTCTTCTTACCAGTGCCGTCCTTGCCAACGTGGGTGAGGATGACTGATCCACCGGGGTGATCAGGCACAAACTCGCGCACATCGTAAACCTTGTTGTCGATGATCATGAGGAAAGGGGCATCGGCATTCTTCTTGCCCTCGTTCAATGCCTCAGCATTCAGAATCTCGGATCGAGTGAATGTCCCTATTGACAGTCAAGAGAAGACGAGTGCGAGATGGGATGAGTGGGTTGGCCATCGGGTCAAGCAGCCTTGGGGGAGGACTAAGCTTGGGTTTTATCAGATCGAACGAGGGCTGTTCCCTGCTCTGGTCTGTTCCTGAGATAAATTAACTGTCCAACGGTAAAATAATAAAAATGTTGGGGTGGCACGAAATAGGCTTTCATCTGGTGGAATGGAGTTTGATGGCCATGAACAAACGGGAGAGAGAAGGGAGAGACAAGGGCGAGAGGGAGGAGACTTACTAGTAGCAACCATGGTGCGGGGTGTGAGAGTGTGATGGAGGATGGGAGGAAGGATGAGGGACGAGGGAAGGAGATGAAGGAAGGAGGAAATGAGGGTGGAGAAGAAGGAAAGAAAAAAAAAAAAAAGAAGGGCGGTTGGACAATGGGGGATATTAGCACCCTCGCACTGCAAGAGCAAGCGAGTGGGTGAGACACAGGAACAGGCACGATTTGATTTGCGCTGACAAAACGAATCGAGCGGAGCGTGGGCGAAGGGGAGGGAGGGAGGGCTCGCAGTGGGTGGGCACTGGCAGCACAACAACAACAAAGTGTCGGATATCCGAGATACACATCGGTCGAGAGTGCTCTCTCCTCTCCTCCCAGTCGTACTAAAGTGGGACTATACGAGGCGAGACGTGGTGTGCGAGAGAGACAGACACGCCACGAATCACATTTGCTCATTTGCAACTTCATCCTCCGCCTTGTCTGTGTTCTGTGTTCGGTGTTCCGTGGTGTTCAGTGGTGCACTTGTATTTTTTATTGTTGCTGCATGTGTGTATCTCGACCGGATATCCGTAGAGGTTTCCTTCTCAATGGGTCTCACTTTGTCTATCCCTTCATGTTCTCAACAGCCAAGGTGGCCTCCTGGGCAATCGACTGCATCACATCTCGCTTGGTCATATCCTTGAGCTTGTGCTGTAGTGAGGCCTCGTACGCAAACGAAATGATCGTGTCGTTGATAAACATCGTCTCCTGGGCCAAGGCTCGGATACAGTTGGCAACGCGTGCTATCGCCTCACGATCCACTGCAGTAATGTCCTCCTATTTGAACGAAAGAAAGAATATTTGCACATGCAATTGTATAAGAATATGCACATACATAACGTCTCTGAAAAAACACAGCCCTCAAAAACCCATTTTCCTAGTCTTCTTTTTCTTCTTACCTTGTTCTTGTTAGAGTACACCTGCTCGGTATCAATCTCGTCCAGGGACTGGGGCACATGGGCACTGACCCAGATGTATCCGTTCAATCCCAAAATCACATCCACACCACACGCCAAGCTGTGGAAATGTGATTTGCAACGCTGCACCAGTCCTGGCGACACGGAAATGAACGATCCATTGCGCAACTTGCCGTACTTCAAACTGCGAGTGTGCAACGAGTAAGCACCATCCGAGAAGAATGCCTGCACCTCAGCCACCACCAAATCGCCCTCCATGAAAAAGTTGCGCATCTGCAACTCATCAGACTCTTGCTTTCTCCTCTACAAGTCAAAAAAGGATGGTTTTTGGGAAATGAGTACCAAAACAATGTATCCTTGTGCAATAAAAGCCCATAAACTGCCATATCTCTCTTTGCGCATACCTGAACTCCTCCGGGCAAGTTGACTGAGCTCAACATCAGAATAGCGTCGCAGCGAGCACTGACATCGACCTTCCACCGCTTCTGAGCAACCTCTGTGATCCTGCCAACAACCACATCTCCAATTTCTCCAGTGTATCTATGTTGAAAAGTAGCATCATTAGCCGTAGGCACAAACATAAAAAAGCTCTATCATTCTCTCCTGGGTGTTCCTTCTTTACCTTGTGTGCAATGGCTTGACTGAGATCAGCTTGTTGACGCGCTCCACAACACCAGCAAGGCTGGACAAGACCTTTTCCTGCTCAATATAAGTTCCGTGTCCCCTAAAAGTGAAAAAAAAAAGAAGTAGAGAGTCAGATCTCATGTTCGTCGAACCGTAGGCAGTCCCAACACTGTCGCCCAGTTCTTCCAACAGCGCAATCGCGAGGTATTTTGCTATTCTTCATAACACTCGACTCACCTCATGAAGGCTGTATCAGAGGTAATAACCTCTCCTGGAGTCACAACGTGGATCGCCAAGTCCTTCATCGATGCCTTGGCCTGGATCTGTGCAAACTCCTCGTCAATGTCCATATCCTCGCCGTGGCGGTCCTTGGAGCTCTTTGCAGTGACTCTGGGTACTGGTGCGTGGAATGTGACACTCATGATGTATATGTATGTGATGCTGCACTTGTTGAATATAACTTGTTGCTTTTTATCTCTTTTGACACTGTGTCTGTCGTTGTTGCCCTTGTTCAGTCGAGTGGTGGTCTTGCTGGAATGGAACGTTTCAAGTCAAAGCATTGATGCAGGTAAGCTGCCTTTTCAAATACTCAAAAATAACAACATACAATTTTCGCAGTCACGATGCTTTCTTTATTGGGGGCCCTTTATTCTTTTGATCCTCCATAGCGAACTGCTGGCGGTACGCTTTGTCTCCTAGGAAGCAGCAAAGATAAGTGAGAGTGTCGGGCATATTCAGGTTAGTTATCCACAATGGACCTACACTTGCACACAAAAAGTGATCACAAGCACCTCTTGAGACATAAAAACATACTTTTTCTCGCGACGAACAAACCTTGGGACTGCGGCATCTGGACGCCCGTACAAGAATGTTGACATGATCACTACCAGCGTACCCAGTTGGAACTGGATCGAGGGCTCAAAGTCGAAAAAGTAGACTGAAATCATGCCCGACGTGATAATCGACAACGACGTCGCAAATCCCTTGAGAATGTTGTCTGCATACTTGACCACGATCGCAACCAACAATCCGCCCAGCGCCTGATTGATCACGACCAGCCATGTCGCAACAGAGTATCCTTGCAAGAGACCGCCCTCCATGATCTTGTGACGGTCGTAAAACATAGCCAAGAAACTGAACAAGGTCCCTGAAATACCCAGCTGCAAGTTGCGGACCCACATGTCCGTCTCATTACCCTTGAGGATCTTTTCAAAGTAGCAGCCAGCGAATCCTGACGAGATACAGGACGTCAGCACAGCAAACAGTCCAACGATTGGGTTCTGTGAATCCTCATCGTCGCCTCCCATATCCAGTGGCTCCTCGGTTCCATCGGGCATGGCCTCCACGGTCTCTGGCTCGTCATGCTCTTCCAGAGCAGCAATCGGTGATTTCGGCGTGCCCACGTTCTGAAGCTGAACCAACGTGACACCGACCATGAGCAAGCACAGCGAAAACCACTTTTGGCGAGACAGCCTCTTGTTCAACATGAGTACTGAGAACATGGCGGTCGAAAGAATCTTGAGCTGGTAGGTGACTTGGAAAGTGGACGCCTCCAGATTCGACAGGGCCAAGTACAAGAGGTTGTTCTGCAGTGCGTACAGTCCCGACGGGATCAGCATCTTGAGGATCTCCTGTGGTTTGTCCAAGATTTCCTTGCGCAGAATGTACACCGTCCTGGGGATCGACTGGGTCTTGTAGGTGAGGATGCCCAAACACGTTGCAAACTTGATCAGCTCGGCAAAGAAGACTGCTGTTGAGGCGAGATACATGGGACCGGGTCCAACAGAGACGCGCGAGTACCGCATCATGATAACAAGGGCACTGTTCTGTAACAGCAGGATCAGCAAAGACAGGTGTTTCAACGACATGCCCATGAAAGTTGCTTCGTCTGTCGAAAGAAAGATATGGGATAATTAGCGCTGGTTTTATCTTTTTTTTTTCTTGATACACAAACAAGAAAAGGGCCAAACAGTAACAGGACGGGAAAAACCATCGGTATCGACACGTTGCCTTTCATTTTCGTCTGTCCCCTAACCCAATAAATATCTCATCGCCACAACAGAGGCCCGTCGTGTTCAGCCATACGCCCCTTTTGCCCCGAGATCAAAAATAAACGTCGGCTGTCGTACATACTTTGCCGATACCATCTTCTAGCTACGAGGTTATGTCACTGCCATCAGGGAAGGTATGAGGCGCCTGAAAGCACAACACCCTACTTTTTCTTTCTTTTTTTTTTTCACAGCCTCGATCTCACAGCCCATTTGATCTCAAAGAACACAGACGAAAATAACACTTACGACGTCCACGGCCATTGTGTTGCATCGTTGGCAGTGATCCGACAGGCTTCTCCGGAGTCATGAGCTGCTCGCGACCAGACTTGGTCGACAGAGATCGGAACAGAGATGGCTTCCGTGTCGAAATCGGAGGGTCGCCTGGATGTTCAGAAGGGTTCGCATCTGCGCCCGCGCTAGAAAACCCTGAGTTCATCATCGATAGATCGGCGTGTGGATCGGAGGTGATAGAGACTGGGAAAGATGACTTTAACGGCGTGTGAGGTCGATGTTGCAGCGGACTTGCTCCGACTAGTGTATTGAGGCTGCTGCTGCTAATGGCTCCTGTGGAGGAGGCTGATGGGTTGACAAAGTTGACACCCATATTGAGACTGGCGCTGCTGTTGTTCTTGCTTGAGTACATGCTGTGGAAACTTTGGATGTGGGCCGGTGGGGTGCCAGGCGAGTCGTTGTTGACTGTATCCTGATCTACGGGTAGAATGGCAGAAGGGCGGTAGTGAAAATGATCCGAAGTCGGGCTTGACTCCACAACGGTTGCCTGCGAGTGCGATCTCGAATGCATTGAATCATGCACAGAAGGGCCCGCTGCAGGTAAGGTTGAGGGCAATAGTGGGAAGAACTGGCGACCTCCTCCACTTTGGCTGTGGCTGTGACTATGATGAACGTCGCTGATGCCGTTAGTGACAAAGTGCTGATGCTGTTGCTGTTGTTGGTGTTGTTGCTGGTGCTGTGGCTGTGAGAGGTTGGACATGATCTGCTCCAGGGCTGCTGTGGACGGTGAAGAGGCTGGAAGCTGTGGTTGCGGCTGGTACTTGTCCTGAAATTGGGTATGATCCGTGTTGACACTCTTGGTCCTTGGCCTGGTCGTGCCAGCGGTGAGGCCGTGGTTCTGGGGACTGAGCGACGATACGGATGAGGATGAGGACATCTCCAGGAAGAATATGTACTATGATACTATGTCAGAAAAGCGTCGACACGAACGAGAGGAAGAAAGAGAAGCGAGAAGGATTGGCAAAATAGATTTATGATTGTCTGAAACTGGCGAGCAGAGTTGGCATCATAGATGATGGAGGGCAGGAGCTGGAGGACTGAACGATGAATGAGAAGGGAGGATTAAGAAGGGAAATGGGTGCACGAAAGGAGAAGGCGGAAAGGATGGTGGAGGGAAGATGGAAGAAACAAAGAAGGAAAAATACAAAAAGGACGTGTGTGACGAGTCGCAAGAGAACCCTGAACAGACCACAGGTCAAGTTTCTGATTTTTTTCTCTTATTCTGTCGCTCGTTCTGTTTGCTCGTTTTGTGTGCTCGTTTGTTTGTTGAGGGTCCGTTTTGATTTTCTTCTCGGTCTCTACATGTGTGTGTTCGATATAGAGACGGCTGGAAGAACATGCTCCCACTCCACTTTGAACTATCTCAAGGGACAGCTTAGTTCGTCGTCGGGATAGACCCTATGGTGAGCAAAAGCATCCTGGCTCAAATATTGGCTTGTTTCTGGTTGAGGGTGGAAAAACAGAGCGTCAATCAAGGGGAGCAGGCTAGTGCCAAAAGGACACAGAACTCCCAGAAAACGGCAGACTAGTAGCTGCCCAAGAGGTTGAGTGTGTGTGTGCGGCCACTGATCCGGTGGCACTTGCTTTACGGTTCATGGATGCATGGATATGGATGGTGGGCAAAGCAGACAAAGCGACAATTGTAACGATGCTCTATCTGTGCGGATCTTGCGCGTGTCGGATCAAGACTCAAACTACACTATTTCCAGTCGGTATAGGATTTACAGGATCGTATTAGGGGGTGAGCGAGTTTACCCCACACACATTTCTTCTCCACATTCACTCACTCACCTCATCTAATCCAACCATGCTCAGAGCCACTCGCGTTCTCTTTGTACGTATCACTACTTAAACTGGCTCGTTACACTGGTGCACGCCCAGAAACGCGTCATGACGTACTTATTTCTGGTTGCTGTTCTTCTGATAACGTGTAGTCCGCCAACCCCTTGGTCTCCAAGACTTTCGATTCGGCTGCTGTTCTTCATCGCGCCACCCCCGCCGACACTGTCAACCCCGCTGAGCTCTTTGGCTCTGTCAAGAAAGCTGTCCTCATTGGTGTTCCTGGTGCCTTCACTCCTGGTAAGTCACAGGTCCAGACAGGAGAATGGTTCCTACGAGATCCACGTCCTAACGCCTCCCCTCTTCTTGAAAACGTATTAGGTTGCTCCAAGGTAGGCGAGCTGAAAATAACAAAGCAAAAATATCAGTCAACTCAAGAGTGTTAATGATCTTCTCACACCCTTTCTGTATCTAGAACCATGTTCCCGGCTACTTGAAGCACTACGACCAGTTGAAGAACAAGGGCATCGATCTCATCGGATGCGTCTCTGTCAACGACGCCTTTGTTATGACTGCATGGGGCAAGGATCTCGAGGTTGGTGACAAGATCACCATGTTGGCTGATCCCCAGGGAACCTTTGTCAAGGGCCTCGGATTGGACTTTGATGCCTCTGGTAAGCTGTTGCTACATTACTGACCATGGATAAGTTTGGCGGTGGCTAACCCAATGTCCGAAATCAATAGCTGCTCTTGGTGGACACCGTTCCAAGCGCTTTGCATTGGTGCTGGAGGTAGGAACTTATCGAGGACTGCAATGTTTCCATAATCTCACCTACATCTCTAACACAATTCTTTTTGTTTTTAATCCGCATGAATAGAACGGCAAGATCACCAAGGCTTTTGTCGAGGTAACAAAGACACAGCTCTTATCCTTCGTAGGTTGTTAATGTCTCGTTACTAACCATCTCCAACGTCCTTCCTTTCCGCCAGCCCAACAACACTGGCCTCTCTGTCTCTTTGGCCGAGAACTTGCTGAACGAGTTGTAAATTCCTTCATCTCTGCAAATAAATCCTTTTGCATATCAAATCCCATACTTTGTGTTCTGCACTAAAGCTGCTGTTTGTTGAAAAAAATGGTATGTATTGATAGCGTGGCTGGGCAACATCGAAGCTTTTCGAAGGGCTGAGCACAGTCGATAGGTCATTTTTTCGCAGGCGCAGCTTGTCCAGCCGCCTTTGCCGCTTCCTTTGCAGCCTGCTTGGCCCGCATAATTTCGGCATCACTATCAAAGGGTACACACACAAAAAAAAAAAGGTAAATTAGAAAAAAAAAAAATGCCTCAACTTTTTGATGGATACCAATCGGTCTAGCAGGCCGATGCAAACTACTTACGACTCTGCACGCTTGGCATGGGAGACACCGTCCTTCTTTTTACCCTTGTTCTGTTCAGCCAGCTTCTTCTGAGCCTTGGCACGATCCATGTCTCTCTGGTTTCCACCTGTTCAAACAAGATAAAGGATTACGTTCGAGCAGAGCAAAGAGTAAATAGCAAATCCCACAAACCAGAAGACACCCCGAATGCCATGGACGTCGATTTTTTTTTTCGTATTTGTCGAGTGGGAGTCCTGTTCGTTGCTTTGTTGCAACCATGTCGAATGGATGGTCATGTGCTTTTGCTGTGGACCGGTTGTATGCGTATTTTGAAATGGTTGTAGTATTTTGTAGCGCAACACAACAATGGAGAACTATGTCAAAGTCAGCACTAAGGACACCTACGAGTCATGTTGTAAGGTAATAAAGTGGTGTTTCTGGAATAGGTTTGCCGATGGCTTTGGATGGGTTCTGAGTGATGTGTCTTGGAGTGGAGTATAATGGACAGCGTTGATGAGATGAGAAGAAAAGGGATGCAGCCTCTCAGGGGATTTTTTTTCAGGGACTTTTCTGGAAACCGTCATTCTGGACAAAGGCTGATCATCTTGGCCCCGTAAGCAAAGTGGGAGTTGAAATTTGGCCAAGCCACCAGCAATCACATAAAAGACATCTCGGAGTCAGATGATTTGAACTTCCTCCTTTCCTTAAGTCAAGCCAAGGTACCCCATCATTTGCATCCAAGAAAAAAATCATAATCGGATCCGACCAACCCATCCATCCATCCATCACATCAACGCATCCATCCGCCATCGACAAGTACTGGACTTCAACGGCTACATCGGATACGTGCAGTGCATCCAACTCTGCAGATCGATGGAATCCGTCTTGTCAACAGCTTGATCGGATTCAGCGAGGGCGATTACACAACCTCACGATACCATCACTCCCTTTATCTGGAACAGCATTCTGCGCTACTTTATCAATACCAGCGTCAGCTTATTGCTTCCGTCAACGAGGACTTCGCAACGACGCCACTGTCTACTCTTTAGAGAGACTTTCCTCACAGCAATAACAAACTTTCAGCGACCTGTTCTTGAGTCTTGTATTAACAATCTCAACTTTTTACTGTTTTCTCAACTATAGATGAGAGATAAGTGGAAGAAGAAGCGCGTCCGTCGCCTCAAGCGTAAAAGAAGAAAAATGCGTGCTCGCTCCAAGTAAACGCTAGCAGCTACAAGCGCGGTCCTGTTTTCGGAGCAGTCTTTCCGCAAGGACGAGTTTTGATTTTTCCGCCGGCTTTCCCGACCTTCCGGACTTTTGCTTTGGACCAACAGAAACCATCAGAACAAACCAACACTTAGTCCCAAAGAGGGATCTTTGAGACTTGCACCAGTTTACATTAAAAACCAACCTCCAAACATACTCTTTTGTCTATGCCATGGTTTTTTGATTATGTCTGTGAGGATCCATAGATGTGGATTGTTTTTTGTTTTTTGAGTGAGAGTGTCACACGACAACCACAGTTGATAAAGGAGTTATGGACGCGTCTGTGGATGGTTGTGCTGTGCAGACGAATTTTGTCCTCGTTTGTTTTTTGGAGGTAGCCTTCAAAAAGACAAAGGATTTCTCACTTTCCATTCTTCACTTTCCTCCTATCAACCTGACCGCCAAGGAGACAAGCACCGACTCGTTTTTGTTGCTTTTGTTGCCGCTTTGGGTCTCCTCTTCTACCACCTCCACCATGAGCCACTTGATGCGTTACTCTTGTCTCAGATATGCGAACCCACTCAATTAACGCGCCTTGGCCTTATATCTCACAAACCACCTTTACCATTTCAACGTCATCAATAGGAGGCCTCTGGTTTTCTCCGAACGCTCCGATCTCACTGAGCTACGCTCAAGGGTCTGTTTGCCACCAACGCTGGTGAAGACATCACATCACAGTTCAACAACCTGCCTCTGGACACCGAGATGTGATCGGCGATGTTGATCTGTTCTTGCAACCTATTCTTTGTAGGCCATGTGGACAACGGGGGCAACCCATGTTCTTACAGAGCAAGGCCATATTCATTTGCAAAGCCTGTCGCTTCGCCGGCGGAGGCCACTCACACGTCCGTCGCGAGGAGGCATGTACTTCAGTTTTCTTGTGCACCTGAAGGATATGCATGGAGATGCTAAATTCTTTTTTATTTCCTGCATTTTCTGTTAGGACAGCCACTCGGTGTGCTTGGCTGTAGAGAGGGATACGTACCTATGGGTCATCCATCAGTGCATCAGAGTCAACCCTCAAGGAGTTTTGCTCGTATCTTTCCTCCTCAAGAGCGAAGAGCCATTTGTCAACATCCACCGCATAAAAGAATCAATCTCTCCTGTCAATTTACAACGACATTTGGCCGTTGTTGCTCCATGGACATGCAGGATCGTGATGTCGATGTTGTTGATAACATCAATCCCATTGCTACCCTGCGTGACACTTTTAGTCAACTTGATGCCAAGTGACGAGAACACTTCGTCTTCCTTCGCCCCTCTACCCTTTCTTTGCCCTCTGCACCCTTACCCACATCTACACAAAAGCATTCAAAAAAATGACCGTCGCTGGAGTGTCCTTGAAGTCAGTTCCCGCAGACTCACACATCTTCACCAAGTACGAGAGTAAGCTTGGACTGGACCTCGTTATGCTGTACGAGCTCGAGTACAATGAAACCACCCCGCAAAAGCTCTCTGGTCCCGAGTGGAGTGGTGTCCGATACTTTCACGGCACTGGCCACTGTGGATGTGTTGACCGACACGTGAGCCGAGCTTTGGGACATATGATTACTATGTCGTCATGGTGTTCTACTAGGACTTGTGCCGTCCGAGAAATCCTTCGCCATGGGTGCTTGATGCGATTCTGTCTCAGAGGTACAGCAATATTCGCAGACGTCTCTTGGCGAGTAAATGATATGGTATCCTAAAAGTACAAAAAAAAAAACTTGTATGCATTCCACTTAGAAGGCCACTTTGTTTCTTCGTCCGGCCAAACCGCGTTGCGCTGTGCTCAAGCTCGGCATGTGAGCAAGGTGGATAAACACTACCGGGCCATTTTTGTGTGCAAGATTCGCAGCTGCCGCCTGAGTATTACTGGTAGACGCTATGTGCGTCGAGATAAGGTGTGTGCTTGTGAGTTGCTTGTTATGCCAATCAAAAATAACGTAACTAACTGGCTCACTGCATAGGACATCCATCCGGTATACTTGGCTGTTGTCTCGGAATAGGCACTTTTTTCCCCCACAGATCAGGCACTATGCGAATCGCAGCGCGAAGTCCTTCTTCCATCCGTAGACATCTTTGATGGAGGAACAAGACGTTGATCGGCTGAACAAAAGAGATACAAAAATAAACAAATCAAACTCTGTAATGTCGTTCTCGGTATTCTGTTTTCTTTCATGCTAATATGACCAATCCAACTTGCTGTTCTCATTAACTGACAGGTGTTTTTTTTTTTTTTTTTTTTTTTTTTTTCTTTTTTTCATGCGCATGCTTTCTTACTAACTCGCCATGTGTTTCTTTCAAGGGACGATCAAAAGTAGTTTCAACCCAAGAGTCAACAGCAGTGACAAGCACGTTCCGACACCGCCCAACATCAAACCAAAGCCAGAGGCTGGGGTTAGAGTTACCTTGGTGCCCATCTTTGCGACCCACATAGTACCCGTAAACCCAATCTTTGAGAGTTCGTCAAATACAAGACATTGATGAGGGTAAACCTGCGAAAGCTCTACAGGATCGAGGGCCATATCGACGACACAGAGATCGTCTCCGACCTAGATGAAGTGACCCTCAATTCTTTCACGGTACTAGGAACTGTGGGTGTGTGGCGTGCCACGTAGGTCTTCCCCTGGGCAGGAAGCAATCTGCTTCTTCGTGGCGCACAAACGTTTCTTGTCCGGTCCAGCGCATTCTCAACCACGGATTCGTTTCACGGTGACAGAGATGAGCATGGTTGGACAAGGATAAGTTTTTCTTTGTTGTCATGAGCAAGAGTTACCTATATTTATTCGTATGCCACGAAACTGCTTAGGGACACCTTGGATCTCCCTCGACGGCCCCACTGCCTTAGCATTTGCTCAAGGCACTACTCCTCCACGGACGAGCCTGGCGTTTTTCATTTGTAAAGCTCGGCGCTTCAGGATGGTGGACCCTTGTAGGCACTATATCGCTGGAGAGAAGGTAACAAAGTCCTCATTTTCTTTTAGGCTGCATTGCGAATCGAACACAAATTCTAACAGTGTCTTTACTCGCAGAATCTCCGACGGGATTATCTGGCCACTATCTCGATCTAGAAAGCAAAGTTGATAAGCCCCATTCGCCTCCATTTGTCCCGGTGATCCCAACTTTACAGCGATCTTGTTCATGTTGGATAAGTCCATCCTGTAAGACTATTTTGCAATAAATCGACCTTCGGTTCTTGGATCACAACCACCATCAGTCAGTGCACCTCGTGCTTGCAATATTCGCATCAGTCTGATGCCAAACGGGAGAAAAAATATTTATCTTTGCCTGTATTCTCCTCTTCCTTACGCTTTCAACATCCCTCGCTAAAAAGGCATATCTTGCAGACGAACCATGGCTATCAGCAGAGTCCACCTGAAGCCCGTGCTCAAGCCCTCCACCGTCTTTACCAGTACGGGGAAATGCTCGGATTGAATCTTGCCAAGCTGTACAGACTTGAGTACGAAGAAAACGTTCCGCGAGACCTCACTTGCACCGAGTGGAGTACGGTACGATTCTTCCTTGGCACCGGCGACTGTCTATATGTGGATCACTTCACCTCCACCTTTCGAGCGGCACGATCACCATGGCCTCATGGTGCTCATCTGAACGTTGCGCTGTCGGAGGCATCCTCCGCCATGCCCACTTGGTGCGTATCTGTCAAGCTCTAAACACAATGGTTTTGTTTCCGTCTCTATGCTATAGGCCGTCTGCTTTCTCCCCTCGTCTTCACAGCTCTGCTGGGTGCTAAATGAAAGACTCAACTCGATCTCTACCATGGAATATTCATTTGCCGGCCTCACCATTTCACTTTCAACAAACGAGGAGGAGTTAGGTGTCACCCAAAGTCAGGTACCTATCTATGAGCAACCTTGTCGTGCATGGAGTAAATGTGCCCAAAGATGCTCCCTATTGACTACTCTCTTTTCTTAAGATCTCCACCCAGCGTATTTGCTATTGTCGCGATATGGAGCCGATCTTCTCGCGTTGTTCATGGCAAGATCCGAGAGTGGCGATATTCTTGTTAAGCGCAAATTTCCTATAGCCGCACAATAAGATTGACTCTTTTTTTCTTTGGCCCGAGAACGACATCCCTCATCGATTATGATTGCATCAATAAAAGTGTCATGCTGACATATTTCCTCATCAGCTTGATGCCAAGAGGAAAAATAGAGATAACTTTCAATTTTTTTTCTTCTCACTTCTGTCCCATCTCCATCTCCATCCCCAGCAACTCTAGCGAGTCCAGCAAATCTAAAACGCAAATAAACACAATGACCATCACGGGAGTTCATTTGGAGCCGGTGCTTGCAGCCTCACCCGACTTGGCCACGTACACGCAATTGACGGGGCTGAACATTGTCAAGCTGTATCGCATTGAGTATATCGAAAACCTCCCTCGAGGCATCGAAAGCATGGAGTGGAGCCCGGTTCAGTTCTTCCATGGCACCGGCCACTGTGGCTGTCTTGCTCGACACGCGAGCCAGACTTTGAGCGACAAGATTGCGACCCCCTCATGGTGCTCAAGCCCCAGGTGTGCTGTCCGAGGCATCCTGAACCATGGATACGTGTTTCAATATCGCCGAGGTACGAATGGGCTGCTATTTCTGCATTAATAATCCAATCAGTGGTGAAAGTACGTCTGAATACATTGCTTCCATTCGCATAGGTCACTACTTTTCTCCTCACGGCAACACAGCGCTGGGATACGCTCGGTCCAAGGCCCCAGGCCAGATCTACCACGGAGTCTTTCTCTGCAAGGCGCGCAATTTTACTATGAGCGGCTCGACGGAGCGCTATGTTACTCGTGATGAGGTACACCTGCGCGCTTGAGTAGATGTGCAGAATTGCGGTCGCCAACATGAGATGCTAACCTTTTCTCACTTTAGGATCTCCATCCTGTGTACCTCGCGATCGTCTGTTGATCTCGCCATTAAGTCGCCTGAATTCATGTTCATGCAGACTGATCTTGGTGTTCCTTCCGACTTTTTTCTTTTTCTCTGCTCTGCGGCATTCGTCCGCAGAATGCACAGCTTCAATGCACACCAATAAAGCAGCCTAATACTTTGCCTGAACCTCCCTTCGGTCTTTGTCAATACTCGTCTGCAAATCAACCTGCGCTGGTGAGCTATCAATAGAAAGATGATATTCTCATTCAAAAAAATCATCTCCATCATTGGTGCCAAGAAACACAAACAGCTGACCCTCCATCTTTTTGGAGTTCTCCATCCGCTTTTCTCTCTGCAACAACCATTCTACCTGGCAACGACAAGATGACCATTGCTAGAGTACGCCTGAAGACTGTACCCGAGTTTCCAGACGACCTCGCCTCCTGCAAGCATTTGCTTGGACTGAGTTCTGTCAAGCTCCACAAGTTGGAGTACCACGAGACCGTCGTACGAAACCTCTCCGGAACTGAGTGGGGTGAGTTGAAGTTCTTCCATGGCGCCAGACACTGCGACTGTATCAACCAACATGCCAGTCAGTCTTAGAGCGGCCCGATTGTCACCGCATCTTAAGGGTCTTCCATACGTTTCTTCACTTCCTGCCTTCGAATGAGGTCGACAGGATTGGCACACAGAACCCACGAAAGACCCATAAGGCGATTTCCTTTTATATCCTTATCTTCCAGCTTCTCTGCGGCTCCATGACTGCTTTAAGAATGGTTGCTGTCAGAGAGGGCTGGGTCGAGCCTAAGCATGTACCAAGGCCATGACAACTGTTTCAACTCAAGTCTTCTTAACCTCTCCCAACAACAATACAACACCTAACTCCAAACATGAAGTTTATCACCGCCGTCTCTGCCCTCCTCTTCGCCGCTGTCGCCAACGCTCAGCAGCCCACCTGGTCCAGCTGTGCTACCGCCAGCACCACCGACATGACCGTCTCCGCCTTCTCAGTCGATCCCTACCCTCTCTGCATCAACGAGGACGTCTGCGCCACCGTCACCGGCACCCTCTTGACCGATGTCATTGCCCCCGCCAAGCTCGATATCTCAGGAAAGTTCCTCGGTAGTGTCGTCTACACCGATAACCAGGATCTCTGCGCCATCCTCGAAGACGCCGGCCACCCCTGCCCTCTGCCCAAGTCCACCCCCTCGATCACCGCCTGCGTCTTGGTCAAGCCTTCGGTCCCCGCCATCGCCAACGTGCAGTTGACCATCCAGGCCACCAACGGCAACAACCGCATCTTGTTCTGCCAGGATGCCACCGTTACCACCAGCACCTGCGCTTAAGCTTTTTCCGCAAGAAGGTTGAAGCGATGGCTGTAATTTCACTGATCAGCTCCATGTAGAATAGTCCAGCGTGGCTAGCAGACAAAATCCTTTATTACTATTAAATTCACCATTCTGTCCTTACACACAAAAAAATGACAATTATTTCCGCCATGGAAGTTCCTCCCTTGATGCAGTCCCTTGATGTTGCCCTTGCCATCATCTCTTGATCGTTTTCCAGTATCCCTTCCAGTATGTCTTGAACCTTTTTCTGTCATCCCTTGGTCCTTGTCCATCAACCCTTGATTCTCTTCCATCATCCTTTGATCCTCCTAAACTCTTGTCGCAAGAGTTTAGAAGTATGCATTCAACTTTGGACCTTTGCGAGAGACACGTGGGACACAGGGGACGCGTCTTGACGCGAAAGCTTAGACTTATGTGCTTCAGTTTTGAACTTATGCATGAGACGCGTCTTGTCGCAAAAGTTTAGAAGTATGCGTTCAATTTTTGGACCTTTGCGAGGGACACGTGGTTGCAGAGACTATATCAGCACTTCAACCGAGACATGAAAAGAGACAAGTACATGCTCCCCACAGACAAGATCAGCAAGCTGGTTCATTGTTACAAAGGAAACGAACTGCCTGAATTTGTCTCGTTCGCCACCTTCACGCAGATATACATGGAAATGTTAGTTCATTGGCGCGACATGACTAAGGCACTCCTTACCTACATGCGCATGTGCCTGGTCAAGGCCATCACCAGCTTTATAGTGTTTGGTGCGGATCCGCTCGTCGAGGGGCATGAAGGGCATGCAGGGCAATGGGCATGAAAGGCGGTAGTATGAGAGAAGAGAAGACAGAAGGAAGAGGAACGGAATGCGGACGAAAGCTGGTGAGGAAGGAAGAATATTTATTCGAACCTGATGATCCTAGCTGCGTTTTCTACTTGTTAATATGTAGTCACGGGTACAGAAGAAATGAAGGAACGATGGTGAAGGCCATTGTTCTTAACGAATTGAAGCCAGTAAGGTCTGTAGGAAAGAAAAGGAGCGAAACAAGCGTTCGTGTTGAAGAAATAAAGAAAGGACGTGAAAAAGGTCAACCGCAGAGAGAAAAAGGGCGCTCTCAGGTTTGAACCGATATTATAGCGTACACGTTGCAACAGCACAAAAGTCTTGTATCTTTCAGCTCCTGCAGTTATTGCGACTGGCTGATTGTGTAGCACTTTCCCTTGAAGGTTTCCGTCTGGATAGCATTTACTGGAACTAGGTATCTTGTCGAGTCAATGTGCTGTGGATCGATGACTGTGACATAGCTGTATCGTTCCTCGCAGTAGTTCACTGAGCCAAAACAGTCATCATGGATGCACAGCTTGGAGGCTTCCATCTGGATGGTCAAAGACATCGCCGTCGTGGCCAACAACAACAGACCAGCTAGAAAGACATCGATTAGCGAGGGCCATTATTAGTCTGTGACTCCTTAAATTCCTGTGATGTAGTGACAAAGCTTTATGAATGTTTGACAAGGGCTGTCCACTCACCGGTGGAGAGGGTGACGAGCGATTTGGCGAAGAGCATATTGGACTTGGATTTGATCTTGAAAGGAGAGAGAAAGTGAAGTCGTGGATTGTTGAGCAGGATGGTTTTGTGAGATGGCTGTGAGAATGAATAAACTGGCGATGA
This sequence comes from Podila verticillata NRRL 6337, assembly GCA_000739165.1. NCBI lineage: Eukaryota > Fungi > Mortierellomycota > Mortierellomycetes > Mortierellales > Mortierellaceae > Podila > Podila verticillata. The sequence continues at coordinate 2,919,990 of KN042420.1, forward strand.
GCGGCGTATTTATAGTTGAGATGTCGGGTTTTCCTCATCTATCTGAGGAGGACGAGGACGAGCGGGGCAGCATCTTGAATAATGTGCCCTTGATACATGAATGGTGTGGATGGCCTCTCGTTTTCTCAGCATGCCCTTGATTTTTTTGGCATCCCTCTTTTCTCGGCATGCCCATAATATTTTTGGCATCTCTCTATTTCTTCCCATGCCCTTAAATTTCGCGTCCCTCTTTTTTGTTATCTTTTCCTTCCTCCCCTCGCCCCCTCTGTCCAGCATCACGTTCTTTCTGGGCCTCCCATTGATCTCTTCCATAGTTACCCTTGATCCTTTCTTTGCATAGTGCTTAGCCCAGCGACTCATAGCTACTAGGCCACTCTACCGCTTGCAGTACACCGTTGCATAGAAGTTGTTCACTGGCTCCTTATGAGATCAGCACCAGAGAAAATGAGAGCAAATCTGCTCAACACAGTGCTTAACCTCAGTGAATAGCAGCAGCACCTAGGCCGCCAGCAATGGCAGCAACGGTAGCAACGGCAGCAACGACTCTTGATTTTAGACCATTACTTGCCCTTGATTTGCATGCCCTTGATTTTTGATGACCCTTGATGTTTGATGACAGAGAGAAGAGCTGGAAAATAAAGGAGACGATTTTTCCATTTTCCTACACGTGCTGGAAGACAAACAGCTGCTGGCTGCATGTCAAACCAGCGTAACACCTAGTGCAAACCAGCGCAAGCTGTTTCTGGAAACAGCGCGAGCCTGTTGAAAACCAGCGCACGCTGTAACCTAAACCAGCGCACGCTGTTCATGTGCGAACTAACTTGAAAACAACAAAAGTCATCGTTTTTTTCTTTTTTCTTCAATCCCACTCTCTCTCATTCTCATTCTCACTCTCACTCTCCCCATTCTCACTCTCCCCATTCTCACTCTCCCCACTCTCACTCTCCCCACTTTTTCATTCTCACTTTCACTCTCACTCTCCCCACTCTCTCTCATTCTCATTCTCACTTTCACTTTCACTCTCACTCTCCCCACTTTCTCTTTTTCCCCCCCCCCCCCCTCA
>KN042420.1:2922950-3131323 GCA_000739165.1 Podila verticillata NRRL 6337
CAGCCGAGATGAGTTTATGTCACATATGAAGCAGCTCTGAAGTATGAGAGGGTACCTCATTGACTTGATACTAAAACTATCACCAATCGAGGAGTGCCATTGCTGTTATTCAGTCAGATGAATTCAAGGCACTGTGTGGGCTACTTAACCCTCTGTATAGAGTCCCAGATGTGAATACCTTGAAACGAAGACTTGATGAGAAAGTCAGGAGCCATCGTCAAGTCATCACAACATATATCAGTCAACATGTGGCACATGGCTCCATTACTGCAGATGGCTGGATGGCAGTAGACAAACGGAAGTTCCTCGGGATCACTTTCCACTTTCTAACACCCACATTCCAGCTGGCTTCAGTGGTTATCGGCATGGAACATATTGAGGGTCCTCAGACTGCAGAAACCTTGCTCAGATCGATCAGTAAGATTATCACTTTTTTGTGCTGAATGATTGGCTAATGTATTTTGGTGGCAAATATTAATGTGCGGTTAGTGGCAATAGCAACGTGTGGTTAGCGGCAATGGTGATGTATGGTTAGTGGCAATGGCGATGTGTAGTTAGTGGCAATGGCGATGTGTAGTTAGCGGCAATGGCGATGTGTGGTTAGCGGCAATGGCGATGTATGGTTAGTGGCAATGGCGATGTGTGGTTAGTGGCAATGGCGATGTGTGGTTAGCGGCAATGGTGAAGTGTGGTTAGCAGCAACAGGTGATGCGTAAATGGTGGCAAAATACGTCACTGATCTATATGAAGGAACTGTTCTGGTTTTCATCCTGCACTTCTCTTTTAGAAACTGTCCTCAACAAGTACCAGTTGAACAAGAAAGTAATTGCAGGGACAACTGATCAAGGATCAAACATTAAGAGGACCATGTTGGACTTATCTGAAGAGACTGGAGCTGCCTGGATCCCCTGTTCAGCCCACAAGGTGCAGCTCTGCATCAACAAGGCCCTGGAGCAAACTCAAGCGAAAGTGCTGCTCGACAAGTGCCAACAACTCTCAACATTTTTCAGGAACTGTAGTGCTGCAATGGCAGCTCTTAGCAAAGCCCATGGTTCTGACCTCAAGCTACTCACAGTTGTTCCTACTCGTTGGAATTCGGTTTTCGAAATGGCAGAGAGAGTGCTTAAACTCTCAGAAGCAATTCCACGTGCACATACCAACATGTCATCAGCAACAAGTGCCGATCAGTCCAAGCGTGAGGAGCTCCGTCGTCTTTTGCTTACCAACCATGAGGTCACCACTCTCCAGGAAATTATCATGCTCTTGGAACCAGCCGCCACCTTCACACACTGGGCTGGTGGTACAACCAGTCCAACAATTTCACACATCTATTTCCGGATCTATAGTCTACTCCCAACAAAGGAATCACTTGTGACATTGGAAGCAATAGAGCTGCATGGAAAACTTGAGCCACTTTTGAGGAATTCATGGCCCCTGGACACCATTCCCGACGCAATTCTTATGGCAGTCTTTCTGAATCCTGCTTGTGCATCACACAACATGCTGGATTGTGCAGAATCGTCTGGCAAGAAGTTACGTGACAAGGCGAAGGAACTTGCTGTAAAGGAGCTGACTTTAATCATTGCAGAGGAAAGCAAGAAGGCAGCACGGCAACAAAGAGAATCAAGATTGGACACAAAGGAGCCTGGCCACTCAAGTGACTTCACTAACGACTTCTTTGAGCTACAGGCATCATATCAAGTTGCAGCTTATAGTATGAGAGTCACAAAGCAGCCAACACTATACACCAAGTACAAGGAAGCTCCACAAGACTTCTGGGAGAATTGGGGAAACTACCCAGAATCGAGGGAATTGGCACAACTAGCACGCTCATACCTGAGCATTCAGGCGACATCCTCAGAGTCTGAGAGATTGTTCAGCAAGGCGGGTCGACTCCTTTCAGCACGCAGAACTCAAATGGGTGACGAGACCTTTCGAAACATCATTTTTGCTAGTAGCTATAACAAGGTCCTCCCCCTCTTAACTTGAAGCCCATGATCTACAGTACATCAATATACCATTCAACATCCTTGTCTTTGTCCTCTTGCAATTAGAACAAAAATTTTGGTATTCTGATTGAGGTGCTGATGAATTACTAAAGTCTGAAAGATGTTAAAAACCATGAGTTTATTTGAATATGAATGACAATGACAAATGTAGATGGATCGTTGGAAAAATAATGAGGTTCATAAAGAGGGAAAAAAAAAGAGAAAGAAGGTGAGAGTGAGAGTGAGTGAGAATAAGAGTGAGTTGAGAGTGAGTGAGAGTGCGAGTGAGGGAGAAAGAGCAAATCGATGACCTTTGTTGTTGGTTTGCACATGAACAGCATGCGCTTGTTTTGCAAATGTAGATGGATTGTTGGAAAATAATGAGGGGGGGGGGGGAAGAGAGAGAGAGTGGGGAGAGTGAGAGAGAGAGTGAGAGTGAGAATGAGAGAGAGTGGGGAGAGTGAGAGTGAAAATGAAAAAGTGAGAATGGGGAGAGTGAGAGTGGGGAGAGTGAGAGTGAAAATGAGAATGAGAGAGAGTGGGATTGAAGAAGAAAGAGAAAAACGATGACTTTTGTTGTTTTCAAGTTAGTTCGCACATGAACAGCGTGCGCTGGTTTAGGTTACAGCGTGCGCTTGTTTTGCATGCAGCGTGCGCTGGTTTTCGACAGGCTTGAGCTGGTTTTCAACAGGCTCGCGCTGTTTCCAGAAACAGCTTGCGCTGGTTTGCACTAGGTGTTACGCTGGTTTGACATGCAGCCAGCAGCTGTTTGTCTTCCAGCACGTGTAGGAAAATGGAAAAATCGTCTCCTTTATTTTCCAGCTCTTCTCTCTGGTTTGATGGCCCTTGATGTTACTTGCCTTGCCCTTTATTTTGCTGTGCCCTTGAATTTACTCTGCCCTTGAATTTCGCCTGCTGGATGATCAGGGTGACACGCTACCTCACTCAAGTAGACCCTTAAGAAAAATTCGCATATGTACTATAGTAGACTACAAGTGAACAAAGCATCCAACGCGCACCAGAATTCCAATGAAGGAGGAGAGAAAGAGCCGACATTGAAGGATCAAAAAGCAACCTCGCTATCTGCCACAAGCCAGTTGTCGCTCCTACCATTAGCGTCGCGTCCCAGACTAGATTGCTAGAGTGTCTCAGGATCACGTGACAATATTGACCCCTCCTCCCTTGAACTTTTTTTTTGGTGTCCCTTGCTCTTTCCCAGCATCCCTTTTTTCAGCATCCCTTCTTTTTCAGAATCCCTGGAATTTGACGTTATCTTTTCGTATTGTCCATTGATGTTGCCATTTTGTATTGTCCCTTGATGTTGTCCCTTGGTGTTGTCCCTTGATGTTGCCCTTTGGAGTTGTCCCTTTGTAATAAAGCCGTGATGTGTCTTTACTCAGAGTCGGAAACAGAAAGAGAGTCAGATACAGATCAGGAACAAAAGTATCGCAAGAATGTTATATTGAAAGCTACGGAACTAGATGTGGATCGTTGGCTATATATATACTAATAGCTATGAAACAATAAAGGCCATGTGGGGCTATGTTCTTTGTGAGTCTCAGTCTCAAGACTAGCCGCATGTCCCATTGACTGACCGGTTGTATGGCTGCTCATGAGGACTTGGGCTAAGTTGAGGGAGGTAAGCCAGAATACCCGGTAAGCCATAAATCACGTGATCAAAATCATTCCTTTTCGTGCAAGAACAAGAGAGAGAGATGCACTTCTCTCTGACATTCCCACTTTTTAGAACACTTCCATTGAGAGCATCATTGATCATCTTTTCCAGAATCGTATTGTGTTTGGTTCGGGCAGCATGGGGCAGGGAATATCAGAAGTCTTGGATCATCTCGGGAGTAGAAGATAAGTCCTCGAGTGTTTGCCAGAAATCTTGTTCTTTAGAGAATCCAGACCAGCAGACCTTGTATTGTAGGTTTCCTTTCGAGTCATATCGACGACCTATTAATTCCTTGACTTTGTACTCTTCATCATAGTAGTCACTAAGGTCGTCAGTAACAGGATTGTCATTGGGGATCAGTTCGTCGGCAGTCAGGAACAAGTGTCAATCATGATTGTAAGCAGGTAAGAGCTTTTTGACATGGAAGGCATCATGGGCGTGGCTTTGCAGGGGCAGATCCAGGTGGTAGTTCAGCAGCGATGGATGTTCAAGTATCTTGAATGGACCACAGAAGTGTGGGAGTAACTTGTGTGCCTGAGAGAAGACACGCGCCAAGCATAGATTCTTTTTCTCATAATCTGCGCGCCTGTTGAGATTTGCAATTTATGCGTGCTTGTAGGTCTCGTGGATAGCGCATTGAGAAATGTTGTTGAGGCGACCACCCAGACCACACACACTCTCTCTCTCTCGTATTTGCTTATCTGAGATGCACTATAGGTAAATGCACGCTTACCAACCAGTTCCTACAAGATACACGTCTACGCAACGGGAGAATAAAATGCCTAACGGTATAGTCTTTCACGCTAGTGCTCCTTCTCGCCTCGCCTCCTTCTCTGCTGCGCATGATGATGATTACTAATGGTTGCGTCGCCCTTTTCTTGTATATAAATCACAAGGCGTCAACTTGAATTCTCGTTATTCTTTCTTCTGTGGCCTTGTCCTACAAAAAAATTCTCACGACACGTTTTCTTCCTTGACAATTTACAGCACACCCATATTTGCACTTACAAAAGAAGGAGACATGGCAGCATCCAACGTATCAAACCAGCAGAACATCCCTCGAATTGTTCTTGGGTAAAAGAAAAGAGAAATGCACAACATGTGGGGAGAGAACAGTAAAAAAAAAAGCATATCAAAGCTGACCAATACCTCACATCCACCGCATCATTTGTTTATATTTTCGCTGGTAGCGCGGGAACATTCGGACTCGAGAGCACAGACTGCTCCAGCTCCTTTGTGCGCCTCCAAGGTGCCAAGGCCGTCCAACCTCTGGTGGACCTGTTCAAGTCCCACGGCTACGTGGAGGTAGACACGGCCCGTGTCTACACGGATTCCGAGGCCGTCCTCGGTCAACTGGACCAGAGCACCCTCGCAGGTCTCAAGATTTCGACCAAGGTGCACCCTCGCATCACGCCCCTCACCAAAGAGAATGTTCTAAAACAATTCAACGAGTCGCTCACGAACCTTGGTGTCGAGCATGTGGATGTGCTTTATCTGCATATGCCAGACGACTCGGTCCCATATGAGGAGACCTTACAGGCGGTGGACACGTTGTACAAGCAGGGCAAGTTTCGCGAGTTTGGTCTGTCCAATTTCAGTGCTCGCCAGATTGAGGAGATTGTCGCCATCTGCAAGGCCAAGGGGTACATCGCCCCAACAGTGTACCAGGGCTTGGTGAGTTTTCTTCCGTTATGTGGTGCAAGAGAATAAGGAAGAGAGACGACGGGAAAGTGCATCGTGCCCCTATATTTCCACCTTCTTACTCACTACAGCCTCTCTCTCTTTTATTTTCGCCTTCCATCTCACTAGCACTCACCCATTGCACGCGCAGACTACCTCGCTCACCATGGTGTGCTGAAAAAGTATGGCATCCGCTACTACGCCTACGGCGCCATGGCATCCGGCTTGCTGTCGGGCAAGCACAAGTTTGACGAGGAGCCCAACGCTGACACTCGTCTCCACTCCTCGTTCAGCGAGCGTCTCAAGCAGCAATACTGGCACCGCGAGGTCTTTGCTGCGCTGGATCTGTTGACCAAAGCAGCTGACAAGGAGGGCATCTCTCTTGCCCAGGCGACCAACCGCTGGATGCGCCACCACTCGGGTTTGACTAAGGAGGATGCGGTCCTGGTGGGTGTGTCGTCTCTCAGGCAGCTGGAGCAAAACATTCACGATCTGGAGATGGGTCCACTGCCCCCGGTTCTTGTCGATGCCTTTGAGGACTCCTGGAAGGCTGTTGAGCACATCCAGATCATCTTGGTCCCTAGCGCGCTTGACAATAAGAAGTGAGAGAAGTCTTCTGTCGAATAGAAAGGATTAAAGTTGTTGTGCTCTGTTCTGGCATGACGCATGTTCTCTCTTATCTCTATTCACGACCCTAAATTGCCGCGCCCTGCCCTTTGGAGCACACATTACACTCAGTGGGCCGCACTTGACAACAGCACTTGCTTTGGGGTCTTTCAAATGCACCCTGCATCTCACAGCCCTCAGTTCATGTTGCACAGGTCTGCAATAAGACTTGCCGCCAATATTGTCGGCTCTCTTTGCTTTAGAGACACGACTACCTTCTAGTACCTATTTCGTCTTGTACATTACCTTCTCACATACACGACATGACCATGTCTCAACTTTGCATTTTGCTTACGCCTCGTCAAAGTCGCACTATCGTCTTTTTTTTTTGTTCACACTCAATCCCGTCTTTTATGTAATCCGTTTTCCTATTTGCCTCTCGATATACCCACTTTAGTCGTGCTGTTCAGATGGCGCTTTGGATAGTAGAGAACTGCAGCATTGCCAATAAGTGTAAAAATACGAAAGAGACAAGCTCATGCTCTAATCAGATATCAATCCATCAAAAGATATTTATCGAGCAGTGACACCGCCGTTGACAGAGAGGGTCTGGCCGTTGACAGAGAGGGTATGACTGTTGACACAGCGAGAAGCAGGCAGTGAGAAACTCGATGACAGGCGCAATATAATCAACGTTACCTAGACGGTTCAGCGGAGCCAGCGAAGACAGGAAGGAGGTGGTCTGAGGCGTCTTCTGAGCCTAGAAGAAGGCCGTGTCCAGAGGACCATGGGCAACCAAGTTGTCCATGATGCCGCGAGCGCCAGTATCCTTGACCAGGGCACGTGTGAACATGTTGAGAGCAGCCTTGCAGCCAGCATAGGTAGAATAGTGTCCGACCATGAGACCTGGAGAGAGGTTCCGACATAGGTGACTCTGCCCTCATCTACGAGGTGCTTGGCGGCCTCGCGCATGAAGAATGGCGCCTTGGTGTTGGTGGCAAACGCGCTGTCAAACTCCTCCTCGGTGATGTCGGCCATATTCTTTTTGAGAGTGACGCCAGCATTGTTGACGACAATGTCGATGCGGCCAAACCGCTCCAGGATCAGCTGAAAAAGCCCTCGACCGCAGCAACAGAGTGGATGTGTCGCCCTGCAGGAGCAGGACCTCGCGACCCGGAGTGCAGATAGCGTTGGCGGTCTCCTCGGCCTACTCGGGGTCGCGGTGGTGGTGGATGACGACGTTGGCAACGCTCGGCCAACGCGATGACGAGTTGCTTGCCGAGGCTCTTGGCCGACGCGGTGATGGAATCAAATCTTCTGGGCGCAAGTTCACGGCGTCTGCCTGCATATCGCTATCCAAATCGAATACAATGTCAATATCTTTAAAAATACCTAATAAAGAAGAAAGAGTCAAAAAAGAGTGACAAATCAGCCGACAGAAGGGCATTCAGGCTGCATTTCCATAAAAAGGAGCAAACGTTTATACCGAGGTTCACTTGAGCGTTGGGTATTGCTTTGCTGTCGGTTTGAGCGTCTGAAAATTCTCGTGCAGTCACGGCAAGCGACTCTTGTTGGGCCAAAATAGCCGTTCTCTTCACAACAGTATCACACGAAGCATCGAATTCATGGCTTGCCCGCTCTCTTTCATGACCAACAGAATGAATCCAGCGTGTCTTTCCAACCCCATCATATGCAGCTTTCAGACGTTCTCGCCGCTTCTTATTCAACTCGACGAGCTCAAAAATCGTACGTATTTAGACATCACTTCTTCTTTGCTTGTAAAAGCAAACCTTCGTACAAAGGAATGAAAAGAGATATGCTCCTTCAATTTGCCATCGGCCTTTTTGATTCCATTGGCCCATGCAACGTGCTACATGTTGCTAGGCCAGGCGGCCTAAAAATTATTTTGAATGATAGGGTAAAAAAACAGATAGCTGGAAGGAAGTGTCAGTCCAAAAGGACACTGACGAGGGATTTTTATTATGGGTATCGGCGGTATCGCGCCACCAACTTCCAATTGAACCTATTTGTGACGCAGATTAGAGGGTGGCCAGTTTGTATGCGATTCGAACCCACGACTAAGTCGGTTTGAATCTTGGCTTGGGTTAGTCTCGCAACCAGGCCTTCATTTTACGAGGTTTAGAATCGAAGTCCTCTACCACTTAAATGAGGGTCCAGGTCCAAATATCGAATTGATGGCACAGATGGTAATAAAAATTGAAACGCTCACACTCTCCATCTTGCTTTTTTTAAAAAAATGCTAATGGGAATTGTATGTGTTTTGAGCGTCTAACCCCTTAAGCATTTTCATTTTACGACCATCTGTGCCATCATGTCGATACTTGGACCTAGACCCTCATTTAAATGATAGAGGACTTCGATTCTAAACCTCGTAAAATGAAGGCCTGGTCGCGAAACTAGGCTTGTCGTTTCATCGTTAAGGGGCCTATTCAGGGCAGCCGAAATATTTCTGAGCAAGGGGGCGCCACCAAAACATACTCTTCGACCATGTCCTGACTTTTTCACCTGTAGCAAGTGGATACCGATATTAGTTTTCCACAGACGGGGATATCTAGTTATTGTCAATCACGCGTACCTGCGTCGTGGAGTACGATGTGTTGTCTCTGTGCCACAAGGTATGGCTCAAACCTTCATTGTAGACTGCATTGGAGAGCTTCACATGTTGCTTGCCATGTTTAGCTAAAGTAATTCCAACTTGGGTGTTCACTCGAGAAACGATGCCGGTGGATATGGGATCTGCTTCGCCCAGGTCTATTCCGGGATCATCACACTCTTTCAAAGAGCTTGTTCCAAATTTGCACGAGGTGTACAGGTTCGAGGTTGCTCATGCTCTCTGCAACATCCATTGGACAGTAACATACTAATAGATTGGCTCCCTGGCTCTGTGGTGAACCCAGTGTGTTTTTATAGTTGTTTTCGACTGCCGGCTCACATAGTATTGTGTATTAGTCTGGCTCAGATTGGCGCTGTTGATAGGCTGTGGATGTTGTTTTGTTAACTCTCGCCATGTGCGGAATATGCAAGTCCTCCAGCCCGCGCAAACTTTGTTTTTCTTCTTTTGGCTTGGCCAATGTCTTTTTTTCTTTCACATTAAGGCACCCATTGCAATTCACTTCCTTTACACGATAGTGTCATGAATCCTTCTTTGCCACTTTCTTCACCGCACTCTTCTCAATTCCACCTTCACTACCACTGACAGCCTTTTTTCCCTTTTCTTTAATCTCCCAATTCTTACTTACCTGAACATCGCTGCCCCCGATCGATCTACGCAACATTCACATGGAAGCCAAACTCAACACACAGAGGATTCGCAATCAAGAAGAAAGCCCTTTGCTACAGCTACCATTCGAGCTACTCCGGCTAGTAATCGCCAACATTGGCGACCCCTTCGACCTCTTTATACTCAGCCATGTCTCTTCATTCCTACTCAAGCAAGCCATTGTTCCCAAGGACTGGTTTCGCCTCTATCGATCGCAGCTGCAGACGTGGTCCAAGGGCATTCAGCTCGACGATCTGCCCGATTTGATTGTCCAGGATATCTCTGGGATAGTACTTCACCTATGTGCATGGAAGAGACACGCTCTCCGCGAGGCGTGTTTCCACAAACGCAATGCCTGTGTCTTGCCTCCACCAGTCCCCAGCGACAATTCCACCAACGCAACTACGCTAGTAGCAGTAGAGGTAGAGGCAACAGAGGCAGAAGTAACAGAGGCAGAAGCAACAGTAGAAACAGCGACATCAGTAATACAGGATACAGTGTTGGATAATGCTGTCGAAAATACAGTTGTGGCTTTGGCACCGCATTTGCCCTTGCCACAACACCAGGGCGAAGTCAGCGTTGATTTGCCACCAGTTCAAAACAGTTCACCTTCATCGATTTCCTCAACAACGAGTACTATCAACCTCACCGCAGCTGATATCGCCGCCCCCACAGATGTGGCCGACATCCTTCCGATACTCATGACAAAAGTATGTGTTCCTCTTAGCGAAGCGCGCAGTTATTCCTCCGATCCCGAAACTGCCGCGTCCAACTTTAAGCGCATAGGATCACCCGTGTATCACACAGACAGTGTGGCAAAGTCTACCATAGCCGCGTCTATTGTTGCTCGCCCACTTCCTTTGCCAGAGGGCGTTCTTGTCAATCAGAGCTATGAGCACAGACTCTTGCTGTACAGCTTCCCAGACCTCACCTCACCAATCGCTGTCTGTGACTCTGAACTCTGGCTTGAACGTGCCAAAAGTGCATCGCCCTGGAACAATGCTCCGCAAGTAACCCAGGTGATCGACATCAAGCACCATCCCATGTCCAGGGACGCCCAAGGCAAGATGCGAGTTCTGGTGCTGCTGGCATTTGGTGACAATGCCGGACCATTGGCACAAGAAGGTGGCGATCTCCATATTCTCGACATCTGGAAACTAGTGATGGCTATTGAGCTTTGGATCCCGGCTGCCTCTTCAGACTCTATCTACACTATGCAAGAGCTCGGACAGGTTGGATTTGTGTTGCCCACAACAAGGAACCGTCCCTTTCGCGGACGGATGGCGAATCTTTACACAGCCCCAGATCCAGTGACTCAGGAGCCTCTGGACTGTATGGCGCTCTTTGGGATCCAATACAGTGCAGAATCTCGAGCGATCATTATCAAAACAGTCTTGTTTCAGGATGAGGCACTCTATCCCTACAGCAAGAAGACGTTAGGCCGGAATGTCAGCTGCATGACCACGTTTCCGAGCGATAGTGGTTACGAGCGTCTATTGGTGATCTTTAATCGGCTGGGCCGAGGCATGATCTGGGACTGGGTGAACGAGAAGCAAGTAGCACAGCTCCACTTGCCACAAGACGAGGCCAGGAGAACGGGGCGTCAAGAGGAACAAGACTCTGCTGGACCTTCTACAACTGTGACAACACAAACGCAAGAAGGACAGGCAACACCAGCAACTGAGTCAACACTTCCAGCAGGAGTAGGAGCAGCAGGACAGGATCCAGAGCTGTATTTTTGGGGCGTCCAAGTCAATTGGGCCGTCGAACTTCCGCACACTCTTCCTGTCGATCCGACACAGCGAAGATCATTCAGGATTGTAATATTGGCAGATGGAGCGCTGAGTGAGTGGAAGGCATGCTGGTGGCATGTTGACAGCGATATGCTCGGCAAATTGGATGTGGATTTGAGAGCACCAGTGCTGTCCCCTACCAACGCAACTTCAGCTAACGAGCCGCCTCAGATCTGGTATGCAACATCCACACGATTTGAGAATGAGTCGCTAGGAGTGTGCCGCAATGGTCAAGTCGCTGAACCGCTGCTGTTCATTGCGTTCGTGATTTGGAACCGGTATATGATCGGGCTGACATCTCGCCTTGGGGTAACCATGATGGCGATGGAAGAAGGCCAAAGCAGCGATGGAGTGGATCGGCAATGGCTTAGTTGTCTAGAGGACTCTGAGAACAACCCACTTGTAGACGTGGCAACCGTGGGTGACTGTCTTGTGATCACTCGAAGACATAGCCATCTGGTCTGGTTCTTTTACTCCTGACAAGGTTTCTCTGGTTGCGCGAAATAGATTCTCAACCGCACTGGTTTCAAGGAAGAACCGCGCATGTAGATAACAGAAACAACGTTGATGCATAGTTTTCTTTCATTTTCGTTGTGTTTTGTGTTCCACATAAAAAATGTGCGCACTGGCATTCTGTTGTTTTCCCAAAGAAAAAGCCCAACAAATAAATAAATAAACACACATTCGTGCATGCTTGCCTTGTGCATCGTTATGCATTTGAGTGGGACAGTCAGAAATAGCTCTGCAGGTACTAACGATGCGGTTAGAGGTGGGGTTGGAGCGGATCTTATCGATGAGGATGATGAGGATGATGAGGATTAGGGAGCGAGTGTGAGCGAACGGACAGGAAGGAAGGAAAGTGAGTATTGAGCGAGAGCATGTTGTTTGTGCATGGCGTGTGTGGAAATCTTGTTTTGTTGTGGTATTTTCTCACTTTTTTCCTTGTCGGCATATGTTTATGCAGCCATGGAATACATGCTTTGCATACTGTAGGCAACACACATGCTTACCCTCAGCATTAAACTGTGTCCATTGGACTTGGATGTGGACGTGGTTCCCATACACCCAGCCAACCCTGTCTCCGAAGGAGGACGCGAGTTGGTTGGTGGGTGCATGTCCCACCCTGCCCCATCCACCACCCACCACCCGCCATCCACTCCCTCCCTCTGTATTTATGTCTTTCAGCTTTTTGCATTTGCCCGTTCCCTTTCTTTCCTTCTCTTTTCGTTGCTTTGCTGTGCTCTTTCCCTTTTCTTTCTGTCTTCCCTTCCCTTCCCTTCCTACTTTCTTTCTTTCTTTCGTTCCCATCACCCTTCCTCATCCATTCTTACCTATAGAATTATACCTTCGCCATGACCATGGCCAACTCACCCATCACCCAGGCCACAGAGCACCCAGCATCATCATCTCCACCTTCATCCTCGTCAGAGTCACCCATCACTCAGGTCTCACAGTACCCACCCAATCGCCATCACACGCACCGACAGGGGCAACATGGCTACGGCGGATTCCCCTCAACACTCTACCTCGACCTGCGTGGAACCCGCTTCGAGATTGAGCGAGATGTCCTTGTCAGCCTGCCTGAAAGCATCCTCATCGTCATGTTCCCCAACGGCCTCATTCTCGGACAGCCTCCTGCTCGCACTCGGCAGCACCTTAATCCTCCGCAACAGCAACCACAGCAGCAAGCACAGCAACCACAATTGCAACAAGAGCCTCAGCTGCAGCAACAGATGCCGTCTCGGCCACGGCAGCCTGCCGACCAGCAACAACAGCCTCCTCTGCCTTCTTCTTCCTCGCCAAACCAAACAACACTCCAACAAGAACAGTTACAGACTCCTACTCCAAGCCAGGGGCAGGACAGTTCTCCTTCACAGCACCACCGACGTCAGAGTTCCTCTGACAGCAGTTACTACGATGATGAGGACTATGACGACGACTATGACGACGATTATTACGACGATGAGGACGAGGAAGGAGAGGATGAAGAGTACGAATCAGAGGATGAGGAAGAGTACATGTCGATGGAAGATCAGGTCATCCATGTCGATTTTGATCCCTCATGCATGGCTTTCCTGCTGAACGTCTACAGGCAAGCTCAGCAGGCGGGCGAAGCGCATCGGCAGCAGCAGATCCAACTCATGCTACAGAAGCAACGACTAGCACAAGCACAAGCACAAGCACAAGAACAGGCCCAACAACCACAACAAAAACAACAGCTCTTTGTGCAGGATCTGGCCCGAGCTCAACCTCTTTCTCAATCCCAGGCTCAATCCCAGGCTCATGCTCAGAACCACAGCAACAAAAGCGACAACAAAAGCAACAGCAATCATGCCATCGACAACCACGCCAATTCCGTGGCAGTAGATCAGCAAGCACAGACAGCACTTGATCCCACTACTGCTTTCGATGCGTCCACTTCCCCTGCCAACAATGATGCCCCAAACGCCACGAAAACAACAGTAGTTTCAGGAACAGAGGCAGGAACAGGTACGGAAACAATAGTCGGTGTGGCACATAACCCATCCTCGCCTCCTGCTTCTTCTGCAGCCATGTCTCCTGCGGCGTCATCGTTACCATCATCGACTATGATAACGTCAACATCGACATCGACGTCGGCTTCAATATCGCACTCTACGGCCACGGCACAACCTCGATCGTCAACAACCGCCCAGCAACAACAGAACGAGCTGCACCAGTTGCAACAGCAACAAATATACCAAAACTCTTCATCTTCACCATCCTCTTCCTCGTCATCCTCTTCGGCTGCGTCGTCAAGAAGTAACCTGGCGAGCCTTGCAACAACGCCCGCCTCGAATCCACTGCTGAACAAACAAGCCATCATTGTTTTACGCGAGGAACTCGACTATTTCGCCATCACGCCGCCCAAGACTGGATTCCCAGCCAAAGATGATCTGCTAGCGACGGGACCGGTGCTCACGGATCTGACAGGATTTAAAGTCAAGACTGCGTGTGGACAGTACCTTCTCGAGCAGTCCAAGATCTTTACGGCTCTTCAGCGCAACATTTCCAAAGAGAACAATGTCGCGGAGCAACATCTCATCGATATGCTGTGTGTTTCAGGATTCTCCAAGGATGACGAATGGGGGTATCGGCGGATGGAGACCGGGCGGACGTCCATTGCCAGTCTGTCGCTGGTGATGCTCAAGACAGCCGGGGATGGGAATCAAATGGCGACGGCTCAGAAGTTGCTATTGTTCTGGCGGAAACCTGCAGTAAGTTGTTACCACTTCCCATTCATGCTACTTTTGTGTTGAGAGCTAATTATGCCAAAAAAAAAAAAAAAAAAAAAAAAAGAACAGCCTAGCCCAATTGATGATAGCGTGTGTGTTGATATGTTCATGCATAGTTGCGTTACTAATGCTCTCCCTTATTTCATATGCTTTTGCTGCTTATAGAGAAAGTGTTGGTGGGATGGAGTTCAGATTGAGCTCGACCACAACGGCGATAAGGTCCCTGTCCGGTTATGGGCCAGGCGGACGTGGACCCTAGAGCTGGTCCTTGTCTAGACATCACCCATTAATAAACGAAATGAAAACATCAATAATGCCTTTCTGCTTTGCGTTGGAACCTTGGATCAAGCCCCAACATACACACCCACTTTCATTTCACGAGCCTTTCTCTGTCCGATGACATCTTTGCTTCTATTTAAGTGTCGCAGATCCGTGGATAAAACAAATGCTCCTACATCGCCACCTCCTTTAACCGCGCTTGACAACAGACTTCTGACGTTTCTTGAGCGCCTTCTTCTCCTCCTTGGCTGCCAGCTTGCGCTGTGCTTCGGGCGACAAGGTCTTCTCTGCCTCGCGCTTCTCTCGGATACGCTTCTCTTCCAACTCGCGTGCGCGCTCCGCTTGGGCCTTCTTGCTGAGTTCCTTCTCGGCCTCCTCTCTGGCCTTGCTGATCTTGGACTTGATCTATTCAAAGTCAATAGCGTAAAGGTTAGAAAAACAGAAAAGAATTTGTATCTGTAGAGAAGAGATTATACACACAAAACGTACCACAGTCGAGACATGGCAGTCTTGGGGAAGTCCGTCCAAGCAGGCGATCAAGGCCTCGACGAGTGGCACGATCTCGCGTGCATTCCTGTGGTTAGGCATGCGGAAAGACAGAGAGATGCGCTTGGCATAAGGCTGAGAGGCCAGTCTACAATGAACAATGAACAATAAAAAAAAAAAACTCGTGAGTACAGGTCGATCGCCAATCAAGGGTACAACAATAAGAGCTTGCGTTGAGATACGTACGATTCGGGCTTATACATGGGCTGGTCCGAGACGATAAAGTAATCAAGCCACTTGGCTGCCTTGTTCAACTTCTCGCTCACAAGGGGCAAGATGGCATCGGTCAGTTCGCTCGACTCTGTCAACGTGATCAGGGAGTCGTCCAGGACCTTTTGGTTGGATGCCTTGGTGAAGTTATCCAAATCATAGAACTTGTTGCGGAGCTGGGTTCCAGAGAGTTTGGGCACGACGGCGAAGACACCGTCACTGTACTCGTCGGGGTTCATGGTGACGTTCAAGGTGCAAGTATCCTGCACGGGTGCCTGGAAGAAGGTCAACAAAGTGCGGATCAAATCCTGGCGGGGCTTCATCTACAGGGTCCGGATGACGGTGGATCGAAATGCATAATTTCATGTTAGAACGGTCCTCCTTACACTAAAAGCGTTTGAACGCCCAACCAATGACCTTCATTGGCTTTGAGCAATGTCGGGGCCGTATACCTTGATCAATCCATGGACAGTAGCGACGTGGCGGCGACCAGTGAGGTAGATGATGTACTCATGTGGGGCGTCGATCGCGAGCTCGGCGCCGTTGTCTCCAACGCGTGCAAAGTTAGCGCGGAAGAGAGGCAGCATAACGGCCATGGTGGTCTTGGCGAGGATCTCGTTGTGGCGCTTGCCGACAAAGTGGGCGCAGAGGATCACGAAGATGGCGGAGAGATACAAGATCTCGCGGCTCCAGGTCTCCCAAAGTTCCTCAAATGCTATGAAGATGATGAGTGAGTATTCCAAAGATGAGTAATGATCCTGTGTCAGTTTCTTGGATTGGATTGATTGGTGGTCCTGTCATTGGTGCTCCTCTAGTCCATGATGTCCATGATGTCCTTTCCATTTCAATGATGCTGTCGCTTACTTTCAAAGTAGGGCTCGAAGACACTTTCGACAGAGGCGGCATCTATAACACATGGTTCGACCGTTAAAAAGCGATTAGTTTCTGATGGATGAATTGGCATCAACGCTGTCAACGGGATTTATTTATTTTTATCGCAATGGTGGTTCATTGTTTACCAGCAACGGAAGCAAGCATAGCAACACATGCCAGCATGCCCGCAACAAACAATGAGCTTGGCATTGTTGATTAAAGAGTGAGAGTGAGTGAGGGTGAAAAAAGAGCGATGAAGAATGATGAAGACACAGGAGACGAAATTCGTGACGCGCCTTTTTTTTTTTTTCCCTTCGCGTTTGTCGCTCCACACACTGTTTGACTCTCTTGGCCACTTGGGCTTGTCATCGTGGAATCGCTCCATTCCCTCCACATCAAACAACGATCAGCATCAAGTACAACAACGAAAAAAGAAAACTCTCAAACATTTGACCCATCCAAAGAAGCGAAGCACTGATCCAAATGTATTAAACACTACTCTATGCGCTCGTAGAATAACAGGTATGCTCTGCTGGCGAGCACTTCTTGCAGGGAGGCATGGCGCACACTCGTGTCACTGCATGCAATCCATTGGCGTGCTGGATCCTTCTTTTCCTTCAGCTCAGTCGAGTCCTCGTCCATCTCCACCGATTCGTCCTTGCCCGAGACCTTGATATTCGAGTGAGCGACTGATTCAACCTTGGAAGACAGAACATAGTTGGTGTAGTGTCCACCTACTAAAGTTCCTATGTGGACAACCGCGCCATAGAGTCGGTACTTTTTCGATGCTGAGCCAACCACGACGGCCCCCTCCTTGACCCCATCTCCTTCCTCCTCCACATCCTTTGCGGGCATAAAGTATGGACCCATATCCAGCTCTTCAGGGATTTCGACATGGTCCTCGATCTTGCGCATCTGACCAAAACGACCTGACTGCTCAAAGCGCTTCAGATGAAGGACTAAGGTTGAAGGAAGACTTGAGACCAGGTATCGCTTGTAGGCCTTGCGAAAGATAAACTTCTCCTCCTCTGGCTTTTTCTTGTTGGCAGTTACCTTGAGTGGTGGACTGGGTTTCCTGGAGATCGTGTTGCCAAATCGGTCCACTTGTTCGTGCGACTCGTCCGATTCTTCGCTTTCTGAGGTGTCGTCTTTGCTGTCTTGAAGAGTTCCGTTGACGGCATCGTGTACTGCTTCCTCAGTTGTTTCCGACATTGCCTCGTCTTTTTTGTCCGCCGCTGAATCCTCTTGTACCTCCTGTACCTCCTCTTGGTCCTCCTGTTCCACTTTAACAGCCTCTGGATCGACAACAGATTCCTGGGCGGCAGATGAGAGCTCTGGGATTTCGTCCGCCTCCTTTGGCTCTTCAGGGATTGTTGTCGATGACCTCACGAGTTTGAAGCAGTTCTCGCACGCAAACTTGTTATCGCCATCCAGAGTATCGACAGCCGTGAATTGGTTCAGAGACCGGAGAATCGACAGGTCTTCCGAGTTGGATTGGCCCACGTTCTTCAGCAGTTTGCGGATATGTGTCAAGTGCGCTTCGGAAGGGAGATCGGACTCTGGAATGGGTAATTTGTTGTCATCTGCATCTGTCCCTGTGGTTGAAATCTCCAGTTCTGATGGCTTAGCGGTTGTTGGTTTTGAGTGTGCGAGAAGGCGGGCTTTAGGGCTCAATCCGGTAGCAAGCTATATGATGCAAAACGATGGGCGTTAGAAAGCGCAATGAAAAATGTGCTCCTGTTGCTGCTCTTCATCCGATCATCCGTGAGTAGAACATACTTGTGTAGGTCCTTTGACTGGTAATGACATGTCGAAAAAGTTCTCGTATGCGTAAGAACACTATTTAAGTTGAAACATAACAAAATGTGGTCAATGGTGAGAATCTACGAATCGCCCGAAGGATTTTCTCAGAGTCAAATCAAAGTATGTCGTTACCTTCTTGCATGAGTCGCACACGATGACGCTGACCAGCTTTCCAGAAAAGCAGGTGTCAATGAACGGCACGTACTTGGGGGTTTCTATCTCGAGTTTATCTTCGTTCTGATCCTTAATCTTCTCCGTATCCGATGCGTCCGTCTCTACCACTGCTTCTGCTTCAGGTTGGTCCCCTTTCTCCTCTGCGAGTTGTCGTTTGATCAAATCCAGTTCCTCTTGTTTGATCCCGTCAAACAAGTACCGCATGAGCTCTTGACTGTCCTGCTGACGAAACCCTCGGAACACTTTCCACTTCTTGCAGATCTGCATAAACAGATCACGCGGCGCTACCGTCGCTCCTTGCTGCTTCCACATAGTCTCAAGGAACATCTTGAAGGCTGATGTAAGGGGTCCCAGTCCTGCATCGGTTCTGGCCGCTAATGAGATTGGGAATTGCGCCTGTGCTTCCTGATCCTCTGACAAGATGGTCTTTAGTGATTTTGTTTCCGTGAGGATCTGTGAAGACGAACAATAAGAAAGGTCAGCGGACGATATTCTGGATCGAAGACTCATAGCATGCCGGAGAGTAGGTTACCTGTACGACAGAGTTGAAAAAACAGGTGTTGCCGAGGTTCTGCAATCCTGGCGTAGAGATCTTGGCTTTTGTCAAAGGTGGCGCAATCACGGTTGATGTGTTCGAGTTGGCTGAAAGGGATCCCTTTGTCTTTTTTGATGTTGAGGCAGATGCAGCTACACATTTCGATTCAAGAGTTTAAAAGATTATTGTCAGAAATTTGAAACACCAGTTTAGACCTTCGGCACCAAGAATCTATCAAAAGACAGTTACCTCTCATCTTGGACTGCCTGATCTGTAGAACGGTCTCGATGATAGCCTGGCATTCCTTTACCGTCTCATTCCTGTTCTTGGATGGCACGATCTGCGCATCGCACTCATAACACCTATTTTGCGAGAATAAGGACGTTGACAATCAATATCAAGCCCCCATGCCCTACTTCATACTTGTTATGCCGAAGGCATTGGCTCTCCTTACCAACAATCCATGGTTCCCAGGTTGATGGCAAGTGGGTGACTGTGTTGGTTCTTTTCATGGTGCATGATCGCATGTTTCTTGAGTGCCCGCCCACAGTTGATCTCGCAGCAGGTCAGGCAGATCCACAATGATTCCGAATCGAGTGCCTCAATCGAATGATCCGCATCATCCAGCGACAGTGCCTCCAGTGCTTCAGTTGAATCCTGTTGCTGTCGCTTTGCCAGTTTCTTGGCCTTAGCTTCCGCGGCGATGCATCCTTGGCAATGATCCCAGTCCTTGAGATGACCGAGTCCCTTTTTGAACTTTGGCGCCTTGACAGCGTTCTTGACGTGCTGGCACTTTTTGTCGACGAATGGTTTGTGTGATGACTCTTGGATGGATGGGACGAGTTCTGCGGTAGACATAGGCTCCGCAGTCTCTCCCAAGGTTGGCGCAATTGTGGAAGTGGTGGGCGCAGCAGGCACGGCTACAGGCACAGGCGGCGTCATGGCTCTTGCTTTTGCGTTGGCCGATCCGACCAGGATATCCTGGAGCATGGCATCGCCTACGGATGACAGATGGATAAGGGTACGATTGTGTGAGTTTTTATTTATGCAGTGTGAAATAGGTCAATGCGCCCTGGACACGGAGAAAAGAGCTTAAAGGGGACGAAGGCGAGTCGAGAGTTTGCTCTGATCAGATCTGTTTGTTCGTTGGGATTGTGCAATTACCGTCAGCAAAGTCACTCTGGCTCAGGCGGCGTCCTCCCTTTTTCTTCTTTGCCATTGTTGTGTAAGAGTGTGATTGGTGCGATCAATGGATCCGAGAGGAATGAATGTGTTGAGGAGAGGGCAATCCACAATCCAATGGAGTGAATGGAGAAGAGAAGAGAAGAGGGAAGGAAAGCGTGAGTGAGTACACAAAAGATTTTTTTTTTAAGTTTGTCTGTCTCGTGTGTGTGCCTGGGAACAACGGACATTCAGACAATTGTTCTTTTGGGGTCGTACATATTCCGACTTCTTTTTTATTGCTCCAGTGAGAGTGAATGCAATGGAACCACCTCCGCGACAGCCTCCTGCTTGGCCACATCCTCCTCGCTCAAGTACATCCTGAAGACCCACATCTTGAGTGTCTGGCTATTCTTGACCACACTCGCCTCCCGATCGGGCTGATGCACAAACCCAACCTTCTCAAGGGTACGTCGACTAGCCCAGTTGTCCACGAATGCATGCGCATTGAACTTGCGCTTGCCAAACTCCTTGACCGCTGACTCATACAGCATCAACTTGAGTGCCTTGGTCATGATCCCTTGGCCATGGTACTCGGGTGCAAGCCAGTAACTATATCGGATCAATGCAGAACATGATGGATAGAAATGAAGAGTCAGTGCTTCGAACAACAAGTAATAAAAAAAAGGGTCCTTTCAAAAACAATTAGTTTACCCAACATCATCCCCGTCCAGGTTCTCGTCACTTTGATCCCCTACATGGACCGAGCCAATGAGAAGTCCTCCCTTGGTCATATCACGGATGCACAGGTCCAAGGGTGTACCGTTCTTGGACGTCCGCTCGAACCCAGTGGTGACCCAAAAGTCACTGTCCTCGAGCGTATAGGGGAAGGGTGGGCCGCTGAGAAAAGGATGGATCTCGGGCATATTCATGTATCGGAAAATGTGCTCCCTGTCCTCGGGGTGCCACACCGACAGCTGGATCGTAGGGGTGACCCATTTGGGAGGGTAGGCATTGTATCTGGCAATCAGGTGCTCCTTGTCCTGGATGTCGGCGAGTTGTGTGTGTTCTGACATGGTTTCGATTGTCTGGCCACTCGTAAGCGTGTGGGTGTATACTGAAGGGAGGTGCTTTTGTGGCTTTTGGTGGAGAAGGTGAAGAGAGACTGAGAAGGAAATGGCTTTTATATATTTGCTCAGATCATATGCCGTCACACAATCTCCCGCGCCGTGTGTTTTTCTTGTTTGCAGACCAAACAATCGCAATTGACTCGACACCACAAGGCACTGCATGGATGATCGAGGCAAAATGACACCGTGGGATGAAGCTGCGGGGCCACGTGTTAAACTGGCTGCATGGTGGATGCGCGCATGGCTGCACGATCAGGGCAGAGTGCAGAACATCATCGCCCTGTCACTGTGACATGCACCGATTCACAGGCGCATAAAATGGGCCCTTCCAGAAAGCCAATGACTACAACATGACGCAAGTTGTCTCCTTTTTCAGGAACGAATCCTCTCCTGTGTTTATCAATTTACCAAATTACCATTTACATTCATTCGTACAGATCTACTTGACAAGCGAAGGCAATGGGATAGCCTCCTCAACAACCTCTCGATTGGCAATATCCTCCTCGCTCAGGTACATCCTGAAGACCCACATCTTGAGCGTCTGGCCATTCTTGACCACACTCGCCTCCCGATCGGGCTGATGCACAAACCCAACCTTCTCGAGGATGCGTCGACTCGCCCAGTTGTCGTGGAAGGCATGCGCGTTGAACTTGCGCTTGCCAAGCTCCTTGATCGAGACTTCCTGAAGCATTAGCTTAACAGCCTTGGTAATAATCCCCTGACCTTTGTATTCGGGCGAGAGCCAGTACCTGAATGCCGATCATTTCCGTAAACAACAAAAGGTCAGAACTCTCGCGAAAGAAAAAAAAAGACCTCTGGTCGTAAAATAAATCAATATAGTACTTTACCCGACATCATCTCCATCGAGATCCTCGTCGCTGGTATCCGATACACGCACTCTGCCAATGAGTATTCCTCCTTTGGCCATGTCGCGGAGGCACATATCCAGAGGCGTACCATTCTTAGACATACGCTCGTTCCCGGTCTTGATCCATTGGTCGCTGTTTTCGAGGGTGTAAGGAAAGGGTGGGCCAGCAAGATAAGAATAGATCTCGGGCATGTTGAGGTACCGGGCCAGATTCTCTCTGTCCTCATCACGATACACGGACAGCTGGATCGAGGGAGTGACCCATCTGGGAGGGTATGTTCTGTAGATGGCAATCGAGCGGTCCTTGCTCTGGATCTCTGTGCCTTGGGTGTTGTCCTGTGTCATGTTTGATAGGTCGCGAAGGTTAGTGTTGGGGTGTGAAGGAAAAAGAAGAAAAGAAGAAAAACGCTATTGGTGCATTTTATACTCTGTTTTCCAGTGCTCACACCCGCCGCTTTTTTTTGTTGACGATGACAATGATAGACTCAGTCGATTGCTTGTGAAAGACAACTGCGGGGCTGTGTCAACATTGATGCGTGACCATGACAGGCAAAAATCAGATCCATATCCCACATTGTCCAGCATACACTGTTGACTGTTCATAGGATTAGTGCAGCGTTCACTTGGTCGTGAGGCCTAGTACTTGCTGGCCGTTGACTAATGGCAGGCTTTAGTCGAGCATGGCCTTTTACAAATAAGGTCATATTTTGTTGCTTCTCGCGAACATGACACATTGGCAGTTACGCATCAGATGGATTTATTGGCAACTATCGAAACGTTGAATGGCCTTGAAGCTACTGAACAAGCGACGGAAGGGGAGTAGCCTCCTCGACCACCTCTCTCTTGGCCAGATCCTCCTCGGTCAGGATCAATCTCAAAGTCCATGCAGGGATCTCTTTGCCGTCCTTGATCGTGATCGTCTCCAGCTCCGGGTAGTTCACAAAACCCGCCTTCTCCATAGTGCGGCGACTGGCCCAGTTACCGACATAGGCACGACTGTTAAACTTGCGCTTGCCCACTTCTTTAATTGCCACCTCTTGCAGTAGTAGTTTGAGGGCTTTGGCCATGATGCCCTGACCGTGGTACTCGGGCGCCAGCCAGTAGCTAAACGAACAAGACATATACGAAATGAAAGCAAATTAGTAAACTGACCTTGTTTACGACAAAGTCCCTTCCTCCTAAGAGTGATACCAAGTATTCCATGGATGGTCTTACCCAGTATCATCGCCCTCCAGGTCGTCATCACTGCCAGCCGAGACGTATACTGAACCGATGGGCTTGCCACCCTTGGTCATGTCACGGATGCAAAGGCTCAGGGGAGTGCCGTTCCTGGTCATGTCGTAGGGTCTGCCACGAATCCATGCATCGGCATCTGAAGGCAGGTAAGGGAAAGGTGGGCCGCTGATGTACGAGTAGATCTCGGGCATGTTCAAGTAAAGCACAAGGGCGTCCTGATCCGAAGGCAGCCAGGGCGAGAGTTGAATCGTGGGTGTGAGCCAACGGGGTCGGGCAGCATTGTGGATCGCAGCCAGACGCTGGTACTCTGCGTTGTCGTCAATATCTTGCTGCGGGTTGGGTGGGCTGCCTTCTGTCATTTCGACTCGAGTGGTAACGATTGCTGTGTTGGTATGGGTGAGTGTGTTGAGTTGTGTGTGTGGTTGGAAAGTGAACAAGAGAAGGGCCGTATTTATGCTCGTTCAGAGGCTTGCCTTCGTGGGACGAATGTACACACGTGAAATCATCCTCATTCGCTATTGTATTTTAGGTTTGTCCACACGCCGCTAATTGGGAGGCTCTACCTCCACTCTCCTTTTTCAGCCATCATTCAGAGTCAAGACGACAAGTCCCTATTCCGTCATTAACCAGCTGCGGCATGCACATAGCAACACTGACGCACCATGAACCGTTACTAGGGACACTACATTTAATTGTGACTGTGAGACTGTGATATGCAAAAGAAGGGAAGAATAAAGATTGAGGAGAGAAGGAAGAAAAGAGATTTTTTGTGCAATAAATAGCTTTGCTTGTTTACGCTTAAACAACGGGTGCCATCTTGTCCACCTTGAGGATGTCGTTCTGGTCATCGCGTTCCTCCTCCACAGATTTGAAGGTGCTGGACGCCATGTGGTTGTTGTAAGCAGCCTCGCTGCGATCCAGCAACATCTCCAAATGCTCGTCCGAAATCACTTCGTCGTCCTTGCTCGCCACTTGGAACTTCTCACCGTCATCTTCCTCAAGGATCTTGGCCAGCTCAGACAGGGTCGATGCGCGGTCCACGCCTGATCCAGGTGTGGCTGACGAAGGTGGCTGCTTGAACTTGCCTTTGTGGATTACCAGTTTCTCCAGCTTGCGTTTCGAGGCCGCGCGCTCAATGATCTTGCCCTCCACAGTGTTGGCAGTCACCAGTCTGTAGATCATGACGGGCTTGGTCTGGCCAATACGATGAACACGATCCTGTGCTTGCAGATCCATTTGAGGATTCTAATGAGGATTGATGACAAATGTGGGAGAGGAAAAGTTAGTAAGACGCCACCAAAAGAACAAAGGACCTTGAAAGAAAAAATATCCATCTTACCCAGTCACTGTCAAAAATGATGACAGTGTCCGCAGAGGTCAAGTTAATTCCAAGACCACCGGCACGGGTTGACAGCAAGAACAACTTCATGTGTGGAGAGGTGTTGAATTCTGCAATCTGCCTCCTGCGGTCCTCCTGCTTCACAGTTCCGTCAATGCGGCAGCACTGCCAGTTCTTGTAGTTCTCCGCCCAATCCTGAATAATGTCCAGCATAGTTGTGAACTGGGAAAAGATCAGCACCTTGTGACCACGGTCAAACAAGGCAGGCAGGATTCGGTCCAACACCAACATCTTTCCAGAGCTGTTCAAGAGCTCCTCGGACAGAACGGGCAAACCGGTGGCCTTGTCGATGGGCCACTCAAACAGGAAAGGATGGTTGCACACCTTGCGAAGCTGCATCACGACATTCATAAGCTTCATGTTGGAAATCGACTTGGTCGCTCGCTTCACATCGATAGCTCGAGCAGACTCCAGACGTCTTATCTCCTTCAGCTCTTCCAACTTGGTCGATGCTGACGTTTCCAGTTCCTTGAAATATTCCCGGTCACTCTTCTCCTGGTAGGTCGCCACAGTGGACACACGCTGCTGTCGTCGGCGAGCAATAGAAATTTCCTCCGCCTTCTTTTCTTTCTTTTCTTCCTCCTCGAGAACAGCCTCGACATCGTCTTGGGTATCCTCAGAGCCATCGACGCTCTCCGACTCGGCACTGCCAGGCACTCTCGAGTCCAACTCTGTTGTGTCGTCGAAGCCGCACTTTTTCTCGATCAAGAAGTTACGGATCTCGCGAGCACGGACGGCATCGTACCACTCCTTCTGGATTGGCGTTAACGGTGCATAGAGCAAGTACTCTCTCTTCTTTGGCAACGAGTGCTCCACTAAAAGTCAAAGAGAAGACGAGAACAGGTTAGATGAATCGTCTGTGAGAGCTCTCCTATATTGCGAATAATCATGATCCTACCATCGGTCTTGATTCTGCGGAGCAGGAATGGCTTCAAGATGTGATGCAGACTGGACACGATACCACTCTGAGACTCTTCGCCCAGAATACGTTCCTGACCTTCCTTGGCATTGATGTCTGAAAAGTCGAACCACTCTTGAAAACTCTCCAAATCGTCAAAGATATCGGGCAGCAGAAAGTTGAGCAAGCTCCAGAGCTCCGAGAGGTTGTTCTGGAGAGGTGTTCCGGTAAGGAGAAGTCGGTTGGCCGAGTGGTACGATTTGAGTTCGCGGATCAATTTGCAGTTCATGTTCTTGAGGCGGTGGCCTTCGTCCACAATAATGAACTTCCACTGGTACTTCTGCAAGAACTTGCGATCGTTCATCACAATCTCGTAGCTGGTGACACAGACGGGAAAGGAGGGATCCATCTTTCTGAATCGCTTGTTTCTGATGTGACTCCGCTGTTCGGGCATGCCATGGTATAGCACGACTGGGACAGTGGGTGTGAATCTATTATAAAAAAAGATTGATTATCGACTTTAGTGGAATATCCGGCATCCATGATTTTTTCGACTAACGCAGCAGTAAAAATTCGTTACCTTTCGAATTCATTGACCCAGTTGGCAAGTGTGGACAGAGGAGCCACAACGAGAAAAGGTCCCCAGACACCTTTCTCGCGCAAGTATGCCAGGAATGAGATGGTTTGAAGAGTCTACAAAAATGATTACGCACTTGTTAGCTACAACTTCAAAGATTTCCCATCATATTGAAGTCAATCAAATTGGACCAAATGGAATACTCCTTACCTTGCCGAGACCCATCTCATCAGCAAGAATACCATTAAGTCCGTTCTCGTAAAGACTGACCATCCACTCCACTCCTGCCAACTGATAGTCACGCAGAACACCTCCTGTGACCAAAGATGGCTGGCGGGCAGAGATCGTAGGCTTGGTGATGGGACCTGTACCGTTGGTGGGTGCGATTGGAGCCTGGACCGCCTGAACTGCCTCGCCGCTTTTTTGTTTCTTCAGTGAATCTTTGTCGACATAGTCGGCCAGGTTGTACTCAGATTCGTCGACCTTGCGCTTCTTGCTGGCCGCACCACGCTTCTTGGTGTCTGTGATCGTCTCTGCTGTCTTGCCTCCACTGCGAGTGCTGGTTCTTGTGGGTGCAGACGTAGGAACTGCCGCTTCGGTCTCTGTCTCGGCCTTGATTTCGGCTTCCTTAACACGATCTTTTTCCTTCTCTGCCAGTTTCGCCTCGAGCGCAGCTGCTTTGGCACGGGCTTCATTCTGCTGCTTTTCTAACTTCTGGGACAAGAAGTTGGCATAGAGGGTGGATCTTTCAATCAAGAAGTTGAGACGTTGGAAACGCTGCTTGTTGACTGTGTCGTTGAACTCGTCAGCAGCCTATTGTTTGAGAGGTATGGAGGTCAGAAAACTTGTTTCGAACTTGGTTGAACCCTGTTGCCACCAATTTTCATCAGGTGGACGTTGTGACCACATAGTGTTACCTTCTCCTTCAGTTTTTCGATTTTCTCTTTCTCCTCCTTGGCACTCTCCTCATGCAACTTGTTCTCCTCTTGAATCATGGAATCAGTGATGGCGTCCTCAGCATTGACAGGCGTGTCAACATTGTCCGTCGAAGAGGGGCTGGAGGCAGCACTCTATTTGCAGAAGTAAGCAATCGGTTAATGGCATTCCAATGGTTCGTCCGTCATTATACTCTGGGTAATGAATCTACCTCATCAACAGTGGGAGCAAGATGCTCCGAGGATGGCTCTTGGACTGGATCAGTCATCGGCGAAATGAATGCGTTGTTTGTCGAAGAAGTGGTGAAAGTAAACCAGGGGCAAAAAAAAAAAACACAAACCCAAGTTCACGAAAAAATCGCAATTATGCAATTTCGTCACGTGAAAAATCAGTCAAGCAGAGTGGCCAGCGCCTGAACGGCTGTTTCGCCACTCGACAGCTGTCGCTCTTGGACTTGAGTGTGACAGCGTGCACAAATTGGCGATTGCGTTCAAGAAAATGGAGCCGTATCTGCCACCGTTTCAATGCAATATCTGTCAATGGAGAAATGGCTGTCGCACACGGAAACTCGGACGCGCCCTCTGGTTTTCAAAAGGAACTTTCGCTGTTTGTTTTGCTCTCGACAGTCACAAAGTGTCTTTTGCCATCTTCGCCCAACATCACACAACGAACGCACTTTTTACATCCTACCAAGAACCATGCAGCCATCAAAACGAGACACTGAGGAACATGTCGATAAGCCAGAGTCGAAGCGGTCACGGATATCAAAGGACCAAGGTGCGCCATTGTCGATGGAATGCACATCAAGCATCAATATTCCAACAGGTTTGATGATCGCTTTTTTGCAGTGCCTTACACTTACACACTCTTCCACGTCTGCATCTGTATCTTTCGCCTTTTAGCCACACTCAGGAAACGCGCCCCAGTTCGCCCACAAACACAGCCAACAGACATTTACGTGACCAGCAACTCAAACTACAAGGGACAACTCATCCGCGCCAAGAAGCTTCTAGTCGAGGATGGCGAGCCCTTTATCATCCTTCATGCCATGGGTGCGGCTATTGAGCGCGCCATTCGACTTGCCATGGGGATCAGCAACTCTTGCTCAGGACAAGTGCGCTGTCACACGGAGACTGCCACCGTGGATCTTGTGGACGATGTGATCCCTGTCGACACGGAGCTGGATCTTGACACCAACACTCGCCAGAACTCGGCAGTGCACATTCGGATAGAGATGCTGGAGCCCATGCCGGGGACTCAGAAAGAGATGGCGAGTCTGCAGGGAAACAGGAGAAGACGATGAGCGATACTAGTCGGCCCCACCCGTTTCGATCGCTTATCTTTGACACTCGATATTCATTGTACCATAGTTTTGTTAAGAAGACGCAAAGTCATTTCCGAAAGCTTTCAATTTCTATTAGACCTATGTGACGTCTTTTTTTTGGGGGGTCTTCTCTTGATCTAGTACTACTTATATTGCCATTCCAGCCAACACTGTCGAAACCAGTAGGGCCACTAAGGTCAATCCACTCTGTGTCACCGCGGACACCTTACTCAGTCTCATCGCAGAGTCTGACGCCTTGTTGCCATTGTATGTCACGCCGCACAGTTGGTGGATGGCATCCATGTAGTTCTCAAGATGGTTTGCTTGCAGAACATTGAGCTGCGCCAATTGCTGTGTCTTGGTGAAGCAATCGATGCAGTACGGGTACGCGTCCAGGACCTTGTAGGTGCAAATGCACTTGAGGAACGGCAGCAGTGATTCATAAGTGGTGTTGGGGGTGATGGGGAAAGTGTTGGTGTTGGCGATCACGTTGCATCGTGAGAGTGTTGGGAACATTCCGTAGCAAGTCGAGCAGCTGGAAATGTTCTGAGGGAAGAGGGCAGGAGTGGTTGGGAGTGGCAGGGGAGCTGCAGGGGTTATTGGGAAGACTCCAGGGCCAAGAGTTGTGTATGGCTGAACAGGGATGGGTGGTGGAGGAGTGGTGGGCGCCGGTGGTGGGGTTGTTGTTGTTGAGTTGGACGCAGAGGTGGACGAGGACTTGCCATCAGACGAAGTACTGGACTTTGGTGCTTCAGTAGTAGCGACGAATGTTGGGGGGATGTCGGAGGCAATGAAGTTGGAACCTGCTGGCGCGACCATCTCCCCACCATTGAAAATCTGTGCTTGAGTAGTGTAGTCTAAGGACAGCAGCTGAACGAGTAATCCGATAAGCAATATGCTCCACATATTCCGTGATGCCATTTTTGTGTGGATGTGTAGGCAGGATTTGAAGGTAAGATGTCACGGCCTCGAGTGAAGAAAGAGTAAGGGTCGGTAAGCACAAAGATGAGCCAAAATGTGGAATGAAGTGAAAAATGAAGAATAGAAGGAAGATAAAAAAGAAAAACGATACCCAATTGTACAATTGGGACAAGTGTGGTAGCCTCTCTACGTGCCCGACTGCTCCTCGTGTCAACTCGTTCTTTTTATAATACTTATGTTTGCCGGATGGCATCGTCTCCCCGAAACTTGAACAGAGGGGAGCAAAGAACAAGAGGCAGATGCATGTCAAAAGAAGGAGACAAGACAAAGTCTCTCAAAGGGAGCCATCACATCCTTCCATCCACATTGACAACATAAAGGAGACATACCATGAACCCAACGGGGACGGGCAGGAGTGCAAGTATGTTCTCTAGGGCAGCGTCCGGTTGACTTTGGATAAGTGGAAGTGCTTGTGATTTTTCGGGAACCACATTCTGGCGGTGAAAACATAGAATGGGGTTCAGTCGTTAACGGGTGGTCGTTGTCCTTGCGATAGCTTAGGGAACATTCCGCTTTGCATATCTTGCAAACGCGCAAGCGGAGAGCGGAGACGCGATTCATTTCCGACACGTGATACCCTGGAAATGTCACCATCACTTTAATTTCGGTCCAGCATTCAACTGTTCACCGACCCTCAATTCATCTTTCTTGACAAAGCAAATGTCGACCGCCGAAGGATTCCCACCATCGACAGAGACATCGGCCCTGTACTACAAAGCCGTAGTCTCAATTGCCATCTACTTCACAACCGTTCTTTCTGCTCTTGCCATCTGCATCCACCGAACACGGCTCACTGCCCACAACGCGCTGTACTGTCTGATCGCGGTCAGCTCTCTCTTCACGACCTGGTTCTACATCATTTCGTGGTTCCACAAGGAGTATGTTGCCCTGGGAAGCGACCTCGATCGGTTTATTGTCGAGTCTGACCTGTTGTAAGTCTCCTGGATACATGACACCCTTGTCTGTTCTCCTTCGCTCTCCTTTCCCTCCTTGCCAAACGATCTGTCTGCAGGAGCTCATTTCCACTGTTTTAATCCCTTTTGTAATAACACCGTATTTAATATTTAACAGTGTCCAGGCGTACGCCATTGTCACCAACACACTGCCCAAGTGGTGGTGGAGCAGCCAGCTGTTGATCCTTACCGGCACCGCGCTGACTTGCTGGTCCGTCGAAGGTCAGTCCCTGCGTCTCGCAGCTTCAAAAGACAAGTCCAAGACCTGGACCCCTACCTGGTGGTTCGTTCTTCTCGGTTTCTTTGGCAGCATGTCCGTGGGTGGACCTTTGTTCCTTGCCCAGCTCGATCCGGTCCCCAAGAAGCAAGCACATGTCCGGTCGGTGCCAACGTTGATGGCACTGTTGATCCTTTTGGGCGAAATCAGTGTCATGGCCACACCGTTCCTGCCTTCGATGTCGAAACCATTCACCATCAACTTGATCCTGACCCATGCCCTGTTCTTGCTGCCCTCTCTGATGAAATTCGACCCGACAAATCACAAGGGTTGGAGCACGGTTAGCTTGCCTCGGTTGTACTTCATCCTCTCCCTGATTGCTCTTCTAAGCCACGCCATGTACACCATGCCATTCGTCTTCTCGCCTATCATGCCGTTCAAGGCACTGTACCGGGCGCTGTGGTTCAACCACTGCCAGACCTCAATCAGTGCGGATTTGGTTTTTAACAATGTGCTGGCAGCGTTGTATATGATCCAGTCGAGCCGCAAGTTGAACAAGGTGTGGATTGGAGTGGTGTTGAGCTTGGTGATGCCGATTCTGTCGGTGAGCACGGTTCTGCCTCTGTACTTGGGATGGCGTGAGCGACAGCTGGTGGAAGCTCCAGCAGAGAAGGAAAACGACAAGAAAAAGAAATAAAGACCACTGTAGCTGTTTAATAAACTCAAGTAACCATCTCGATATTTTGATCCGCATGTTGTTTTTACAGCTTTTGAGTTGATGTCGAACGTTCCATGCTCAGCCTCAGACTCGGCCACAAAATGACATTAGTGCTGTGGATAGACAGGTTGCCAGTCTCCGAGATATTTGTTTCAGGCTTGGAGATACGAGGAGTACTCACGTTGCGAGCTGGTGAGCAGAGCAAGTTAATTCATGTACAACTAGTTTGCCATCGCTAATAATTACGTGGCCATCAAGACGGACAGTTTACAGTGTACAGTTTTCGAGATTCAATGTCTCGTTTCAACTTTGGTCTCTATCGTGGCTGCGATGGCACAGACCACCATGACATCGTCATTGTGCAACAGGATCCACATGGAGCGAAATGCCCGATAACCAGAAAACTCCGCCGTAAGGATTGCCTACGTAATCACGTTTGGAAAGTTGCGCTATACCTTACTTTTTTTTTCGTTGTTTCCGTCACAATGTTCCTTGGGGGCTCAAAGAAAAGCAGCCGTGACAAGAGCGCCATGATTGCGGTGAGATGTACAGCAACCAGGAGTGCGACACGATACAGTTGGTGAGCGGAACTGTCTCCAGCCCTGTGCGATGTATTGCCATGTGTGCATATCCACACTAGAAAGAAGAAAGTGAAATGCCGAGCGTAGCCATAATCAGTGTCGTTTTGGTTTGTTGGTTGGTCTTCGCACAGAAAATATAAAATAATCATTATCATAATTTATTTTTTTCGCACTCTTTCTTTGACTCCACTTCTTCTTCCTCACTGATCGCTCTCCAACAAAATAATAATCGCTATGGCGCAGGTACGTTTACAACTCATCCGTCCATCCTATACTACATCCATCCATCCATCCACCATATCCCATGACATCCCACCACCATGACAGCTGATAATATTTACCACTCCTATTAGGAACATACTACATGGAACACCGCGCCTCTCACTCGGAACCAATCCCTGGAGGCCATCAAGGAGGCCGTTCTCTCAGTTGTGGGCACTGTTTTGTTTGTGCGTGGCATTTACCCTGAGGAGGCGTACTTGGACTGTCCGGAAACCGGGTTCATATGCAAACGTTTGGTGCGCGGCAAGGACTCACACGCAGATTGTCTGCTGGACAGTGTCGAACACGGCGTGTTCGATGCGCTGACCAAGGGATATCTTCGCCAGATAGTCGTCAGTGTCTTGCTCAACTTGGGTGGCACAGCGCAAAGAAGAATCGGAAGCAAGATTATTGAGACGTACAAGCTGACAGTCTCGTACCAGGACGGCCATCCTTCCCTGCAGCTCAAGTCATCACCCAAACAATCGTCTGGCCAAGGTCAAAGTGGTAGACACGCGATCTCGGTGCCGACACAGCACACTGGCTCAGGAGTCCAAGCCAGCTTCAGCTCAATGCTCGCTTGTTTGATACGTCACCTTCAGTCTTTCCAGGTATCGTTTCTCTGTTCATTATGTGGGCGATACGTTTTGACGAACAGAATTTGACGACAAGTGCGCCACACTGGTTTCCACAAATGATTGCCTAGGAGCCGGTCGTTGACAGCCAATATGATATGAGGTTGGTGTTCTGGGAGGATCGAACCCCCCTCGAATACGCGCCACCTGACTGCTTTGCTTATCCCTCGGACCACAAATGGATCTATGCCGATCCACCGGCAGAGAGACTCTGGATGGGAAAAACGATGACAGGTCACCACTCGTACGTTGAACAATGTGTCGAATGATTTGATGGAATTTAGGGTAAATATGACTACTCAATTTGACTCGCCTCTTCTTTGAACAGATTGGGGCTGGTCACGGACAGCGTGGAGAAGACCCGACAGCTCGGAGATTTTGACGACACAGCCTACTCAAACATTCCAGTGGAATTCATGGAGCAGCAGGAGGAGCAGTGGTTTCCAGAGCATCTGGAGCATGTGGACCGTAACTGGCGTTCTACTTCTTCAGGTGACCTTGATAGGTTTTGTTTTCAATTTGTTCGAGTCTTTTTTATCGATACAGACCCAGATACTCATGGCTCTTGGTTTGTTTTGATGACCGTACCAATCATTTGAAAAAGTAGAATCCTTGAACCAACTGAATTTGTACAACGACGAGACTCTTGCGCTTTATGACCGCCTGTTGCTATTCATGAGCGATCCGACCAAGGACGTCATGATCTTCCCCGAGAACCTGAACGGGCGTCAGCGCCGTATCTTGCGATTGATCGCTAACAGGCTGTCCTTGTACCACTGCAACGAGGGCGAGGGTAGTCTCTGCCGATTGGTGATCAAGAAGACTCTTCTTCCAGCGCACCTCCAAAAGGCTCCGATCATCGGCTCGCTTCTGTCCTTGGATGGCATGGTATGGCATCATTTGCTTGTCCGTTGAATAAAGGAATGGCGATCTGCACTGATACTTACAAACTGCTTTCATTGTACTCTTTAGAATCATGGCATGTTCACTGAGACGACTGAACAAGAGTATGTTCCCTCAGCCACTAGAACGAATCGCCATGACTCTTATTCGTCTTCATCTGCATCGAACAGAAGCAAGGGCTCGAAGGGATTGTCACCTTCTTCGACCTCGACTTCTGTTCTGCCTCCGATTCCTGAGCATACTTCGTATGATCCCGTACAGGATCTTCGACAAAGGCGGTCAAACCTGCCGCCTGAAGTCGATTGTGTTTGCGGGGCCTTCGGAATCGATAAGGAAATGGTAATATGAAGCAAAGTGACCAGGTTGCTACGAAGTCCAGCCTTAATATTAATACCACAACCTTCACCTTTACCTAGCTTCGATGCTTCGAGTGCAAGAAGTGGGGACACTTTGTGTGCTATGGATACGGTTCCAGTCATGACCCAAGGCTACCCGAGAAACCCGCCTGCTACAGTTGTCTTGCGAGGATGAAAGGAGGTGCCGCAGTACTCGACAATCTCTTTGATCCAGAAGCGAAACCCTGGGCCAAGTTTCGATTTCAAAGACTCGTGGTCCGCGCGGCCGCAGTCATGTGGAGCGAGGCTGGCATTCACGGCAATCAACTCGCTATTCGATTCGGCCTCGTCTCGTCTAGCAAGGCATACAAGGTTTTGGATACGCTGATTGAAGAGAAGTACTTGGAGAAAGGTAGCTGGGCATTTGGAAAGAAGCAAGCACCAAGAATACTAGAGAACGAGGAAAACGGAAGAAGACTTGCAGAGCTGATCGACCCACGGCATCTTGTGGATTTTCTGAGAGCCGCCTTTGACAACGTTCTGGAGACTCAAGGCATTAGCCAGACCGCGGATTCAAGTCCTGCTTTTTCCTCCAACCCGTCGAGACACAAGGTAGTGTAAAGCGAAAGCATAACTGTAGATCGGCAAGGTTGTTGTCTGTATTATACGTTTTACTCCTGACATGTTTAATGTATGATGTATCTCTTTCTTCCTCAATTCTGCAGCGTAAGCCATCGGTGCAAAAGGGAACTCGCCGTCGCTCCAAGCACAGAAAGTAAAACTTCATCGTTGCGATGGGTCCGACCTCTGGACTTTTGATCGGTCAGCTTGCATACGGGATTTTTTTGGGCAAACTTTTTAGCAAGTACAAAAATATAATCACACACACCGTCGCTTTTTGCGATAGTATTACCACTGAGAAACTAGAGGATCGCGAATAACGTGACTGAAAGTATTTGTATTTCTGAATTTATCGTGCTTTAAAAAAATGTATTTACAATGTGCCCTCCATCCTTTCACTTGTTCTTGGTCGTTCGCTTCGAAGGACTATTCCAGGGCGAAGATAGTGTCCAGCTTTTAGTACTCTTGGGCGTCGACGATGACGACGAAGATGTGGATCCTGCGGGCACGGGAGATGATGACACCGCTGACGATCTGGTCTTAGCGCTGGCGTCACAGGCCGACAGCAAGTCCGGGTCGGATCGGTTGCGTCCCCTCATTATCAGAGATGCGGCAGACATGCAGTTCCCATTTGGACTGATTGGGCTCTTGGGCGCCTGATGCGCCAAGGCGTTCGAGCTCGCTCGACGACGCATCATGATTCGGGCAGGAGGGTTTGGGATGTACTTGGACAATCCTGACAGAGGCGGCTGCCCACTCGAGATGGAGGGCGAGGAGCTGGGTGACGAGGAGGTGGACGAGGATGCTGAGGAAGACGACGACGAGGACAGAGATGAGGAGGTGGCATTGGTCCCAAAAGCTGGCTTTGAGTTAATCTTGGGGTGTGGTGAGGATCGCGGTGGCGAGGAAGACAAAGATCCATTCCTCCTTCTCGCAGAGCTCGCAGCCGAGACTGTCTCGACCTTGGAATACTTGATTGAAGTGGCGCCAGGAATAGGCTTGATCCCAGTTGTTTCTGAAATTTGGTCACGCTGGCGTGCTCGCGCAGCCTGGATGCGCTGCTGTCGCAATCCAATTGCATCTTCGTCGTCCTCATCCGTCACCAATACCTCTTGCTGATCTTCGTAGGAACGAACATCCAGAACATTCAAGGACAAAGAAGGCTTGGTGGAACATCCAGGTTCGCCCACTGGGATCGTCGTCGCTGACAAAACGAGAGGGATGGCAGGTATCATGGGTGATTGATCTGGCGCGGGCGAGCTGAATCGTGAGGCCATGACATTCGTTGCGTTTGACCGAAAGACCGCTGGTGGACGGCGAGGAAACGAGTTTGCCGAATGAGGAGTTGCTGATGTTGGAGACAGGCCGCCAATTGTAGTTCCTGGTATGTGAATCACAGAGCCGTTAGTTGAAGTTGCGATGGCCAAGGAGATTGGTGGCAGGATAGGACTGACAGAGCGAACAGACTCCATGGGGACTGATGTCAAGTGAGGCAGTGTCACGATGGCAACCTGCGCTTGACTGGCTCGCAGTGGTTGCAGAGCTCTCATGGATGGATCCATGTTCATGATATGAATGGCGCCGCCGGTACAACCAACGATCAGCTTGCTCGCATCCGTGTCAATGCACATGATTCCACGTCCATGACCGCCTGGCATGCCCTGAACAGGTGCTGGTTTCGGGAAAACTTGGAGAGGAACATAGTTAGGCTCGTAGTCCTTGTTGGAGTCGATGATGTCTTTTGTCAACGACAGCGTGACGAGCTTGGTGGTCGAGTTACGGGATCCCAGAATCAGCAATGGTGGGTCGTGCTTAGTGACAGTGCCACACCACATGTCCATGGCCATGTTCAACACGGCCGTCAACCTTGGCTGTACTCTTGTCTCGATCATATCGAAGCAGCCTGGGCTCGAGGGTTCAGTGTTGAGGAGCATAGGCAAGGATGACGCTGACACTGACGGATAAAAATACGACGATCCGGTGCTGGAGCACGATGATGTGGCAGCAATCGAAAGTGCCGGTGTCTCTGGTGCTGATTCCATAGTGTTGAGAGACGTGGAGCTGGTAGACGTAACTAGTGTCTGCGGTGACGAATACTGTTGGTCACATGAATCCTGGCTGTTGTAGGATCCCGAGTGGTTGCTGCCATCGGACGAAGCGGACATGGCGCTCTTTGGGCGACTGATTTGGAGGTGGAACGCTTGTTGCTGTAGCTGGTTCTGTTCTAGGACGAGACTATCGAGATGCTCCATGTGCCAGACGTACACCTTTTTGTTGGTCGCGGTCAGAAACATGTTGTCCTGTAAGCAAGACCACTGCAGTGTCGAATTGGGTTGGAGGTCCAAGAGCTTGACTTGGTGCAAGAGTGTTCGCGAGGGAATATCGAACGCGCGAAGGGTTGCATCAATGCAGAACGAGTACACTGTGTTTTTTATCAGATGCACGCTCAGGATCTATGCGAGTAGAAATTAAGATTAATACGGAGGAAATATTCTCGAGCCTTTGACCTTGCATTATTGTTGATAGTCCATCATACCACTTCATTGTGGGCGCGGAAACTGGCGATCCTGCGGCCCGTGTTCCAATTCCAGACAAGGACTGTTTGATCGAATCCAGCAGTGACGAGGTAGCGGTCGCTAATAGCCAAAGCACGCACGCCCTTCTGATGTCCTGTCAGCGTGTGCATGTTCAAAGGGCCATGGAGCGACCACACTTTCAGCAGGCTGTTGAAAATGACGTCGAGCACGTGATATTTAGTGTCAAGATCCCTTCGTGCACAAAAAGAACCGTTATAAAAGAGGAGCAACCTACCCAATATCAACAAAGGCCGCAACAACGACTCCACCGCCCTCCATGCTGGGGTCGACAAACATCTCAACACAACTGACAGCTGAGCCAACCTCCCAAATCTTGACACACTTGCCCGTCGATGCCTCCCACAAGCGGACCTTCTCATCGTATCCTCCACTGACGATCCACTCGCCGCGATCCTTGACCGAGGTCACATAGCTCGAGTGACCCAACATGGCATGGATGGATGCTGGTTTGCCCCGTCGCCATCGCAAGTCGCGCTCATGAAAGCGACAGAGTTGATTCCAGTTGCGGGTGGAATGGTCATCCTGCTCCAGCGGGAATGTGTCCTCGGATTGTGTCAGCCTGTAGAGCGCGTTGGACACTACTTCGTACGTTGTCGCCTTTTGCTTCCACGATGTCGAGACCTATAGCCGACCGTGCATAAATAGCATCGTCAGTGGCGAAGAAAAAAGGGGTGATAAGGGGGAGAAGAATGGCTTTTTCTTTTTTCTAATAAAAAAAACGCCAAGCAGACCAGAAAAATCCGTGTTGAGCATGTCGCCTCCCTACTGCACATACCATTCGACAGCTAGCAAGCTCAGCAAAGGAGAGGTGCTGCATCACCAATCCGGACACATTGCTGGGCAGTTCGTGAAGGAGGTCGAATCCTTGCACTGGTCCATGGTGCATATTGATCAAGTTCTGCAGCTGAAACGTCTCCCTTGGTTGGCAGGCCACCACCACTGCCTCGTATCTACGTCGCATTCGGAGGTGCATGCAAAGAATGTGCCGTTGAGCATGTTAGTATTGCGGTAATGTGCGAATGAAACGCTTTGGAGGAAGAGTAGTTGCTCCTTCCTCCCCTGTTCTCGCCTGCTGCCCTTCTCTCCCCTAGACTTTTCTCTCATTTTCCTGCCACCCAGTTCGTACGAACAAACGAGAAATAAAAATAAAAAGCATGCGAGTAGCCCCTTTTGCCCTAAAGGAAATCGAACCATTCCTCTAACCTTAGAGATGTACTTACAAGGCTTTCTTATCCTGCCACTTCATCCCGCAGATCAAATCTGCCAGGGTTCCAGGGCGGGACTGGAGCGCCTGGACCGGCTCGCAT
Source organism: Podila verticillata NRRL 6337 (assembly GCA_000739165.1). Classification (NCBI taxonomy): domain Eukaryota; kingdom Fungi; phylum Mortierellomycota; class Mortierellomycetes; order Mortierellales; family Mortierellaceae; genus Podila; species Podila verticillata. The sequence continues at coordinate 2,961,285 of KN042420.1, forward strand.
TTCGCATAATGGGACCAGACCCCCTCCCAACCATGGACCGCGCGCTGGGTGGCGGTCATGATCTGGTCCATCGACTCTTGCTCCTCGTCCAGGGTCTCGTCAAGCACCGCAACGTCCTTGGTCAACGCCTCGCTCCCTGCCTCGAGCACCAGGAGCTTGGCGCGCTGGGCCGCAATCTGTTCGAGCAAGGTTTCGTAGCTGGTCTGGGATGTGCTGATGGTGGATACCGTGAGAGAGGGTGTTGAAGGCGTTTCTATGGGTTGTTCTTTGGGTAATTCCTTGGACTCTTCTATAAACTGCTCCCTTACAGGAGTCAGTTCTGAAAGCCGTCGAGTAAGTTGATAGCGACCCGGCGATGGACTCATCGATGGGGTTGCTAGTTGGTTCTGAATCTTCAGTCCCATGCTCATGACCAGCGCCAACTCGCCCTGTGTGCTGGATCGCTTGCGGTGGTGTTTAAGGAAGGAAGGACTCGATTGTTGCTGTTGTTGCTTTTGCTCCTGCTGCTTTTGTTCTTGCTGCAAGAATGGCGAATTCTTGACGATTGATCCGACAGAGTGCGCAGAGTGGGCAGAATGGACCGAGTTGATCGAGTCCACTGATGACTTACGCCCTCGGGGCGGAAACCCTGGCGGACTCGAGAGAACGAATTTCCGCTCTTGGGGTTGCTCCCAGATGTGCATCGGAGTTGCGCTGATGATGGGGGCAGAGCTGGGTGACGATACGGAGGATGACCGAGACTTGGTAGCGATGGGGGTGGGGTTGTGGGTCGACACAACAGCTGGAGAGTTGGTGAGCAGACGCTGCTGGATCACAGGCTGGTTCAGAGGGTGGCACCCGTGCAAAGGTTTTTGTTGAGGATGATGAAACTGCTGAGCAAATGTGGTGTATTGTTGATGTTGTTTGTTATTGACGTTCTGTGGTGTGTGTGTGTGTTGATAAGAAGGATGATCTTGAACTGTAGAATGATTACTCTGGGAGTTGGTGCGTGACGGGGTAGGGGAAGGCAAGGAAGAAGAGAAAGAAGAAGAAGAAGAAGAAGGGACGTCCTCGGATTTGTAGAGATGATCCCGTTGCCGTTGTGTGTCCGAGGTCTCAATGACTTTGAAGCGCGAGTACAGGTTCTGGTGGTGGTTGTAAACTTGTTTGGTGTAGAGTGGGGAGATTGGTGATGAGAAGACTGGCGAGGATAGAGTGCTCGGAGTCGTGTGTATTGTGGTTGTAAATGGAGAAGACAAAGAAGGATCCAAGTGCTGCGACGAGGAGGGTGGTGACGATAATAAGTCTTTCGTTGGATGGGGATGTGGACAAAGAGGCGGCTGATGCTCACTGTCCTTGACAGCGAACAGTGGAGGAGGGAACACGCCCGTCACCATCGTGTCGATTGTAAAGCAAAGGCAATAAATGAATGACTAATGGATGCCCTTCTAGTGCTCACTTTGGGGGTTCTTCTGTCGCCTTTTTTTTTCAGGAGACACGATCAACGAGCTCACTTCTCGCAAGGCAAAGAAAGAAATGAAAAAGGAGCTATCTAGGGACGCAATCCTTGGGAATGTCTAGGTGCGAGAACAGAGAAGCACGCACGACGAAGAGAAAGAGATTGAGAGCGAAAAGCAGGCTGGAATGGGGACGATCAGAGCCAGAAGGGGACTGTGTACTTGCGAGATAGAGATGGACAGGAATGAGAGTTATTAATAAGCCGTGCGTGTGGACGGTTGGCAAAGAAAAAAGGAAAAGGAACACTGCAGGTGGATTTGTGCACGAGAGAGAAAGAGAGAGAGAGAAACGGAGACGAGGCGCGATTGCACAACGATGCAATATGAAATGAAAACAAGGATACGGAGTGAAGAGAAAGAAGGAAAGAAAGAAGATGGTGTCAATATCCTGTCAAAGCATGAAAAGGCATGAAGAACTTCAACGGTTGAGGGACATTGGGGGGGAAAAAAGATTGACAAGGTGAGGGTGGGTTTGGATGTGAAAAAGAAATGAAAAAGGTACTTTCGAGGTTGATGGGAAGGAAGAGCTGAATCAAGATACAGGGAAAGTGTGACACGTAATAATAACTGCAGAAAGAGCACACGGTAGGATGAAGAAGGAAGGCAAGAAAAATAAGAACAAGAGTGGATCGATTCGGAAAGAACAAAAGAAGAAGCAAAGAAGTTATTCAACCACCATGGACGAGATCCACGCCCAACACACACGCACATAAAACAAAACAGGACGAATATCGTCGCATTCTCGAGTGTTGCTTGTTTGGTTTTGCACTGTAACATCCGTCCATGGATCAATGGCCATGGTAGCGAGGGTCAGATCATTCGAACAAACAACACCCATGAATGCTCAATGGTTCCTGCTTTCTCTCTCTCTTTCTCTCTCTCTCTCTCCCCAATGCGGCCAGACTGAGATAGACTGGACATGTTATGGCATGGATGCATGCTGTCTAATGTCAATAAACCCATAACCCGAGAGGGATGTGTCTGTCCCTTTGTCAAAACAATTCCAAATAAAAAAAGGAGTCCAAAGTGGCTGTTGTCGACGTGCATAGCAATGTGCAAAGTGCAATGTGCAAAGCGCAGACTCATAGACACGACAATGGGTGAAGGGATGGAAAGGGATGGGAGGGGAGGGGAAGGAAAGGGAGGGGCACAGGAGTGAATCCATGTCAAGAAAAGGTGCTAATATCCAGCCAAGGTCCTGATGCAGAAGGAGACGCGCCGACAGCAAGGATGGAAGAAAAGAACAAGAGAAAATGCGTTGCTAGGACGAGGAGTTGGAGAGAGGGAGGGAAAGAGGCTGAAGGAGGCTGAAGGAGGTCGATTCAAGTCCCAGGAGGCCAAGATTTGAGTGATAATAGACATCAATTTGGGTGTATGGTACACATGGCAGTTGGGCTGCATCGAGTGAAAGAATAGGAAGGAAAGAAGAGGTGTGCTGTGGCGATTGTGTCCATCCCACTGATCGAGGATTGATTCCTTCCCTCTTTTGTCCTTGGACCCTCGGTTACGTTCACTATGTACGGTAAGTACCTGTCTCTTCACGTCTTTTTCAGTTTGAAATGATGGTCGGATCCACTCTTGTCCAAGGTCCCTTGTATGGCTCCTCCAAGCCAGGTTCATGGCTCCTTGAAGACACTCTCCTGGGATGATTTTTTTTCTTTCTTTCTTTCTTTCTCTCTCGCTCTCTCGCTCTCTCCCTCTCTTGGACCATGCAGTGCTTACTTTTGTTGTTTAGACAAATGACAATTGCACTGAGAGCATTTGAAGACATTTGATGATTGTTGTGTGTGTGTGAGCCTGCCTACCTGCAAAGTGCAAATGGTCCCACTGTGATGTCCAGGACTGTGTAAACGGGGCGAGAACGGGGACGGATGGATGGAAGCAAAGTGGTTTTTTTTCTTCATGCAGACTTCATGCAGAGAAAGATGAAGTCGGGATGCACTTCTAGGTGCTCTGCAATAGATCAGTCATGAATAAACAAGAACTAAACGAGTTGGCGTAAATACAAAACAAAAGAAATGCTCACAGAGCACTCTACGATGCAAAATGCAGTGTATTACAAAAAAGATGAGGCGGAGAAAGCAAACAGACGGCACTCTATGTTTATCTCAAAGACAAATAGACGACAAATGCGGAAGGAATGTTGCATTGAGGTGGGCAAAGCAGCCATGGAGGTCAATCCGAAGCACCAAAGAGCAGTAAAGACAAAAATAGTGGAGAGGAGGACAATCAAAGGAAGAAGAAGGAAGAAGACAAAGAAGACGAAAAATAAGAGATGCAGGGAATGTTGGATTAGAAACGGGATGGTTGTCGTAGTGCTATTCTCGCCTTTGAAGGCACATGGTGCTCACACGCACTTGCCCACGTCGCTGTCATTCAGGCGAGTTAGGTGTAGACATGCTTTTTCTAAGACCCGGGATGCATTGAGTACTCAAGGCAAGTACCAAAACCCTGAAGAACAAATGACAGACAAGACAAGGACAAGGTCCCTTTTTTGTGTGGTTTTCTTGTCAGTAGGGCTGTTAATGTGTTCGCGTGCTTCGTTTCCTCCCCTTTGCGAAGCGAGTGCTGTTCATCCGTCCATATGTCGTGTCTCTCTTTGGCCTGAATAGGGTCAGAGGACTTCAGCACGATGCGCGAGAAGAGGGTGAGGAGACGAAGGAGACAGCAATGGTAGAATATGAGCCCATCTCTTACCACAACCGCAACAACCAGGGTTCGTCTGTGGGAGAATGGGCAAAGATATCGACCACGTCCACAACGCGTCATGGCACAGCGAGGGAGAGAACGCGATTTGCTCAGAACGTAGCCAACGTCGGAGGGTGAAAATAGTCGGTCACTTTTGTGCAGTGAAAAGACCAGCCCACGAACCACTTTTGAGAAGCATGTCCCACGACAAAGACTATCCCAAGCTCAAACACATTTCCATCCGAGCCACATTACATTTGTTGCCAACTTCATGGTCCATGCAATGTGGTGTTTCTCATTTTCTTGCTTGTCTTGTCTTGTTTTGTACGAGGACGAGGACAGAAAACGACAGAAAATAACGCCTTTGCGGTCCGTCTTGGGTGTCACAAGTTTTTTTCTTTCCACCCCTACTTTTTTCTATTCTTCGTCCACTCGCCATGATAGCACACTCATCCAGTCGAGTCAATGGCATGATAGAAAATCAGCACTTTTCGTTAAGCCGAGTGGTTTTGCTTCTTTGCTGTCCATATTCTAATGCTCCTGAGCACCACTCTTTCCTATTTCACTTTCTAGGACAAACATGCGTTCAGAGTAGCCAGTCAAATGTACAGGGATCCTTTTATTCCACCTTCAACCTATGCCTCGTTGGCCTTGACAATCTCGGCAGGGGTTTTGGTGTTCAGTGACAGGGCGTGCAAGCCAGTGTCAAAGTCCTTGCTCAGAGCGCCGTAGATCATGCGGTGGCGTTGCATAGTTGACTTGCCCGAGAATGCCTCGGACACCACGTTGACTCTGGGAGATTGTAAAGATAAGGGGCTGTTAGACGCTTGTGGCTCTGGCAACTCCAAGTAGTAATGATCCCTGTGATGAACTTTGGTTAATTACCTGAAATGCGTCTCCTTGCTGGAGACTCCGCGCATGGCGGAGTGGTGTGCGTGCTTGGAGCTGTCGTTAATGATCTCGAGCTTCTCTGGGCTAAGGAGCTCGGTGAGCTATTGAAGGAAACAGCACAAGGAATGATGTGAGCCTTCTGATGGTCTACATTCCAAAGCAAATACACAGATCAAAGGGTCCGAAGCTGCCGTATTTCTGTGGTTCACTCTTCTTACAGTGCTGCGGATACTTGAGGTGACGGGTCCGTCTTCTTGCTGCGAAGCCATGCTGGAGTTGCTGAAAAGACGATTCAAAGAGAGTGATGATGAAGTTGTTGCAGTGCGGTGGGCAATCAAAGAGATGCGAGATCTGGATGCAGAGAGGGACAGAGACGAAAGCATTGGTGACTAAAAATGAAAAGATGAATGCGAGAAATGAAAATTGGTACGCCTGTCGAGATCAAGGTTCGTCCGAACCCACCGAGGTTGTTTAAATCACCTGATATTGCAGGGAAAGTTGGTGGCGCGCGACTCTGAACGCAGGCATCTTTGAATGAAAGAAGGTGTCACGTGTAAGTAGCCACCAACAGTAGAATGAAACGAGAAAGCAAAACAAGAAAGAAACTGGGCCATGTGGAGACCTTCAGCCAAAGGTTGCCGGATCAGGTGGGATGGCGTATGGGGATCAGCGCAAAGGACTGCAGGAAGGGGCGTGATAGTGTGATTCCAAGCACAACTAAGCACAACATTTAATTGGCCATTTTTCATTTTTTTGGCTTTTTGTTCGTCTCCTCTCCACCCAACCAAAACACCTCACACAATCCAACACCCTTTCCAAGCCTTCGTTTCGCCTCACGATTCGAACAACCTCGCACTCACACCAGCACCTACACCAGCATCCCCGTCTTCATCGTCCATCGATCTAAACACCCTACTTGCCACTCTCTCCTCCACTAAAGTGTGCAACAGACATCAACCAATACTCAAGTCTCCATCCACGGCGTTCAGCGTGAACTGGTCTGAACCAACATGTCGAACCAGTACTACGCCCCCGACCAAAGCTACGCTCCTCCACAACAGCCCTACACCGCCCAGCAGCAACCCTACCACAACCCAGGCCAACAGCAGCAGCAGTGGGGCTTGAACCAGAACCCGCAGCAGCAGTACTTTGGCGAGCCCAGTGCCCCACCAGAGGGCCAGCCTATGACGGGAGTGGTACCACCAAGTTACGAGTCGGCTCCCTATGGCACTGTAAACCCAGAATCAGGATTACCTGCCAAGTTCAACCCCCGCCCTAAGTACAATGACTGCTGGGCGTTCTTCCTGTTCATTGCCCAGCTGGCCGCGTTTGTGGTACTGTCGTACTTTGCCATCCACCAGATTGCTCAGAACAGAAATGGGTACGGATCTCCATATAACCCACCGAGGCAAGGATTCCACTCCACGTCAATCTTCTTTGCCAAGGGCGGTCTGATCACGATGCTGATCGCGATCATTACAGGTGCTGTCATCAGTGTTCTGTACTTCATGTTGACGCAGGCGTAAGTGTTCAAGAGTTCGCTCTACAGCTATCCTGGCTGTTGGTACATGTGTTTTGTCACACCATACTCACGGTTGTGTTTTCACTTTTTTAGTTTCCCACGTCAAATCATCAAGGTCACTTTTGCTCTCTCGATCATTGCTTATCTTGCTGTGGCGGTCTACTACTTTGTCCGCGAGCTGTGGATGCCTGCCATCTTTGGACTCATCTTTGGGCTGTTGTATGCATCAATGTGGTGGTTCTGGCGGAGCAGGATCCCATTTGCAGCAGTAAGTCCTTTTTTTTCATGGCGATACATGTTATAGCGATGTCATCATAATGATGTTTCGCATAACGCGGGAAGAAAACTTTTCTTTTACAGAAGTTCGCGCTAATTTTTTTTTGTGACTGCAATTTCGATGGGTCTAATTCGCCGTGTTTTTTCATATTCACCTCGCCCTTGGGTTCGTTTAGGAAATGCTGTTGACGGTGACCAACATTTCGAAGCAATACCCAGCCACCTTCATCCTGGCCTTCCTCGGGTTATTTGTCCAGATCGCGTATAGTGTCTACTTTATGACTGTGATTTCAGGATGCTACGAGATGTACTACGACCAAGTCAACCGAACCACCCCGGGAAAACTCAAGGCCTTGATCGTGTTCTGTTTCTTCTCCTTCTTTTGGACATCCCAAGTCATCAAGAACATTATCCATGTCACCATCTCGGGAGTGTTTGCAACCTACTACTTCATGGCTGGATCATCTCAGGGAATGGCCAAGTCACCTACACTGGCCAGTTTTAAGCGTGCATGCACCACCTCGATCGGAAGTATCTGTTTAGGATCGCTGATTATTGCTTTCATCCAGACCTTGCGCGCTCTCGTTCAAATGTTCCGAAGCAATGGCGACAATGGAATTCTAGCTTTCGTTGCCTGCTTGATTGATTGCTTCTTGAGTACGTATATTGATAGTGTTATTGTTTTTCACCATCTTCATGATACTAAACGCTCTCTCTTCTTTCTCTTGTTGATCAGGCTGCATCCAAGGAATAGCAGAGTATGTCAACAAATACGCATTCTCAGAGGTAGCCATCTACGGAAAGGCGTTTATCCCCGCAGCGAGGGACACGTGGACTATTCTGAAGGACCGCGGCGTTGTCCAGCTGATCAATGACAACCTCATTGGAAATGTGTGGGCCATGGGCGCGATCATGTCCGGTGTCCTGTCTGGCTTGGCCGGCTATCTGTATCTGCGATTTGACCAACCTATTTTCAACAATAACGGCGAATTCACGTACGTGCTCGTGACGATGGCGTTTGTTCTGGGCCTGCAAATGCTCTTTACCGTTGGCACAGTCATCGAATCGGGCGTCGCTACCACATTTGTGGCGCTGGCAGAGGATCCTGCCGCACTCGCACGCACCAAGCCCGAGCTGTTTGAGAGAATCCGTGCCACGTATCCCGCAGTTGTTCAGGGTGTCAATTACTAGCGTCCGCCCTTTATTGCATTCATAGTATCTGTTCTTGCAGTTTCCATCCACAAGAAATAAAATAATGTAAATAGTATTACTCTGTTTATAAGATAAATTGCTCCTGGTCCATTTGGAAGGCCAGATCTTCCTCCTCTTGGTCCTTCAGTTCACTGCTCAACGGCCCACGGTGTCTCTTTTCGTCATCCTCCATCTCCAAAAGGAATGGCAGAGTGATCCTGTCGGTGAAGTCCTCCAGCGAGAATCGCATCTATTCACGGACAACAAAGGACGCCGTTAGTTCACCAACATGTTAGAGATAGAATATGTAGACAGTGCGCGATCTTACATGTTCTCCTTCCAGAACGTCAAAGATGAGTCGTCCTTCGTGGTCCATTTTCTTCAATCCGAGCCAGTCTTCCTTGTACAAATCTTGGTCGATCAGATCGATAACCTCGCCATCCTCATCCTGGAAGCCAAACCACTATTGTTGTAGAAAGAGAGATGGGAGAAACGTATCATCAGCAATACGTCCAAGAAACTCAATTTTTTGAGAAGCAAAACAAACGTACCGCCGTTTCCTTGGGCTTAACTGTGATGTCGTCGCTAAACATAAACATGACGAGTGCGTTCAGGCTTGTCAAGTGCTTGATATAGGTTACATTTTTGGTGTCGAGCTCGTTGTTGATGTCCGGCAAAAAGATGTTTCTCTCAAGGTATGTTTGCAAGTTTCGTGGGTCCTGTTGTTGGCCAAAGCAAAGTATTTTTATCCATTAGGCAATCGGTTGTGTATAGATGTCCATGTCGATCCTCGTACCTTGTAGTATTGCGCTTGGATGATATGGTCTCGGACATATCCGCTGTATACACCGTTCCGAGCGATCGACCGCATGAGCCTGCAGGATGCATCCGCGTTCACACAGCCAGGGATATCAGTGACGCCTCCGTGCTGCGATCCGACAGTGACCAAGTTGTGGATGGGTGGGTCGTTACATCGCTGAGCATAGGCTCTATGTTTTCCAAGGATGGATACCGGGGTCAGTCAACTTGAGCTGGGTCTATCAAGACACTAAAACCCCATGTTCTCGTCCCAATACCTCAAGAACTGGCCTCCTTGGGAGAATCCTACGGCGTTGAAACCGCTCTGCAGTTCCTTGATGTCTTTGAGCTGCCTACACACGATCTCGAGCTGAAAAAAGGCGATCCGATAGGTTAACTACGGGTTGTTCCTCTCCACGGGTGCCGTCCGTGTTTGATGCAGTAAGGGAACATACTTGGTTGTTGACGTTGCCAAAGAATCCTGCTCTCTGGTCATCTGATTCTGACTCTGCCAGCTGGGAGGGAGAACCCAAGAAAAAAAACAACCGATGTTGCAGTTAGAGCAGTGTCCAAATATTATACCGTTTTTTTTTTTGGCCACTGAAACGTACAGAAACGCTGTGAATAAAGACTTCGGGGGCAATATCGTTAATGGACTGCATGAGCTCCACCATTCCCTTTGAGTGTGCAGAGTCGCCCATGCCGTGATAGAAGACAATAGGACGGTAGTCGCCGCCGCTCTTGGCGGCTGCCAGTGCCGCCAGACTTGCCAGCACTGTGGAGATTGTAAGGAAGCGCATCGTATCTTTTTAGGGAAGGGTGCTGTTGCTGTTGGTTGAAGCACTCGTGTCGTTGGATGTTATTGCTGTAGTTGAGTGATGTTTGGGCTTTTTGAATACTTTTTGAGTCGAAGGTGAATTGCGAATGAAGTTGAGTGTCAGGAAGAGAGGGAAAAAAAAGTGAACCATCGCCCAAAAGCCCAGAGCAGAGCAGACATACCAGTCACGTTATTTCTCATTTTCATCAGCCCTGAATGATGCAAGCAAGAAATGCAACTTTAGTCTTGTTCAAGTTCACGCGGATTTTCATTTGGATGCCCATTGTCTCTGCTCACCCGCAGTGAGAGATCAGCTGATCAGCCTTTCGACACTAAACATGACCGACAAAAGGAAGCAGAGGATCATCAAGAGGGAAGAAAAACCAGTGTTGGACTCTACCATATACCCACGTCTCACCAAGAAGTCTAAATCCACAGGGGACCTGCCCTATCGCAAGCTATACAATCTCGAGATATTCGATGCCACCGGAACAAGCTACCAGGGCCTAGAGGATTTGCAGACACTGGGCCCATTTCAGGCGCGTGGATCTGTACCTCTCACGGAGACGATACGCTCTACAGGTAAAGCCGGAACACCAGACGCACGAGGCATCTCACTCACCACCAAGCTTTAACGTACTACGTCTTCTCGGATGTTGGTATTAGGAGACAGCAAGGAACGTGGACGGCTGATTAACATCAAAGCTGAATCGATTGTGGAGTGGACGCATGAGTTCAACGAGAGCAAAGTCATGGAGCCAGTATTCTGGATCCTCTCGGAAGATGTCTGTTGGTACCAGATCCAGGTGAGATGGCGAATCAATAACATATCTCCTGGAGTCAACATTGATGACTTACTACTGTAAAAATAACACCAACTCATTGGCACCTGATAATAGAACATGCACCCAAATTACGATCCATGGATTCGACCGCTTGCCGACGTCTGCGTATATCTCGGTAACTGAAGATCTCAGGCGGTATGCTTGAGTTTTTTTCACTTGTTCTGGAGCGCTCACTTTTGAACTATTGGTTGGTTTATCTTTGTGCAGATGCCCTCATCTACTCGCACTTTACGCTCAAAGTCAACGATGAACTCAAGGACCTGATACCACGGGTACGCTACTAGCCATGTGATCCTGTATAAAACTCCCCAAGCAGTGTCTTTACCTAACCTTTTCTGTTCCTCTCAAAGGTGTCAAAACTCTTGAACATGTCCACTGAAGCAGTCATGGACGCACTGAAGGAGCATCAAGAGCAGATCCTACGCCTCTGCCAGCCTGACAAGGAGCTCAAAAAATTGAGATTTGTGCAGACGTGGCTGAAAGAAGTGCCGCCTCCATCGATCAGACGGTCACGGTCTGTACAACCGTCCTCAGCGCTTGTACATCCATCAGCCACTCCAGCGCCTTCCTCCTCAACCTCAACCCCAGTCACTACACCCACACCCACACCCACATCCGTGCCTAAGGAAGATGAGAACATGGCACGCACAAAGGCAGCCATCAAGCTCGCTCAAAGGCAAGCGAAAAAGAGGCTACTATCCCCTCCACAGCATCACAGTGAGCTAGAGCCTGTCATGGCAACCTCCGAGGGCGATAAGGTAAAGAGACCTGTTCTCGCTGTTAATGCATTTCAAGTTCCAGGAAAGAAGCTCATTCGTTTTGATGCATTTCTTTGCTTAGAATGAACACAAAGAAAAAGTCGGCAAGTACATGGGGATGTCTGCTCCATGTCCCGGCAACTGTCCTCTGCATGAAAAGACAATGGTCTTCGACAGCGAACTCGAGATGCTTGTGAATGACAAAGTAAGCATGCTAGCTATGTTGGATCGCAGGAAAACAGTGAGGTAAACATCAATAATAGGATCGCTTTCTCACCCTACCTTATGCTACTTCATTTTTGCTAGTACAATAAGCAAGACGGCGAGGATGGCAAAAAGAACTACTCCGTCCCTTACGACTTCCAATGCCCTATTGATACGTGCCTAATCAACATTAGCAACTCGTTGTCACCCACTCCGTCGGACTTTGCCGAGCTAATCCTGCAACATCTTTGTGAACACGACCTCAAGGCCAACAACAACATGGTACGGATAGCACACGCTGGTCAAAGATGGCTTTGGACGATACCCTTTTTGATACTGAAAAATGCTGACCTTCGACTTGAATGAAACGGTGTCATCGCTAGGAACACATCAAGCGATACCTGGCCACATCGCTCACGCCAGTGGTGAAGCTTGGGTTGAAAGTCAAAAATCAACAGCAACAAGTTCGTATGAAGTGTTCGACGGGACCGATGGGCATACCAACCGTCTTCTCGCAAACCAGTATGTTGAACTATTCATACAAGCAAAAGGAGGCGACCGTATTCTCATTAATTAACTCTCCACTCTTTTGCCATTTTGCTCTGCTGTTCATAGCTGAGAAGGCACTGAATGTGCACCTCTACTGGGAGTTGCAAGCAGGAAGTTTCCAATTTAATGCAGGCAACTCAAACACATTCGCTTCAGGAGCAACAAAACAGACCGCTATGCGAAATATACCCACACAAACTCGAAGTGGCCGCCGGCAAGCCAACCACTCTAGGACACGGCCTGTACAACAACGCCCTAACTCGTCGGATCTGGAACCAATGCCCCATATCCAATACCAGCAAACCATATTCAGCTCGGATGCGTCGCCGTCCTTATCATCTCACGAGGCGCAAACACAGCGCTCGGATAGAGCTCCCAATCAAGTGCGGAGTACAACGATAGCATCGGGAATCGATGAGCCTACAACAGCTCCAGTGCCATTTGCTACTGCGCTAGCCGCACATCAAAGCGCCATCTCTTCACTCTCACAAACACGTCCTCCTATGCGTGCGATCGAAATTGCAGACGACGATGGCGACTATAACGGCGACGACGACGACGACGGGAGCATGAGGATGATAGAAGACGAAACCATGGTGACTGCCTTTAGTCGACGCCCATACATTGATGAATCTGAGGCGACCCGACAACATGCTCAGTTTCAGGATTCGGCGAGAGTACCCATATCCACCTCAAAATTCCATAAAGCAGCCAAGCGCGACCGGTCCGACTCGTACGACGACGACTTTATGCAGCCCAAGCATCGGATGCCGTATAAGAACCGCTTTGAGGTGACTAATACTAGGGCGCCAGTACCACCTCCGGTGGCTCGCGAACTGATCGAAATCCACGATACTGACAGTGAGGCTTCTGGGGAAGATTACAACCTGGACGACAATTGCGTTTCGGGCCGGTTGGAGAGAAAGAGGCAGCGAACAATGGAGCACGGCACAAACATGGCATCATGCTCTGACCACCAGCGATCCGCCAGTTTCAGCAAAACCTTCGATACCTTCGCTACCTCTCAGTCCTCCACCAGTCCCAACAGCAATGCCAACTCCAACACCAACTCTAACAACAATACCTGTTCTAACTGGGACAAGCCAGCTCGTATTACAATGTAGTACATTTCGAATCCGCAGAGTGGCCAGTCATGGAAGAAGGATGCCTGAGCCATCTCGACGGTTGTCCTGATGTGTTTTCTAGGGCTATCCATCGGCCAGTTGTCCTTTCACATCGACCAAGAAACAGGCACCCAGTAGTACATCGAGGTAGATCAAAAAAAAAAAAACAATACGCCCACTTTCCAACGGACACAACTAGCAAGATAGGATAGGGAGAGTGCAACGTGTGTGTGACGGATGCTCATTCCAGAGAACTCTGCATTCCCATCTCGCTCCTATTGCCTTGCCTCTGCTCGTCGATGAAAAAACACAAAAATAAACATGGAGGGTGGAGGGAGGTTCGATCTGTGCCCCACGAAGGTGCACATCTGAATTGAAGTCAAGAGAAAGGAAGGTCTGCATGGTTGATAGGTCCATCTATGCCGATATTTTTGTGCTTTAAGCTCCAGCCCACTTTTCGTCATCTCTTTTCTCTTCCTCCATCCCCATTCACATAAATTCACAAAGGCATTGACTCTCTAAGCGGACAACTCATTCAGGAACCCCAAACTAACAAAAACGGACAGTCTTGAAAACAAAGACAGAAACAAACCCGGGCAACCCTCCTTCGTGCATGTCTGAAAAGATGACGGCCTCACCCTCATCGTCACTGGCCAACTCGGCGACTCTCAGTATCCTGGCCTACTGCTCGTCGAGTATTCTCATGACCGTGACCAACAAGATGGTCTTTTCGCGATTCGACTTTCATATGAACTTTTTCTTGCTGTCAATACAGGTACATGCTCATACAAGTCCTACCTAAGGGACGTTTCGAGGAGAGTGAGAGCTGACTCTAAACTTTTTTTTTTTTTTTTTGGCATTTACTCAAACTGCCGATAGTCACTCACGGCAGTGGTGATGCTGATACTATTCAAGAAGCTGGATCTGATCTCATTCAGGAACCTGGATACCAACGAGGCCAAGAAATGGTTTCCAATCTCATTAGGCCTTGTCGCCATGATATACACTGGGAGCAAGAGGTACGATTGTTTTGTTGCTGGCGATGAAGGATAAAAGAACGTCGCACAATCATGTAATCGCACATCATTATCCGATGGATATTTGTTGTCCGTGGGAGGAGGCGAAGGTAGTGGTGGAGGAGGTGGAGGAGGTGGAGGAGGATAGAGCGAGGGAACGTGCCATTTTGGGGAGAATACATGTTACTTCGCGCATGCTCAACCCTCCACAAATCTTGCATGCTGTGTCTTTTAGTCTCCAGTTCCTCAGTATCCCGGTCTACACCATCTTCAAGAACCTGACCGTGATCCTAATCGCGTATGGCGAGGTGCTGTGGTTCGGCGCCAAGGTCACACCAATGATGCTACTCAGTTTTGTGTTTATGGTACTCTCGTCCGTGATCGCAGGTTGGTCCGACATTGCTGCTTTTGTGCCCAAGGATCCAACCGACCTGCATTTCAACCCGGGATACCTCTGGATCGCAGCAAACTGCTTCTCGTCCGCGGGATACGTGTTGTACATGCGCAAGCGAATCAAGCACTTCAACTTCAAGGACTTTGACACGGTCTACTATAACAACCTGCTTAGCTTCCCAGTCATGTTGGCGCTGAGCTTCTGGTTGGAGGGATGGGTTTCGGGCGAGTTTGAGCGTACCTTGTAAGTGTTTTGACGACAGAGCTGAATGGACAAAAGTTTGGATATGGGATATGGCAAAGTCGTCTGACATTTGTTGCTTGGACTTTTACAGTGCTCCGGATGTTCGCCAGTCGTTGACAATTGCGATCATGATGACAGGACTGTCGTCGTTCTTTATCTCGTATGGAAGCGCATGGTGTGTGCGATGCACGTCTTCGACCACCTACTCGATGATCGGATCTCTGAATAAGCTCCCTGTCGCGGCCAGTGGAATCTTGTTCATGGGCGATCCTGCCACGACGGGCAACGTTCTGGGTATCTTTCTCGGATTCATCGCTGGCATATTGTACAGTTATAGTAAAACAGATCAGGCGCAAAAGAACTTGGCTTTGGCTAATACTTCGTCGCTGTCCAAGCCATTGATGGCCGAGTTTAACGATGCGAGCGAGTCAATCCCAGTCGTGGCTGCCCCAGTAGGGCTGCCATCTACGAAAAGTGGACTGCCATTGTATAAAAGTAACCCAGACGGCAAAGTTGCCGATTAGTCCAATAAAGTACCGTGGGATGCTGCTCATGGTTTGGGAACTAGAATCAGAGTGTCATGCCTTTGTGTCAGACGCCAACTGGGGTAAGACTGGAATATGACTAAGTCCAAACGGGTGATGCCGTCTCAAGTTCTCGTGGGCACTCGAGTGATTGGACAGCCAGCTAGCTCTTGATCGTGCGATAGCGCAGACCTCGTAGTGCGTGCCCTGACCCTCACTCACGTCCATTTGACCATGGCGTGCCCTTCGTAGACGCCGTTCCCCTTTCGTTCTGGTCATAAGGGATAAGCTCCACCACAATGCCGAGCTTAGATACGGCGCAACTGTGATTGCCATCATTGAAAATTATTTTTCGTTTCCACACTTCAACCCCACAATTCATTTCATTTGCATTCTTCTTCAGCCTCATCACCATTTCGCCTCCATTCACTTTCATTGCTGGCTGACATGACTCTTTCCACGCCTCTTGAGTTCCCTATCCGCTGTCGCGGGATCCTGTTTGATATGGTGAGCATCCTCTCTCTTTCTTGCGTAAAAATAACGTTGCAGCAAAGTTTGTATGTGTTTGCACTTTGTTGACCTCGTTTCTGCAAAATTAGGATGGCACATTAATCGATACCACCGTGGTCGTCGAAAAGCATTGGAAACGCTGGTGTGACGAACACGGCATCGACTACCCAACATTGATCGCCTCCTCGCACGGCCGCCCCTGCCGTGTCGTTGTCGGCGAGTTTGCACCCCCACACCTGCGCGATCATTTCCTGACCGACGGGTACATCCGCCAGTTCGAGGACAGTGTCGCGGTCGATCAGGAGGGCATGATCGTCATCCCGGGCGCCATTGAGCTCCTGGAATCACTGCCACGGAATCTGTGGGCGGTTGTAACCAGTGCGGGGCATGAGATGGCGATGCAGCGGTTTGCGCAGGTTGGCATCGACCCTCCCGTGTTGGTGACGGTCGCTCATGTGGCAAAGGGCAAGCCCTTCCCGGACGGGTATCTGCTCGGAGCTGAAAAGATTGGGCTGGATCCTCGGGAATGTATCGTGTTTGAGGATACGGCGCCGGGTATCCGGGCAGGCGTTGCTGCAGGAGCCAAGGTGGTTGTAGGGATGCAGACAGGGACAACGGATACTGAGACCTTGAAGGAGGCTGGAGCAAAGTTGGTGATCAAGAGTTTTGAGGAGTTGGAGGTGAAGCAGGCCAAGGATGGATGGCTCGAGGTCTCGTTGCAAAAGTGAAGGAAAATAAAGATCGTTGTTGGAGAGAAAAAAAAATACATTTACATCTACAAAAGTTCTACAGATCTACCTTTCGACAAAACGACAGTTAAAGAGAAACTGAGATGGATCTCTTAACAAGAAACGGAGGAATCGATGGTATATATATATATTATTTTTTTTTTTTTTTTTTTTTGTGGTTTTCGTTCGATGAGAGCTAATGTTATACCTCAAACCGGGCAACTTTGCGTTTACCGCCATCCACAAAAGTGTAACTGGTCATGTTCTCGAACAGCTCTTCGTACGAAAAGTCGCGCTTGTAGTCACGGTTGATGATATCCGTGCGGACAAAGAACCAAAAGAACGCACCCAGGTAACCGATACCAAACAAGGCTAGTGCTTGAAATACCATGGTGTCTGTAAAGATGAGTGGTGCTTGACCCTCGGCCATAGGCACGTGCTGTGAGTACCTACTCGGCTGGTGGAAGGCGCCACATAACAGGATTGTGCCCCAGGTGACAGGCGCAATGTAGTTCTGCAGTTGGGTGAAGTTGCGGATGAGTCGAGCACTGTCGATCCATACAACGAAATAAAGGCGCTTGGTTAGTGATAGTGCATTGTTGCATTCTTTCGTTCTTTGTGTCACTTAATGTTTGAGTTCGAATTCTTACCTGGTGCCCCACGAGTTATCATAGAGTGTCAGGGCAGCATAGATCTTGGCCGGGACGTAGCCAACCAAGTACAGAAAGCCGTAGAGGGTGGTGAAGAAGAATTTCTTGTCGCGCGTGATCCAGAGCGCGTAGGCTGTCTTCATCAACCCTACAAGCGTAATAGAGACAAGCCACCATGAGATCTGGGCACCAGTCCCAAAGTAGATGCAGTTGACAAGGTTGTAGATCATCATCATTGGGTAGATCAACTGGTACAGCAGCGCATAAGTCATCCAGGGGCTGTGCAGGTGCATGCATCCGAGCTGGATGGGGATCTCGCGGAAGAAGGATTTAGACCACCGAGTCTGCTGAGTTACCCAGGCAATGAAGCGGATGGGTGTGTCAGTGTAGCAGATGGCGTATTGCGAGAACTTGACCTTGAACCCTTCGCGAAGGACCAGATTTGTCAAGTGGCGGTCGTCGCCGTAGGTGCAGAGCACGCCGAGGAAGGATTGCTTGACCCAAGAGTCCATCACGTCAGCCACGATTGTCATGCGGTAAATGCCCAGAGGGCCAGAGACACAGTTGACAACATTGTGGTAAGACTGTGCGCCTCTCTCCAGGTTGAAGGCGAACCAGTACCGGATGGAAGACAGGAAACTGACCCAAGTGCCTGTGTTGTAGATTCGCACATCTCCTGTCGCGGCACCAACGATAGGTGACTCGGCCAACGCAAATGCGAGCTCTAAATCGAGGTTGGTATTAATATCGTCCCATGGCAAATTTCGGTTCTAGTCTTCATTTTTTTTTTCGCTCTTACCTCTGCAAACATTAGGATCCAGGTAGGTGTCTGAGTCTGTCACAACAACAGACTCTATGCCCTGCTGAAGTAGCGCCGCAAAGCCCGTGTACATGGCCGAGCGCTTACCCCGGTGTGGTTGCATCACACAGACAGGACCTGGATGGTATGCGATCTGACGCACCAGGTCCTCACGTCCTTTGTCGCTCGCCTCGCGATCCATGCACAGGAAATCGGGCCGGAAAACGGCCGCGCCCTGTTTCTCAAAGATCTTCATGAAGATCTGGGCCATGTACTCGTCCTGGGACTCATTGCCGTCCACTACAAGCAGAACCCGCTGGTTACGCTGGTACCGAATCGCACGCAGACTCTTGAGACATCCCTCCAGCAAGATAGGGTCCTCGCGGTAGCCGACCGCCAGAATACCTGTACTAAGTCCCACCCAGTGGGGGTCTCGCTTCCGCACGCGCTTGTTGACCTGGCGGCGGTTGAGGCCACTAAAAGTGATGACGGCCAGGAAATCGACGGCCATGAGCATGCCATAGGTGATGGAGGTTTGCCATGCGCCTGCAGAGACTTGGATATGGAAACATGCTTTGAGGATAAAGTACGGAATGAGGAAAATGCTCATGGTGAAGACAATCCACGACGACTTTTTCCACAGTGAGACATGAGAGGATTTGAGGCCGTAGATTTGGGCGATGGCAGAGTCATTGGACTTGACCTCGGTGACGGTGGAGGGAAACACACGGGGATTGGGAGGAGCGGCGCGGTAGTGCTGATCGAGATCGATCGGTGATGACTTGGGAGATTCGTACGTGGGTGGAAAGAGTTGGTGAGGTTGGAGAAGCGGGGTTGAGTAGCGCGATTGGTAGCCCTGAAAAGGCGAGTAGTACGACACAGCGGGTGAGGGGGTTGAGTACGGATCATACGAGTGCACCTGTTGTTTATGATGTTGGTGTTCATGGTAAGGCACCTGGTTCTGGTGTTGTTGGTAAAAGTTCTGGTAGTTCGGATGGTGTCCATTATGCTCCTCAACGTTCGACTCGCGCGCAGGTTCCATCAAGCCTTGGGCTGTTTTTGATGGCGACAATGGTGGTGCAGGCATCAGGATTGGGCCGATGCTTGAGGGCTGGCCGCCTATCCTCTGCACGTTCCTACTAATCGATGTTGCCGTCGTGACCGTCAAGGGACCGGACGAAAAGGTGGTGACCGCATGTCCATTCATGTATCCGTTCGTGTGGTGGTGATGGTGGTGAAGGAACCCCGCTTCTTTGGAAGGGGTTGACTGACCCGACTCTCCAGGAGTACGTGACTCATCTTCTGTCACCCCCACACCTCCGGAGCGGTATCCATTTTGCATCCCAAGTTCGTGTTCGTCATGGGGCTCGTAGACGGCGATGTTCCCATTCGAGTGGTGGTGACCTTGGCGCCTGGTCCGATTTGGCTGCTGAAACGGCTGATGGAGGGAGTGGTCAAAGTACTGGCCATTTTCCTGTGGCAGTGGCGAGGTGGGTGGGGGAGGGGCCGTCACTCCATAGTCGCTCTTGAGGGGCAAGTGGAGGTGAGTGTTGCGGCTCTTCAGACCTCCTCTTGCGGCAGCATCAGCGACGGCGGCGGCTTGGAAGGAGGTGAAGGCGAGCGGGTCTTTTGGATGGATGGCGAGCCGCGGATCAGAGTCCTGGACCGAACGATGGTTCAAAACCGTGGTCTCTTCTGGGGGATGTGGAGGCATGTTCTATCTGCTGTTCTCGTCTCTTGAGAAAAAAAAGAGAAAAAGAGAAAAATGGTCTGTTTTTTCCTGGGCGAGCTAGAAAACAGATGTTAACAAAAAAAAAGGGAAAAAATTATTGAGGTCAGAGGAATGCGGTGGAGAGAGAGGGAATGAAATCGATGCCAATCCCAATCCGGGCGAACAAATATCACAGAGAGCAACGAGGTGGGAAGGTGGTAAAGGGGGTTGGCTATGTGACGTTCTATGTATGTATGGCCTTTGCATGTCCATTGCGTCCACTCCAGCATGCGGTTGGTGATTGTCCTGGTCGCTGCAGTTGTCGTATTTCGAATGCTGACAAGCGACAAACTTTTCCTTCCCTTATGTAAAACGCCCACCGGGTCTGTTGCGGTTTTGTAGTTTGAACGTTGGCCATTATTATTGCAAGACAGAACGAAAACGGCCCACGCGTCATCCGTCTCTTACATATCTCGATTAGGGCGTTCTTCCCTCCACGCGTGAGGTCTATCCGCGTGTCAGTCATGTAATCTTGCTTTAATAGCTCCCCTGTCCCCTGTGCGTTTCTCAAAAAGAACGAGTCTTTGGTTTTTGGATCCAGATCTCCCTCTGTTAATACACTGCCTCCTGAATACATTGTCGATCAAAGCTCGCAGTCATCCATAGCCCCTTGGTGCATGACGGTAATGCAGGTACAGATAGGTTACCTTTCTAATGTTCTTGAACGAAACCCTGACCAAAACTTTACAAGAATGGAGAGTTGAAGGGAAAAGGTTGTAATGGATGTTGACCGGTGCCAACAAGAGAGGATAACTGCGAGTGAATGTCAATGCGTCGATGTCCTGAAGGGAGAAGCGAAGGAGGCGAGGGCGAAACAAACGATAACAGATATGAAATAGATAACTGGGAATTATTATAGTCGAGAGATACACCGAGATGGGAAAGGAATAGATAGTGAGTGACCTCTGGCCCTATCCGTCACCAGATGGGCAAAGCAAGTCAAGATACAGGCGGCGAGTGAACGAGGAGAAAGTAGGTGAGAAACCCCTTGGATGTAGTTGATGAGTTGTGAGTCTGGAAAAAAAAAGAGGGTCAAAGGAAATTGGTGCGAGGATTAAGAAGGCGGAGGAGTAGAGGAAGAAGAGAAGAGAGATCAAGAAGAAGAAAAGAGAGAAAGAAGGAAAACGAGGTCGAGTAAAAAATACTCTTCTACCAACACTTTCCTTTTACCCAGATGCACATCAATCCAAACAGAGTCCGTGTTCGTAAACGTAGACATGAGCATTGACTTGGACGTGGGACGGATAGTACAGAGCGTTTGCCCCACTTACACAACATAACACAACAGCACAAGACCACAAAAAATTTTAAGGAATGTTCCTGTGAATGAAGATACACTTTGCCCTGTAATATTCTTGGATTTCTATTCCCCCTTCTCCATCTCGAAGATAATGAACATGCCTTGGGTAGGATGGGACAAAACTCGGACAAAGAAAGGGCAGGCCAGATTCAATTATTCGATGTGTAGAATATGTCCACGTCGGCAAGTTATACCACAGTTTCAAGACGCGTAATCGTATGCACCCTTATTTTCTTCCACTGTACTCATGAATTATGTCGGGCCACTATGGAATTCTGGAAATCAATGTTGTTCACAACAGAATTTTTTCCCTATCTATATTCTATCCACGCTCGTACTTGTTTGCGTTCGAGTGCCCCTCCTTCCTTCGTTTACTCACTCCTTCAGCAACAAACCCCCCTTTGCTTGCAGCATGTGCATTACTACAATATCCAGTTTTTTGCATGCCCCCCTCCATATTTCTTCCGCTTCGCCCGATGGCATTGGGGCTGGTTTAATTGCCATCCAAGGTCTGCTGGGCCGGAATGAAACGTGTATTTGCTGATATACCTTGGTCATCCACCTTCTCACGGCATCATCGAGCAACAAAACGAGCTGAGTTGCGCTCGATTGTTTGATTTTGGTGGCAACAGCGTTGTGGCTTTGCAATTTTTTTTTTAAGAGCCAAAGCGATGGGTGGGTGAGATGTTGAAATGCAGACACACCAACCAAGGAACCCATCTCAGGACACCAAAGGAACACAAACATATCATGTCCACAGTAGTATTAGAAACCTCCATGGTAAACAGGGATCGAGCTATTCATCAACTTGGAACGAGAAGACTTGGCACCGGAAACAACAAATCTAATCACATTCATTCAACATCTTTCTGTTTGCTCAGGGAGAGATCACCATCGAGCTGTACACTGAGCACGCGCCAAAGACATGCAAGAACTTTTACGAGTTGGTAACGAGAGCAGACACGTTGAATAACCGTTGAAAAGTCGGTCTCGGTAGTGGCGTTGTTTTTCACGTCACTGATCTTTGGGTTTTGGTTCAATACAAAAATAGGCAAGGAAAGGATACTACAACGGTGTTGTTGTAAGTAAAGAAATGGATTCTGGATAGGGAGCGATCGTTGATAATGATATGACGCAAAATAATTGCCGCATTTTTCTAATGAAGTTCCACTGTGTGATGCTCTTTCACGTGCAGTTCCATAGAATTATCCCCGACTTTATGATCCAAGGAGGCGATCCCACAGGCACTGGACGCGGAGGTGCTTCCATCTACGGGTATTGTCTCGATCCATGTTCTTTTTTTATTACTCAACTCAAGTGAATGATGCATTTTACAAAAATAGCTCACTCTTGGCCAAAACATCTCTTGCCTCCACTGATAGCGACAAGTTTGCGGACGAGTTCAATTCAGCATTGAAGCACACAGGAGCAGGAATTCTCAGCATGGCCAACTCTGGCCCCAACACCAATGGATCTCAGGTACACACACCGACATGATTAATGAGGGAAATTGTACATATTCCCAACAAAAAAAAATGAGCCCGGAGCCGGATAAGACGGGGGACAGCAATCGCATGGATGGCCATGGTTGCACAATGACATAACCCAATCCAGACCTCTCTTCCTTATCAAACAGCACAGCTAGATCTAACAGTGCTTCGATCTCTCTTTTGGCCTCATTAGTTCTTTATTTCATTGGCACCTACACCTTGGCTTGACAACAAGCACACGATCTTTGGCCGTGTGTCCAGTGGAATCAAGGTGGTCAACCGTATGGGTCTTGTCGCAACAGATGCAAGCGATCGCCCCAAGGAAGCTGTCAAAATCATTCGGGCAAGGGCCGAGTAAAGGACCGAATAATGGGGGATCTGTTCTTGCAACAAACAAGCCCCAAGCGGACCAAATTAATAATTATATGCTCAGACTTGACCTTTGAATTCAATTGATGACGAGTACATCAGATTAGTTATTCAGCAGAAGAGAGAGAAAAAAAAGAGAACGTCCACTCGGAACGAGCAATTCAGGAAGTGATCGTGCCATGTGTTTGCTGAGTGTCAATGGAGGGTTGTAATCGAATCGGTCGGCTGCCAAAAAATTCGTATTTGAGGAAAATGTTGCCACAGGGAGATCGGTCACCAGTGCCTGGTTCGGCAAGTTTGGCCACAGCGGACCATAAAACAAACGAGTGAACACAGTGTGGTGATATATCCATTCACTGACATGTGGCTATACACAGCATGGCCCACTCTTCATTTTCCTGTTGCAGGGTTTGCAGCAAAGTTTCCCATGGAGATCAGATGGAAGCGGATATTCGGGACAGTGCGGTGCATCTATTGGAGGGGCAGTTGAGCAGCATTCACGATGATTCGATCTACCGATATTCGACCCTTTCGAGTCGCTGGTCTGTTGGTCAGCAAAAAGTGAAGGTGGAGGTCGAGGATGCATTGATGAGGCGATGGGAATGGTGTTTGTTTGGTATTAATGGTGACAGTTCATCATATCCACAGATTCCCATGGAGAGGTCAATGCAAGTCGTTCCTCCTCTTTCTCCTTTTCTTCTTGAATGAAATGAGAAATGGGGCACAAATTGCTCGTGAACGCCGTCAACTTTTTTTCTTTTCAGTGTTGTATCTATCATTCGTAATCTTTTACTCCAGCATTCAGTTCTCTTTTCCCATTCCCAACAAACTTCAAATTGCCCTTGATTCCCTACTCCTTCACTCACCTTCCACCGACTTCTCACCCTCAGCTCCATTCACACATCCAACCCAAACGACGCACAACAGGCCAGAGCTCTCTACTTCGTTATATTTAGGCTCTGCTGTGGGTCCTTCTCGTACCGCCTCGGTCTTGCTTCTCAGCCTTTCAACACTCATCATACACTCCACCCAAACGTGCAACCATCGCCATAAAGCCATTGAAATTCGACACGCACTGGAGAATACTATACTAGCGACACATGGCCAAGGGAAGCAAGTCCACGAAGGCGGCTGCACAGGCCCGTGACGACCGGCAGTCTTCTGAATCCGGTGCCGACAATGACCATGATCACGACGACCACGATCACGATCAGGACAATGACAATGACAATGACAACGACAACGAGAATGAGAACGAACAGCCCAACGATGGAGGTGCACCTGTCAAACGCAAACGGCTGACACAGGCCTGCGACCCTTGCCGCAAGAAGAAGATCAAGTGTGGTATGTTTAGCGTTAGCCAGACAGGATATAGCTGCAGAGATGGCGTTCTTGTTATATCGTGTTGGTTTCTTCCAGGGCACATCGTGTGAACAATTGACCAGTTGGACCTATGGGCCGAGTCGACACTCACTCCTCACGTTCTTTTCCTTCTCTCACTTCTTTTTGCCTTTTACACGCACGCTTCGATCGAACATACCCGGCTCTTTGCAACATGTGCTGGCGTAAATATTACGAATGCGCTGACAACGCTGAATTACAAACAACTCGATAACACCCACCACCAAACGACAAACAACACAACGCATGCATCGGCTCGAAAATCGACCGCATATACAAAATCACGATCGCCCCCCTTTCGTGACGACGATAGACGGCAACAAGCCCAGCTGTGCCAACTGCGCAAAACTCGATGTCAATTGCACCTATCTACCAAGCATGAAGAAACGTGGGCCGCGCCAAGGATACATCGAATTGCTCGAAAAGCGGCTTGACAAAATGGAACAGTTGCTGCAACACGGCCCCTCGGCCGTTGACCCAGAGTTTCTCGAGTCGCGAAACTTACTCGGCTCCCGTTACCGTCGAGGAAACCAATCGACTTCGCCCACAGGAGACGAGAACGACAAGGATCAAACTAGGCACAAGGCAGACCCAGATACTCGCTACTTTGGCACAACTTCAGGATACTCGTCACAGTACACCACCGAGTACGATCGCCAAAACGACCCTTCCAAAAACCAGGTTGGACCCAAGTACAGCTCACAGGCGACATTGCCCGGCAAAGACAGACCCAGGAACCCGCTATATGGCATCAAGGACGAAATTCCCCGCAAGGACGTACTCGATCACCTCATTGAGCTCTACTTCGACTCACTATACTTTCAGATGCCCATCATCCATCCAGGCACGTTTATGCGGCAGTACAAGGAGGGAAAAGTGTCACCCAACCTCCTGAATGCATTGTGCGCAGCTGTCGCCCGCTTCTCCAACCATCCCGATGTCGTCACCACCCCAACGTTTTTGGCAGGCGAACCGTTTGCGACGAATCTGCGTGGCATGCTTGTCGATTCGATCGACGTCCCAACTGTTTCGAATGTCCAGGCCTTACTCTTCCTGTCCATGTACGAGTATGGTGCTGCACGAGGACCGCGCGCATGGATGTTTGGCGGTATGGCGGTTCGACAAGCGCAGGAATTGGGCTTGAACCGTGAAGATAGCAGCCCAGTATTCTATCTCAAAGGCGACTGGGTGATGCGCGAGACAAGGCGGCGGACTTTCTGGGCCTGCTTCATCATGGATGTCCTTGCCGCGTCGTCGTCGGGCCGGCCCCGGATGATGGACGAACGTGACTGCGAAGTTCTCTTACCCAGTGAGGACCACGACTGGTATGACGAGCGGCCCGTAGTCACCGAGATGCTGGATGACGAACATGACTCCTCATCGGGTACCGAGCAGGAGCACGATCATGCATCCGATCCATTCAAACATGCAGGAGAGGGACAGCCCTATACCAAGGACCGTGGTCAACCGCTCTATCCTGTGACCAAGAACGACAAAGACAGTACAATGGAGACGGATCAAAGCAACGCTCCACAGCCGACAGATCCCATGCGCCAGACATATTCCACAGAGAACGCCCAGAGTAATGAGGGCGATGCGTCGACCTCCAAGAGCAAGAAGCAAGGGGGATCGACACACACACTGAGCTCCTTTGCGTACCTGATCCGCATTGTCGCCGTTCTTGGCAAGGTTTCACAATACGTCAATCGGCCCCGATCCAAGAAATCGATCCCTCCAAATGAGCCTCATTCAGAATTCTCAGTCATTGACGCGGCGCTGGCAGCATGGCTGAAATCGATTCCGCCACAATTGGCGTACTCTCTCGAGAACGGAAAGTTTGTCAAGGACAAGGGTGAAGGCTGCATTATTGTGTTTATGCACGTTATCTATCACACGACTGTGGTTCTGCTCCATCGACCCATCCTGGCGGCCGACCGTGCTAGCTTCCCCATTGACTCGAACTTTGTGGAAAACTCGGTCGCTCGGTGTGCAGATGCAGCCAGCAAAGTCTCAGATGTCCTTGAGTTTGTCACAGCTTTCCATTGTCCACCAAGGGTTTTTATCTCGGCGTTCTTTGCGTACCCTGTCTTTACCACCGCGACCATGTAAGCTTGTCATAGTGAAAGAGCTTGATTAATTGAATGACTTTGAGATTAACTATTATTCCATTTTCAATAGTCACATCACCAACGCATTTGCATCTGATCCCACAGTCGCAGCAAGGGCACGTCGAAGCTTGAGCATCCATGTCAAGATTTTGCAGACCATGAAGTCGTACTGGTCCATGGCCGACAAGTTCTTCTACATCATTCGAGACCTGTACTCGATTCAGTCCAAGATTAGCTCATCGGCACCCGGCTCTGGCATCGTTGTGCCCCAGGTCGTCTCCCACAATCCTCACGCCTATCGGAAATCAGACGATGTGCGTGGGAAAAAGCCGATAGACATTGACAGCTCCGACAACAAGCGTCCAAATCCAGCGGCAAACAGGGGCGATGAAATCGATCATCAGGAGGAAGAGGGCGCCTCGTCAACAGATAATCAATTGCACAACAATACGGCGCCCAAAATGGTGGTGAACAGCAAGCTGGCCTCGATCAGTTCCTTCCTGAAGAGTGACTCTGGATTGATTGCGCTGTGGAGGCGAGCCACTGAGATGCAAGTCCTGGACGAGGCCAAGCAAGAAAAGAGACGGTTATCACAATCCGAGGAACCTAACACGACTGGACAACCTGTACTGGCCATCGAGCATAAACGGCAACCGGAGCAACTAACCAAAGAGGAACTGGAAGAGAGGATGCGGATGAATGACCTTGAGATTCAGGAGATCAACCAAGAATACGAGCGCCGCTGGAAGGCGCGAGTGGAGCAGGCTGGAGTTTCATCAGGAACTTCATCCAAGGGAGGTGTCGCCAACGAAACCGTAACCTCCGTACCTGAGTCGGTAGAGAAG
This sequence comes from Podila verticillata NRRL 6337, assembly GCA_000739165.1. NCBI lineage: Eukaryota > Fungi > Mortierellomycota > Mortierellomycetes > Mortierellales > Mortierellaceae > Podila > Podila verticillata. The sequence continues at coordinate 2,988,592 of KN042420.1, forward strand.
CGCACCAAGGACCAAGATCTTCCCTACGAGCGGGCTTCGAAACATGCCAGGGTCGCCAAGGAACCGACAACCAAAGGCCACAAAAAAGGGAAGTCATACGATGGTTCCTCACCAGCATCCACAATCATGTCTGATGTATCTGGCTTGGCGGGCAGTCCGACAAGCTCTTCCTCTGGTAGCCCGTACCAGCAAGACGTGGGGTTGACTCAGAGCTCCGGAACGTATCGCCATGCCGTCATTCTCCAACCGCCACAGCTGCAGCAACGTGACACTTACCTCATGCAGCCCATACAGATTCCACCCACGACGACGGGACCGGGTGTGGGCGCAGGAGCAAGAGAAGGATCAGGAGCTAAGCCACCGGGTTCAAGTGGAGGCGACATGGCTCAGCACCTGTCCAACCTCTATGCCCAACAGCACGCGAACCAAGAAGCTCAAGCTCAGACCATCGAAATGATTCAGAACGCTAACATTCAGCGACAACAACTTCAGCTGCAGCAGCAACAACAGCAAGCACATTTGTCCTCGTTGGCCTTTGGTCCTCCCGGTGGATTCAACTCTTCGTTCCTGTCACCGTCTTCGTTACCTATGCAAACGCAGTCGCAGTCTGCCCCAGCCTTGGGACTGCCACTCGTGTATGGTAGCAGCTATGATGACGGCCAAGCATCTCGGATGCAGACAGAGCCCATGGACTCGATCTTTGACTTTGCCTTCCCCATGGCGGATCTCAGTTTCTTGTCCTCGTCTTTTCAGATGACACCGATGATGATGCAAACTTCCATGGCCAATACGATGCCTATGACCACCTCAGGAATGCAACAACAACCCCAGCAACAACCACATCAGCAACCACAGCAACCACAGCAGCAACCACAGCAACCACAATCTCAACAGCAAAGCCATCCACTAATGTCCCCAGGCGTGATTGCGTCCTCCATCGTCCAACAAAACACAAATGTCAACTCGCCTCCGGTCCGTACCAGCAATGGAAGTAATAACAGCCCTTCGACGCTGGAGCAAAATACCTTCAACATTTCACCGGGACTCCAGTCGTTCTTGATGTCAGATGATGCATTTGGTACACAGTCGACACCCAACGATCTGATCCGGTACCTCCAGCATCATCAACAGCAACAACAGCAACAGGAACTGCAACAGCAAAACATGGAGCCCGTGCTGAATCAGGAGAACTCGTTGATCTATGACGATTACTATCCATGGTCCGCCTTCGCGCCACAACCGCTGCAGCCACAGTAGACGCTCATCCTAGGAATTAATAACATGATTTTTTTTCAAAGTTTGCGTTGTGGCTGAGCAATGAAGAGAGCTAGGCACCAAGGTTGTGAAAGTCGCAGTGCTTAGTCTCGTAACTCTCGTTACTCTTGGATGGCTTGGCGACTATGCTTGGTCATTACCCCACACTTGCATTCTCAGCCACGACTCTGAGACCTTTTCCGTGGGAAAACAAAACGAAAGGGTCCGAGCCACACATCCTCAGATGGATCTTGCGTGGACCAATCCTCACCCTTTTTTTATATATTTTTCGCTTCCTGTCGCTTCCGTCCTTTCCTTTCCTTTCATTGCACTTTGCACTCTCTTTGTCCTCCTGATCTTCGTCACTTTTGCCCACCCATCCCTTTCCTCACAACAACTGACTCATTCTCGAGCTACAAAAAGAAAAAGAAAAAGAAAAAGAAAAAGAAAAGAAAAGCCAGCAATTACCCCATACTCTATCTGGATCTCATACCAAACAAAAGCACCACGCCATGGCCCACTTGAATCCCGACTTCCTTCCAGTCCAGAGTGCCAGCCCGCTGCCGCACACGGTCAAGAACACTTCGGGCTACATCGAAAATGCGTTCCCCGGCAAGGAGGAGCAGATGGTTCAGGTCACCGAGTACCTGAGCGAAAAGGCCTTCATCCCCGCAGGTCTCGCTCAGAACGAGGTGTCGTGGTTCTATGGGTGAGCACTGTTCAGCTTTTTATTTTATGTTTGCTTGCCGAGATGACTTGAATGGCCTGAATGACTTGAGGTGAATGAGGTTGTGAGCAAATGAAGAATGCCATTAAAGATTCCAGCGACAACGAATGTGTGAGAACTGAGGGATACGAAACAAAGGTGAATCGCACACCTGCATATTAACGACTTGACCAACCTTTTATGTATTATTGAACATGGATTAGGAACTTGGGCATTGATGACATGTACTTTGCCTCTGAATCGGTCGAGTCGATTGCCAACCATATCATGGCTCTCTATGGCGCCAAGATCTTTGCGTACACCAAGAACGATAATGGACTCGACATCAATCTTGAGCGAGAGACTGAAGAAGGTGCTGTGTACATCCACACGTCGCGACCTGGTGTCTCGCAGCTATTTGGTCCTCAGCACGAAAAGAGGTAAAGATACGAAAACTGTAAACATGCGTTTGATGTGAAGAGCTATGGGTTCATCCACATAGGATGAAGCAGCATTGGAACAGGGGACAAAAAAAATATTCGTTCGTCAATGTATCGCAACACCGCAGATTGGCCTATTCTTAGAAGAGAGGGAGCGGGATAAGGAGGATAGCGAGAGAAGACAGGGACGTGGAGGACGTAGGGATGGATGGACCATAGTTCTTCAGCGTGGAGTCTGTGCTTTATTGCATGTACTCGTTACGTTACACTGATCCCATTCCCTAACTTTTCTCTTTTGAAACGACATCAGAATCGACTCCAAGTACCTGGATGTCAGCAACACGGAGAGATCCTATCGCCTCGAGTCCTACCGTTCCAAGGGTACAGTCTCATCCTCGTCTTCCACGCAGCTCCGTACCTACTTTGTGCGCGAGTGCTCCTTCGTCAATCCTACGCCCACCAAGGAGCAGGAGAGCAACATTCGCGAGACTGCAGACAAGTCATTCCTCGAGAAGGCAACCGAAAACACGTTGGAGATCTACGCGGACATCATGAAGTTGGCTCTGACCCGAACAGGTCCCGTCATCGAGATGTTTGAAGTTGAGGGCTCGCGTGAGCGTCGTCTTGTCATTGCCTACAAGCAGCAGACAACTCAGTCTTTCTTCGCAGCTATCTCGGATCTGTACCACTACTACGACCTGTACTCGACCCGCAAGTATGTCGAACAGTTCTCCAACGGCATCACCATTGTGTCCCTTTATTTGAACCAGATCCCCAAGTCGTCCGCTCCTCCAATTGAGCACTCGATCCACCAGATCATCAAAGAAGCTTCCTTGATCTACTGCCTGCCCACCACGCCGTTGCAGAGCTTCTTCCAGACCAACAAGCTGTCGGTCCAAGAGTCGATCTACGGTTACATTGGCTGGATCTTTGCGCAGCACTTTTTGAACCGTCTCGGCAACGAATACACTTCTTTGGTAAACATCCTGGACGGCAACAACTCGACCCATCAGGACGTGCTTACCAAAATGAAGAAGCGTCTGCGCACAGACACATTCACCCGTGACTACATTCTCGAGATTATCAAGACTTACCCGGAACTGGTGAAGCTGCTGTATATCAACTTTGCAATGATCCACTACGTCAATCCCTCGATCAACTCGCTCAAGCCCACACTCTCGTACCAGCGTCTCCGCACAGACACTATCTTGTCTGAAGAGGAGCTGCACGAAAAGATCCGCCGAACCACCTCCAACTCTCACGAGCTCATGGTCTTTGAGTCGTTTTTGATCTTCAACAAGCATGTTCTCAAGACCAACTTTTACCAGCCCACCAAGGTTGCTCTGTCCTTCCGTATGGACCCCAGCTTCTTGCCCGAGATCGAGTACCCAACTAAGCTGTTTGGCATGTTCCTGGTCATTGGCTCCGAGTTCCGAGGATTCCACTTGCGCTTCCGCGATGTGGCTCGTGGCGGCATCCGTATTATCCGCTCACGCAACCGAGAGGCCTACTCGATCAATCTGCGTTCCCTGTTTGACGAGAACTATGCCCTGGCAGCAACACAACAGCGCAAGAACAAGGACATTCCCGAAGGAGGCTCTAAGGGCACAATTCTGCTCGATGTCAATCAGCAGGACAAGCCCCTGGTAGCGTTTGAAAAGTACGTGGATGCGATCCTAGACTTGCTGATCATGGGCCAGACTCCCGGCATCAAGGAACGTATTGTGGACCTGTACAAGAAGCCCGAGATTCTTTTCTTTGGTCCCGACGAAGGTACAGCCGACTACATGGACTGGGCTTCAGCCCACGCACGCGAGCGTGGCGCTTCATTCTGGAAGGCGTTTACGACCGGCAAGTCGCAGTCTCTGGGCGGTATCCCGCACGACACGTATGGTATGACCACCCGCTCGGTTCACCAGTATGTGTTGGGCATCTACCGCAAGCTGGGACTCAAGGAAGAAAACTGCACCAAGCTCCAGACTGGAGGTCCCGACGGCGACTTGGGTTCGAACGAGATCAAGATCTCCAAGGACAAGACGTGCGGCATCGTCGATGGATCCGGTGTGCTGTACGATGCTGAGGGCATTGACAGAACAGAGCTGACACGATTGGCAGAGAATCGGATGATGATCTCCAACTTTGATGTGTCCAAATTGTCGCCCAAGGGATTCCGTGTTCTGGTGGACGAGGTCAATATCAAGCTGCCGTCTGGTGAAGTGATTGACGACGGTTTGACGTTCCGCAATAACTTTCATTTGAACCCCATGGTGCAGTGCCAAGTGTTTGTGCCCTGTGGTGGACGACCCGAGTCGGTGGATTTGCAAAATGTTGGAAGACTTTTGGACCACGAAAACCATCCACGGTTCAAGTACATTGTGGAGGGTGCAAACCTGTTCTTCACACAGGAGGCACGCCTGCGACTGGAGCGTGCAGGAACCATTGTGTTCAAGGATGCGTCGGCCAACAAGGGCGGTGTGACATCGTCGTCGCTTGAGGTCCTGGCTGCGTTGTCCTTCAACGACGAGGAGTTTGCGAAGCATATGCAGGTGACCGAGGACTACATTCCCCCGTTCTACCAGGACTACGTCATGGAGGTGCAGCAGATCATTGAGCGCAATGCCCAGCTCGAGTTTGAGGCCCTGTGGCGGGAGCACCAGCGGACCAAGACGCCGAGATCGATTCTGTCGGACGATTTGTCGCTGGCGATTGTGAACCTGAATGAGAACTTGCAGCATACGTCGCTGTGGGACAATGTGCCACTGCGTCGGGTTGTGTTGGAGGAAGCGTTCCCGAACCTGCTGCTGAAGCAAGTTGGACTGGAGACGCTGATGCAGCGTGTTCCCGAGAACTATGTGCGGGCGATCTTTGGGTCGTACTTGGCCTCGCGGTTTGTGTACCGGTATGGCACGGAGCCGAGCCAGTTTGCGTTCTTTGAGTTTATGACACCTTACTTTTCCAAGGTGCAGTAAGATTTCGTTAGTGTGTATGCGCATGTGCGCGATATCCTGGTTAGTCATTTTTGTTTGATGAATAAAGTATACGATCGTCGATCGAGGTACATACCTTTGAGGGACAGAGGTGGATGCCAAGGAAACAAACAATACCATCCAGGGTGCCACCCTGGACCATGCGGAGATAACTGGTCGACCATGCATGGGTCATGGTCAAAAATAATACGCAATTTATGCATTAGCATATGCAACGACAATATACGACCATGGAGATATGATGCTACGAGTACGAGTGGGACCAATCCAACTGGAATGATTTTTTTTTTTTTTTCTATCTACGCTTTGCTTCGTTTCTCTTTTTTTTTTTTTTTTCTAAATCCATTTATTTGTCCCATCCATCCATCCATCCTTCCATCCATCCATCCACCCTCCCCTCACCCTCACTCACACCTTTAACTTATATTATTCCCTTTCTTTCTTTCCTTCTTGCCCATTTGCTCTCCACACATCCCCTCCGTCACTCTGAGAAACCACCTCCTCGTCTTCTTCATTCCATCCCATCCATCCATACCACTCACTCTTAGAGTCACCATAGACAAGAAACGACCCTTCACTACTTTCCTGTATCCCCCGGCCCTACCTTTTCTTTTGTTGAGAACCAATTGGCAAAAAACACCACCATCCATCACTGTTTGTTCTGATCTCCTTTTGCCATCACTTTCTACTCCTTTTTCTTCTCTCACAATCACAAACAACAACCACACTTTGAGGCATGGAGCCTCACGATCACCTGGGGCCCTGTGTCACCCATGGAGGAGGCGACTCTGCAGATCTGGGACACTCCACTGAATCAACACCACATCACCACCCAAAGGCAACGACAAGACCCGTTCGTAGTCCATCCTCAACGCAGCCGACATCCTCTTCCTCTACCTCAACGGGAACACACCCGACCTTGTCGTCTGCGCCTTCATCCCCTTCCCTGCGAAACATTGGCAATCCTCCTCCCCGATTCTTTACTCGTCCACACCGCCGTTCCGATCACCCTAGTCATCACCACCATCACTCGCGCGACCACAGTTTGCACGGATCTGGGTACAATGGGAGCCAGGCGAGCTCGAGCCTGGGAGTTCGGTCGGCGTTTAAAGATTTTGTCGTGCCGGCGCAGATCATCCTGGCGTGCTCGATCCTCAACGCAGTCTGGCCCACAGTCCTGAGGGTAGTCACCACGCTGGCAGAGTTCTTAGTCCTGGTCCTGTCGTCCTACAGTGCCTGCGCCAGCAGGAGCGACGAATGTTATTTCTTGGAGCCGTTGCTGCAGGACTTTGACTTGCCAGAGGGACAGGAAGCGATCTATGTGGCGACGATCCAGTGGAGTCTGCGGATCCTGTTTGTCGGCATGGTGGTGGGGACCGTCGTGATCCTTGGAGGGAAGGCGCAGAAGGTAAAGTGGCCCAATGCATGGGTAGAGACTAGATCTGCGTTTTTTTTTTCTTTTCTGTTCTTGCTTTCTTTCTTTTTTTTCCCCGCGACTCCTTGCGTGTGTCCGTGTTGTCTCTGTCCGTCCGTCTGTCCCCTTGGATTACACAGCGGCACTTTGTTCAACAATGAAGTAGAATTAGGGAGGAAGGAGACTAAAAAGACTCGGCGGCGAGGGGGATGCCCTCAGTACGACAAGAAGCCGATGTTTGTGAAGACCTCTTTTCTATTATTCAGGAACAGACATAAATCATGGGACAGTCCATGTTATGGAGCCATGGAACAACACAAGGACACAAGGACACCAGGAACTTCATCGAGCTAGAGAGCAGGAACACCATCAAGCCAGAGAGAGGGAGAGAGAAAGTGTGTGTGTGGACACATACAGACAATCAAACAGCAAATCAAGTGGGACAACGACAGCGACAACGACAAGGTCCGGGAAATGAGCGGCATCGTTTACGTTACCCAGGGTGGGTGGAAGAGAAAGAACAACGAGGAACCTTTGTGCAAGGAATGGGGGCATTGATTGTTTTTTTATGGTTCGAAACACCCTTAGTTTAATTTTCTTTTTGGGATACGCTGCTCCCACCTTTGGCCGCTCTTCTCGTCTGTCTTCTCTGGCGCAATCTTTTTTGTAAAACGGCGAAAAGAAACAGAAGAAGAAAAAAAGAAAAGGCGACAAAGGACATGAGGCTGCTATCCGTAAGCAACAATGCCAGCTTGCATATTCATGTCTGTCGTTTTTATTTGGCATGAATTGGCATAATTGACATCAAAACGGCAGGAAAACAAAGAGAAGACGAGAAACGACTATTTTTCAAACAAAAAAGGGTTTTTAGGTGCTCTCATCTTTTCCCATCCATCCTCATATTTCCCTCTCGTTCTCCCTGTGTGCCCTTCGTTGTCCATCAAAAGAGGGTATCTCGGCGATGGTACTTTACAGAGTCAAAGAGGACAATGGAAGTGCACTAATTGTTGTACTGACGGTGGTACCGGACCCTTATTTCCCTTGTTTTCCTTGTTTCCTTGGCTTGCTCCTTCCTTCGGCTTCTTTTGTGTTCTGTTTGTTAACCTTTGGATAAATCACCACAAAAACAACCCATTATAGATCTGGTGGACACTCAAGAGCAACCGCCAACGGCCACGGTCCTTTTGGAGCCCGCAGAACATGATGTCGTGGGTACTCGCCTGTCCAGCTGCGGCCATGGAGTACCTCCAGCGGATATTGCCCTGGAAAATCACTCGACCCTCCTCCCGGAATGCTCATCCGGGCGAATCACGGCAGAGCCCTAATTCACACCGCCATCGCCCATCGCTCGGAACACCTTCTTCGTCAACAAATACATCAAGCACCAGCATCTCTGGACCACAACTACAACCAAACGGGCTATCATCAACTACAGCTAGACGAGGTAACTACACCAATGCCTTCAACGCTCTCGACGACAACTTTTCAGCGGGATCGGGATCAGAGACAAGGTCGAAATCAAAAGCGAAACGGAAATCAAACAACCGAATCAACACTACCACTGTGCCGCATATCGATCGAAATGCGAGCTCATCGTCTCTACTCGCTATCGACTCGCCGTCATTATCCCCCTCCGTCTCATCTGCGCCCTCTCCTACGCCCTCGCCCTCGCCCTCGCCTTCGCCGTCAGCTCAGCCACAAGACACTACGTCGACCACTGGTCCAACAAATACCTGCACTACAGCCACCAATACAGAAACGACGGCATCTGAACTACTAGAGACAAGTGCGACAGTCTATGAAACTGAGGACAACGAGAACGAATTTATCTCCACGCAGGACAGGAGACGCCGGCGCAAGGCAAAAGCCCTCCGAAGCACTTCTGCAAACCAATCCTCGGAATCAATTGCCAAGGTGCGTTCTTTTTTTTTTTTTTTTTTTTTTCGGGAACAACATCCCTCTCCGTCCACGTAGGGGTCATATTTTACCCGTCACTTTTTTTTATTTTTTTATTTTGCATGACTCAAGCAACTTACCATTTTCCTTTACCACTGGACAACTGGACAAAAAACAAAATCAAACCATATGCAACAATAGGCTTCTTCTCCGGATCAACGGGAACAACAACACTCGGAGCCTACGCCTATGGAATCACCAAAGCCGTCCCAAGAGCATTTAGATCAAAAGGCGACATCACGTCCTTTATCCCGAGACCAGAACCAAGGACAAGGACCTTCTCGATCCACTACCGTACAAGCTAACCAGAAAGAATCCTCGCTCTCGCCCCAATCATCCTCGTTCAACCACCCGCTCCATGCGTTGAACTCGACCAGCCCAATTGTTCGCCTGAAGCCAACGCACAAGCGATCGCAGTCGGCTCAGCTGCCTGCGTCTTCTCCCTGGAGCATCCCGTATTCACAATCAGGCAGCACACGGCCCTTTCAAGGATCGTCGCTCAGCCAGGTGTCACTTCCTTTGGTAAACTCGACGGCAATAGCGAGTCACGCACCTGTTTCTTCCACCGCCACTTCCAATACCGCCACCCTTACCACAACCTCGACATCAACTTCATCATCCGACACTTCGAAAACAGAGCAGGCAACAGAGTCAGGAGGATATGGCCTATTTGGACAGTCGTCCATTTGGTACTCTCCTTTCCAGTCAGGACTCGATATCACGATTGAGGGCGATGAACATGTTCGAGCACAGAAACTGCCCAAACCAAGGATTCAGGTCCAACCGGTCGTGCAAAAAAAACCAAACCTTGGATTTCTTGCCGGGTCTTCGTTTTTCGAGTCATCACCCAGAACACCCAGGATCATGCCGTTCAGCCAACACCACGCTAGTGTCTCGGACGACTGGTCTGTTCGCACGAGATCGTCCTCAATTGCTGCGCCTATGACCCCGCTTTTAGAATCCGACTGTGCTGATCCAATGGACTACTTTGGAGGCAGCCGAAGTGCCAGCAGTAGTAGACGTGGATCCGTGGAAAACAACCTGACCGAGTCGCTTTTGTCAGGCAGAGCCAGGATGTTTGCATTGTCAGAGCCGAATATGACCAACTCGCAATCGTCTGATTTATCTGATCTTGTCCCTTCGTCTGGATCCATGAGCAATCCCATACTGAACGAGAGTTCGTTCTTGCCTCACTACGGATCCTTAACACCTCCGTCTTCCGTGAGCGCCTTCACCAACATGATGTCGACTAGTTTGCAACCCTCGACATTGGATCTTCCAACTACCATGGGATCGATGCCAGGAATTTTCCCGACTGAGGAGTCACCCCCCGCCTTTGTCAACCCATGGGATCCACCTTTTCAGTATCAGAATCACACAGGGTCTGAGACCTTTTTGCCGTTTGGATCCAGCACTAGCTATGACGCCTCCTCACTCAACCCGGATGAGGTCGGTCATGGAAGACAGGCGAGTCTTTTGAAGCTGATGAATGGCGATCGAGGTCATGAAGCGTCGGGCGGTATTCATGAAAGAGCAAGTGGCGATGGACTACGCAGCCTCAACACATTCGGCAACGGATTCTTGTTACCGAATCGTGATTCTTTGACAGCAACAACAACAACTACTACAGCAGCAGCAGCAGCAGCAGCAGCAGCAACAACGTCGAGCCTTTCAGACTCTTCCTCAGGAGGATATCCTTTTGCTTCGATTGAAATGTCATTAGCCGCAGCTGCGAATCAGTGCCCAGTGCTAGAGGACGATCCCAAGTATGACTTTGTGGAGCTAGCGATCCAGTCATCAGATTTTGCAAACAAGAAGCGGTTTGACGCTTTGGAAGGTCATCATAACCATCGAGGAGATGGTCACCAATGTAGCCAGGAGAAGAAGAACCGAGGACGCCATGGTCGCACTCGGTCAGGACACCACAAGTCTGCCTCATTGGGGTCGTTCTTCCCGCCAATGCCCAACACGTCTTCGTCGTCGTCCTTGGGCTTGTCAGAGAATCCTTCGACACCTGGAATCCAGGGCAATTCTGGAAACACAGACCCATTGCGAGACCGTCATCACCAAGGACAAGGACAAGGTCAAGGGCAAGGACCAAAGCAAGGAAGGCGTCATGGTAACGAGAGCAGCCTTAGCCGAGAGAACAGCCATGTTGATCGACGACGAGGCACCAAGAACTCCGGCGCGGATTCAGATTCCAACCATCGAAGCAACAAGCACCAGGACACCAAGTCTAAACGAGTCCAAAAAAATTAAAGATGTTCCTTTGGGGTGTTAATTTTATGCATTCTCTCTTCACTGCGACCATTTTTATCCGCCTTGTCAATGTGGACAGTATCGACTCTGCGTCACTTTGCCTTTATGCCTGTGTGCTCGGCTTGATGACACTTTATCTCCAGAGATGGTTGCACGGTAGCAAGCAGCAATTTTTTTTTTTTTTTTTTGTGTTTGCCCCATTTCAAAACAGCGCCCCTTCGGATCCATTTCTAGAACAGACCAACGGAAGACACGGATATTGCATGATGGGTGGATGTGGATGTTTGGGACGGGATGGTCAGAGCACTGAGCATCGACAAGGACCCAATCGCAAAAAGGGAAACGATGTGGAGGAAGACTCACTATCGACGGTGTGCTCTCGAACAAATATGCGACTCATGCATGAACGATGCCGGTCTTTGATGAGGTGACAGAGAGAGTGACAGAGCGAGAGAAAGTGAGAGGGGCGGGGGGAGAAAAAGGCCCTCCTTCCTCGTTTACAGCCATTCTCCGTTTTCCATTCAACCATTCTCCCACACCCTCGCTCGCACTCACTCACGCACACTTCCTCGCCATCACCCCCAACTCATCCTTATCGCACACGCCCAATTGTTCTCGCTGGCTTCATCTGGCCCAGATGGCATCCCATTCCCAGAGCAGCAAACACAACAACCACGACATCAATGGCAACTTCAACGCCTACAGTTACACACACTCCTCAGGAAACATGAACCAGATGCACTCATCCGACGATGACGACGACGAGGACATGTTGTCCCACGAAGACATAGACACCTACCAGTACCAGGACGACAGCAACGCTACTTACAACACAACGTCAAAGGCATCCTTCACTTCACAACAACAACAAACAAACACCTTCCAGGCCTCGTCTTCTGGTGTCGTTAACGACAACCACCAAACCATTTCCACATCCACAGACAAGGTGCGCAAGAGACCTGGCCGCAAGCCCAACCCCACTAGCCCAACCGTGCGTAAGGAGCAGAACCGTGCGGCCCAACGAGCCTTCCGCGACCGCAAGGAACGTCACCTGCAGCAGCTCGAGAACATGATCAAGGACCTCAAGGATCAGCACTTCCTCGTCACAAGTGGCTACCAGCGCGAGGCTCGTACACTCAAGGGAACCATCGAAACCCTACAGAGCGAAAACTACTACCTGCGGGAAGTGGTTTTTGCATTCGAAATCGCTCTCAGTAAGGCTGGACAGTTGGCCATCGTGAACGAGGTCAAAGAAGAGCTATTTCGTCGCCACTACGAGAAGCACACCAACGTGTCCGATACAACAACCTTGACGGGCTCGCTCTCGCCAAGGACCCTGTCTGACCTGAACGAGCATAGAGATGGAGACAGGAAACCTGCACAGGAGACATTGCAGCGGATGCTTAGTGCATCTGACCCGTTCAGTCCAACCCACTCTGCAACTTCAAGCAGCCGCCAAACAACTCCTGCTGGCCCAACCACGCCCCAAATAGTACCTGAGTCGCCAGCGACAGTCAAGTCCGAGCCGATGCACATGTCACCTTCACCTGCTCTATCGGCGTCACCAGCCCCTCGACAACAAAGCATGGATTCTGAACCAATTCACACACCCCATCCTTTGTCCGTTTCTCTCAGGGACGACTCGCTTATCGATCCCAACTCTATGCCATCGTCCATGACGAATAACAACAGCAACAACAGGGAGATCCTGTATAAAGCCCCACCACTCTTCATCTCTATGAGCACGGACGAACCTGTGACACGGTCGCCTTTTGAATCGCTCTCAGCACCCATGCCAGCGTACACACAACCGGGTACGGTGCTGGGTAAGAAGACGGAGTACACCAAACACCCGTCTGTTTTTGACGAGCTGCAGTCATCACTTTTCCCACCAGGCACATTGACCTCAATGCATATTAATATGGCTACACCTCAGGAAGTCGTGAACGATAGCTCACTATTTGAAGAGCAATCTCAAGGGGGATCGCCTGTTGAGGAATCAGCACCAGTGTTTGGATCAGGATCCAGAAAGGCGATAACGTCCTCATCAACATCAACAGGACGGACCTTCACGTACTCGAGACCCATTCCACCCGAGGTCCTGGCCAAGTACCCCAAGGGATTTTTGGGCCCTCACCGACTCGAACAAGAACTGCAGATGTTGGCGATGATACCTCCAGTAATGGACCCGGATATTGACTCCAAGATCTACGACTTGCCCCACGACCCACGGATCGACATTGTGCCGTGTCCCAAGATGCGTGCGCAAATGATACTGCACCAGAGCAAATACAACACAGAGGAGTTGTTCCAGCTGATTATCCACACCTCAGTCTGTCATGGATCGCCTCACAACCCGAGCGATTGGCAGATGGCGCCCGAGTTCTTTGATCGGTACGGATATCTGGCTGGCAAGGAATTGGAGCGATTACGGAACAAAACATGGCCCAAAAAGAAGTGCCTTGAAGAGAAGAGAAGTTGAAGTATTATCCTTGTACCATAGCCCTGGTTGCCTTTTCACAGCCTCCATAAAACACGTATTGAGTTCAACCTTTGTGAAAAAGAAAAAGAAATGACTTCGCCCAGGGGTTTCTCGCACCCCGAACGCAAACAAATGTACGCCCGCCAACGCCCCTTCAGTTGCCACGACCAGAAAGACCCCTGCACCTGCACCTGCACCTGCACCTGCACCATGGGTCTCACCTCTCTATGTCACCTGACGGAAATTGAGCGATGCACCCTCGTATCGCACCCTTGTATCGATGTCTCAGATTTTTTTTTATCTATCCAACGACCTTATCCACGTCCACCCCGTTCGTAGACAGACAGAGGCTCATGCATTCTGGGAAAAGGCATCAATCCTTCAAGGAGATGAGGTAGAACAAGTCATGCCCATCAACCATGATGGAGAACCAGTCAAGAGGCAAGGGTCATAGAGGAAGCCAACAAGGATGAACGGAAGTCAAGAATGATTTCCAAAAGAGATGAGAGTTGAGACCTCGGTCAATTCTGTGGGGTCTCTGATTGAGCAAACGCGACTTGCTTTTTTTTTTTTTTTTTTTTTTTTCTTTTTTTTCTGTAGTATTTTCTGACCCAACAATTCCATTCCTTCTTTTCATCACTTTTTCAATTCCTTCACTTCTCCATTCAGGATCACTTCCAAATGACAACCTCACCACAACAGCAAAAACAAGCCGGACAGCCTAGACAACAGCCCGGCGGGATCAGCCAAGCTTTCGCTGTGGCAGGATCCCCCAGGGCCGCATCGCCCTCGCCCTCGTCTCCCTCCATTTCGCTTGTCGCACCCGTCACCTACCCCAGCGAAGTGGCTTCCTCTCCCACAATGGACGACACCAGTGTCCTGACCTCCTCGTCGCCCGTCTTCTCGGGCGCACACCCTTTCCTCCGCAAGTTCCAAACCACGGTCAACAAGGTCCTCCAGCAACAAAAGTTCCAAAAGCAAGCGCAGCAGCAGCAAGCTTCGGAGCCTTCGCCTCAAAGGGCGAGCCCAACCACGGAGGCTGCTGCCGTCATGGATTCAATCCTGGCCAAGCGTGTTGGACACTTGAACGTGAACGAACGTGACAGCAAGGCCAAATGTAAAGATGGCTCGCACTACACTTCTTACCCCACAACAACAGCCGCTTCGGCCTCGACTCCGATCGCCGTACCTGCCGGATCCAACTGCAACTGTGCCTCTTCGGGGCCCCAACCCGTGGCAGGCTCTGTGGGCGAGATGGACCTGTTCTTTGACGACGACGAGGAGGAGGACATGCGGATCGAGCCCTCCCATTTCCCACCAGTATCCGAGGAGGCGCGCGAGTTCTCGGACCGGCTTCTGAGCCAGAACAAGGCTTGGGCAATCAAAACTGAACAGGAGCGACCCGGGTTCTTTGCACGACTGGAAGAGCAACAAAAGCCCCAGGTGCTTTGGATCGGTAATGTACTTTTTTTTTTTTTTGGTGTTGTTCTTGGATAACGCGAGATCAGGAGAAGACGCGAGATGATCTATTTCTGCGGGAAGAAAAAAATAATATATATGAGCACACATGATGTGAGAGGGTTACCCGGGGTCACTAACAATGTATTTACCTTCTGTTCCTGCATGATGACATGCGCGAATGTATCTTTTTTTTTTTTGGCCAACTTTAAAAAAAAAATAGGTTGCTCAGATTCGCGTGTACCCGCGAACCAGATCGTGAACCTGGACCCAGGCGAGATTTTTGTGCACCGTAACATTGCGAACGTGGTGACCCACACGGACATGAACCTGCTCTCGGTCCTCGAGTAT
Source organism: Podila verticillata NRRL 6337 (assembly GCA_000739165.1). Lineage (NCBI taxonomy): Eukaryota > Fungi > Mortierellomycota > Mortierellomycetes > Mortierellales > Mortierellaceae > Podila > Podila verticillata. The sequence continues at coordinate 3,003,899 of KN042420.1, forward strand.
GCGGTCGATGTGCTCAAGGTGCGCCACATCATTATCTGTGGGCACTATGGCTGCGGTGGTGTGGCCGCCTCGCTTACTCAGAAGCAGTACGGAATCATTGACAACTGGCTCCGGAATATCAAGGACCTATACACGATCCACCGCAAGAAGTTTGATACGCTGGAACAGGGGAGCAAGGAGCAGAAGGATCTGTTAACAGAGCTGAACGTCATCCAGAGTGCCCTGAACGTGTGCCATACCTCGATTGTGCAGAAGGCGTGGTCGCGCGGTGAGAAGCTGAGTGTCCATGGGTGGTGCTACCGGTTGAGTGACGGCGTGATCCGGAATCTAGGACTGTGTGTGGAGGGCCCTGGTAATGTTGAGGAGGTGTACCATGTCATGGACGAGGTCAAGAGTGCCCATTAAAGGGCGGTGATCCTCAGCAAAATAAAACATTCAATTTCAGCAAAATCAAAATAGCGCAACATGAGTGTGTAAAAATATAAAAAGAGCATGAATCAGAACTTTTTTTACTAAAACGTTGATGTTGTCTTTGTTAGTGGCGACAGGTACGTGTTCAGTGGCGCTCGTCGATGGCTTCAAGAGAGGGCTCACATTCACGCCACTCTTCCACGGAGACAGACAATGTGAAAGGATGGCCAAGGAGGTTCATGATGAATCAAGGAAGGCACCCTCGTGTGCAGTGCTTTGCTATGGCTTACGATGCTATCGTTTCTTTGTTCGTGAATCGCCGGACCTCCTTTTCTGACTGCACAAATTTGGTCGGCCAGGAAACATGCGTGTGCGAAGACAATTTCATGAGGTGACGATAGTGAGGATTGTCTACTTTGTTATATTTTGCCATCCGCTGTCTCCTTTGGTCAGGGACAGTGGGATTCCAAGAAGGAGCATGGTGAGCAAATGCACACCTTGTGCACACATAGCAAGGGAAGCAACTATCACGTAGAAAGGCTGCTCCTCTGTGCTGAGTTTCGTCCTCATTTCTCACCATTTCTTTGTGGCTATTTTCCTTTCCTTTTTCCTTCCTTTTTCCTTTCTTTCCTCTCTTTGTCCTCAACACTTTCTGCTTACACAGAACATGGCGCAACTGACTTAGCAGATATTCTTTGAACAATGCCTCCCATGCGCCTGTCACCTTAATCCTTCCTCGTTCCTCTCCTTCTCTACCGTCGCCTCATCACAACCTGGTTCTCAACTCACGCACATCTCCGGCAAAGCCTTCGATGCCCAGTCTCATTCCACCTTAGAACCCACTTTATTTATCCATCACATTACTCTGCATCAATTACTTCATGAAAACATGCTCACTTCCAAACGAATCGACACGCACATAATATGCCTTTGGGCAGCTCTCTGGGCATGTACAGCCATGACACAGTCTCTCGCTCTTTCAACACCTCTACACCTCCAACCCATCCCTCGTTATGAACCGTCATCCGACAGAATGTTTACCGCTATCCTCTCACCAACTCCCTCTTCCGCTCACGACAGCATGCACATAAAAAAACGCATGGACCCCACCATCCCGAACGGATCAAAACGAACCCCAAAAGACAAGAAACTTGGACTAGCACGCTCTCCTCCTCGTCCTTCTCATCCGCCCAATATCTCTTCAGCCACCAAAAACAACCCACGCAACAAACCAAACGTGGCCCATTCAAAAAGTACCGACATTACCACCAGTCCAAAACACCTATCGACACACAGGGCCGAGAAAAAAAAAGCAGACCCCCCCGTCGTTGCGGCTGCCGACCCAAGCAGCAATACCATTGTGGAATCTCCGCTTCCTCTTCCTCTTCCAACTTCCCCTCAGATCCAAGAGCCGCCCACCGATCCCAAGATTATTGTCTTCGCGATTGTTGGGTCTCTAGGTGGTCTGGCATGTTGCTTCTGCTGCCTCCTGGGAGCATCCAGGATCGGGTGCTGTTTCTTGCACCGGCTCGCTATCAAGAAAAATAATGATGTCGTGTTTGAGACGGTATCGGTTGGTGGCAAAAGGATTGGACCACCTATGCCGATTGAAGATACGGATGAGGGAGCAGCCGGAGAAAAAAGGACGACGGCCAGGGAAAGTGGATCCAAGCCCGGAATGGCGCATTTTACAGAGTTCTGGAACGTGCCCGAAACGAGTAAGGACGGGAAGCGCAGCAGCAAAGGGCAAAGGGAAAAGGCACGACGAGGGTCCCTGGGTTCTGCGGCAAAGGCAACGACCATGACAGCGCACCATATCACGTCGCCGATCGAATCGATCCCACCACTGCCGTTCGAGCGTGCGGGCTCGCCAACGATTTACTACAACCCCGAATTTGCATTCAGCAACATGAACAGTGAGATTCAACTGGGGATAGCTTTGCCACAATCGCCCTTAAAAGCCGTGGTAGTAGCTCAGTCCAGCACAGATCCGTTGAAATCCAGGCGTATGCCTCCTAGTTCCCCACAGCCCTTGTCCAAGACGAGCGAGAGTTTCATGTCTGGCCGCAGCCAGCCCTCCTCAATATCCGTCTTCCGGCTCAGTAACCACAGCGATACGCCTGGACAGCAAAACCAGAGGTCAGGGGCTAAACCACCTCCGATCAATACTTCTTCATGGCAAGCGAGCACGAGCTCCATCATCCACAGGTCTCCTACGACACCTTTTCCCGGTTGTCAAACCCGAACTGGGGGTGATGAGGGATACTTTAGTGCGCATCCACAAGTTGCTCAGTCGCCTGTGCATCCCTCGCCTGTGCATCCCTCGCCTGTGTACCCACCTTACCCGACCGGCGCAACGTACCAGTTCACCCATCAGCAGTCACCTGTCGGGTTTGATCAAGCGCAGCACCAGCACCGGATGCAGACACCGTATCAAGGCCAACATAGGAACGAATATGATAGTCAGGAGCGATACTACTATTGAGTGAGCTCCATGCCAAAAGTTGTACTTTTATGTTCTTGAACGAGACCGCAAAAAAAAAAAAAAAAAAAAAAAAAAGCGCGGTTAACTATATATATATATATATATACTATGAGTGTCTTTGTCCTTTTTCTTTTTCCCTTTTCCTTCCTTTTTCTTTGTAGTTGACTTTGATGCTGTAATAAAAAAAAACGAGCTCATCATGCCATAATAGTCCGGACCCATAGCAAATGGACTAGCCCACTCTGAACGCATTTCCGAATTATGGTATGGCCCAACATCTCTGCAAACCAGTAACTGCAGCGAAACTCTTTTCGTCCCCATAGAGCAAAGTTGCCCCAATATTCTTGATACACGTCATCGCATTCGTAACATCACATGCCCATCCATATCTTTATTCATCAAACACAAAGAAACAGAATGCTTAGGATATCGTACACACCGACATGGACCGCTTCTGCTCAATCTCCTTGATCCACCCCACGACCGTCAGCAGCCTTCTCCGGACCGACGACTGCTTCAGCAACTCATACTTTTGGTAGTTTCGCACGGGCAAGATCGACGCCACCCAGAACGAAAAGTACTCGCCATTGTCCTCGACCATATCGCCAAACTCGCGCTGCAGTCGCTGGGTCGCCAAAGGCCCCAATCGGTCCTGCATATGGCTGACAAACGCCAGCAGGATGTCCAGCAGCTGGCGGCGAGAAAGGGTCTCCAAGTCCTGAGTGTGCAAGTCGGATAGGTCCGCAGTGGAATGCAGCAGGCGTCGGGAGCTCCATTGGCCTGTCCCGGGGCGATCCATGTCTTGTGGGCTACCAAAACTGGACAATGAAGGATCTGTTGTATCTGTTGAGGTTGTTCCTGCAGTTGTTGTTGTCGTCGTATCCAAGTCCAGTGCGCTCGCTCTGCGACTGCTGTTACTGTTCAGAGTGCTGACATCAATGTCCTCATAGCTACCTGGTAACGGTGAGCTCGGTGCGACATGGCTGCCAAGAATAAAATCGACCTCGTCCTGCTCCTCGTTGCTCTCCGCTGCACTTCCCGGCTTCTCTGTCTCTTGTCGCATAGTACGTTCGTGTGCCACAGCATGCAGTACTGCCTTCTCGAGCCCCACCTCCTGCTCTTCGGGTATATCATGGATTAGCTCCACAGATGTTGCGGTGTAGTAGCCCTCCAGCATAGCGTAGGTCAAGATCTGAAACCGGGACACTCCAACTGTCTCCACCAAGGCACGCCCGTCCTGCAGCGGTTCAAAGGACACAATCTTGAGCAGTGTACCATACTCCATACTGGGTTCCCAGGCTCCTATCCCGTCGGTGTGGTTGTGGTGGTGGTGTTTGCGCTGTTGGCGTGGAGGGAGCACCATGCCAAAGAGTTTGCTCTCGGTCTTGAGGACATTTCGCAACAAGCGACGGTAACGAGGCTCAAACACGAGGAGATAGCAAGGCATTCGCGGGAAGATGAGCGAGTTGACAAACAGAGGGGTCATGGCCAAGCTCGGCTCGATCTCGTTCTCGGACTCGTCGATCGAGATATTCCAGGAGTTGTTGTTGGTATTGTTGTTGTTATTATTATTATTATTACTATTATTATTTCCGGAGGTATTGGAGAGTGTTGTTGTTGACAAAGCTGCTGCTATTGTTGTATGGTCACCCGATGAAGTAGGCGAGTTAGCAAAAGGTGGGATGTCACTTTTACTACTGGCGAGGTACTGGATTAAACGGGACAAGATTTTGTTGGGTGCCTGGTTGTGGTAGTGCATGTAGAGGGGGAGATCGGTGCGGCAGAGCGGGCAGGTGTTTTTGTGGTCGAGGGAGCGAATCAGACAGGCTCTGCAGAACGTGTGTCCACAGACGGTAGTGATGGGGCGACAAAAGACGAGGAAGCAGACCTGGCACTCGATCTCCTGTTGGACCTTGTGCTGGACCGAGGCCAGGATCATGGGTAAGTTGGGCTGGATGACTTTGTACAGGGAACTTGGGGACAGGTATGGGGAGGAGGATGTCAATGAAGAGGGAGGAAGAGGAAGCAAAGATGATGCTGTGGAGGATGGCAAGGAAGAAGGACGGACAGGTTCGTACGGGTCAAAGAGTCCATCGAGGGTTGCGTCCCAACCTGAAGCTGGCTGGCCATAGTAGAGGGTATCTGGCTGGAGATGCTGGCGTGCATTGGCGGCTTCCTCGCTAAGGATGTTTTTGTTGGAGGACAAGGAAGAAGCAGTGCGGACCAAGGTGGTCAGGTTCTGGAGAGAGACGTCAATGTGGCGAATGTCTTCCTTTGTGTGGAACCCTCCTCGGTTGCATGGGGGGAAAGGGCATTTGACTTGGAGTTGGTATGCGATGGTCTGCAGTGGAGGGAGACAGAGCTGGCACAGAGTGAACCCACAGGGCAGAGTGACCGGGTTGAGGAGTAAGCCGGCGCAGATGGGGCACTGGAGAGGGCGCATTGACGATGAGGGTTAATCTGGAGAAGGCAGGATGGGCAGGAAGAGAGGAAACAAAGGAACAATGAGAAAGAAGGAAGCACGCGATTTTATTATTTTAGCCTGGGTTGAACCGGCGGCTGACAAAGGGCCATTGAGTAAAGTGATGCATGCTCTGGCGACCGACACCATGGCTACACACATGCACGCACCATTGGTCCTCGGACCATGGAGGGGGACAGGAGGGGACAGGAGGGGACAGAGGTGGAAGGAGGAAGCGCGAGCAGGCGAGAGGGGCAGAAGCGGGCTGCACAAAGAGTCGAAGAGCGGACTCGCCCGCAGGAACAACAAAGGCAGATGGTGGGCGGTGCAGCTGATGCGACGAGAACCATCGCTCCGCCAATGATGGCCGAGCTTCTTGTGTTCCTCGCTCCTTTTTTTATATATTTTTTTAAATTTTTATTTCCACGTTTCTCACATTTGCCATCAATCTCCATCCTCCCTCCCTCCTCCTCCTCCTCCCCTCCCTCCCCTCCCTCCCTCCATTCAGGCAAGGAGCCATCGTTGCGAGCATCGGATGCACCACAACCACTACCAAGGAGGGCCGTACCCAGGACAGGCACCACCTCCGTACTCGGTGCCTCTCCATCAACCCCCCAATCAGCAGCAACAACAGCCCTACTGGCAAGGCTACCCTCCCCAAACGCATGCACCCGCTCATGGTCATCCAGCAACACCCATCCCACCAGCCCAGGTGCTTCATCACCAACAGCAACCACCCCAGCAGCAACAGCTTCCCTACGGATACTACAACACTGCTCAGCCCTACATACCTACAACCCAGCACATGCCTCCAAATGCAGCGCCTGACCCTGGTCGCCCCGTGTCTGGAGGACACGGTCGCCCTGGACCTGGACCTGGGCCTGGACTTGGAAATACATACCCGTACCCCTCCTATGCCCCACCCGTAACTGGCTATAACAATTTTCATCAACAAGTGCCACATCCGCCTTCGCCAGTTGTTGCGCCTTCTCCCGTTAGTGTAGCGCCTTCTTCGACTTACACAGCCGCAGGCGCAACATTCCCAATGTATCCCTCTTCGACTTCGGCATCTTCGACCGCGGCTGCTGTGATGTCACCGGGCGAATCCAATATCAAAGTGCAAGTGAGCTCAACTACAACATCAACATCAACATCGTCGTCTTCATATAACCCAGGACCGAGCTCATACTCCCAAGCAACCCCTGTGTACAAAGCCGAGATGACTGAGAGCCAGGCCACAACATGGCAACAGAAGCAACAGGCATCCAATATCAAGGTCGAGCTTCCGTCATCAACTATCGATCCATCGTCTCCTGTCGCTCCCAACCGACCCTTTGCTTCATCTTCGCCCTCAAGCGGGCCTTACCCACATCAACAAAGCCAGCTGGATATTCAGGCACAGATCCAGATTGAATTACAGCGCGCGAGCCAATTGAAGGCCTTACATCACAATCGGAGGAACAGTTCAATTGGAGGTGGGCCAGCTTCACCACTGCCATCATGGACACAGCCGTATTCCGGAGGTCCAACGCCTGTAGAGCCCCTCACCGACAGCAACCCCATCTCCCCACAGGCATCCTTGCAAGAGCCACCCTTCTCAGGGGCCTCTGATCGACCAACCAGACCTTATTCTTATGGCGGAGGAAACCCCGAGAGCAACTTTGGCCCATCGGCCATTGAGGAGCAGTCGTCCTTGACCGAGATAAGCGCTCCGTCAGCCATTGAACATCAGTCGTCGCTCACCGAGGTTGACTCTTCTGTCTCAGGCAAGTTTTACATCTTTTGTGTGTGTGTCTGTAAACACTCTGTCCGAGGAGTAGCCTAACTAAGTCTCTTTTTGTTTGTATCGAAATATCAATATAGCATCTCGGCCATCATATACACCAAACCACACCCATCTCAACCACCCCAACCGCAATAACTACCAACAACAATACCCATCAGCGATCGAAAATCAATCATCTTTGACCGAAGTTGATGACCCTCCACATCCAATTGAGGAGTCGTCTTTGACAGAGGTGGACAATCTGCCAACATCCTTGGGTGAGCAGTCGTCCCTGACTGCCATGGATGATTTACCCCATGCGCTGCATGAACAGTCGTCATTGACTGTGATTGACGATCTCCCACATGCGCTCCACGAGCAGTCTTCGCTCACTGTGATCGATGATCTTCCACATGCTCTGCACGAGCAGTCATCGTTGACAGCCGTGGACGATCTTCCTCACTCGAAGGAGCAGTCTTCGCTTACAACTATGGATGAACCTTCAACGAGCAAACCACCCAAGAGAAATCCTAGCCTTAACAGTGCCCCAACGTCTCCCGAAACCGACTTCACCCCGACATCTCTGACCACAGCGTCACCAGAAATACAGCCCTCTGCTCCATCAATCTTTTCCATGAGCAACTGGACCATGCCCACAGAGTTTGCTCCACCAGAGGATATCGATACCAACGGGGCTTCTGAAACCACCCTCAAATCACCTTTTGGCAGTCTGCATAAACGCTCACCTGCGACCATGCTTGACACATCCGCAGAGACACAGGGTGATATTTTGATCCCAGTCGCGTCACACACCACGCAAGAGTCATCTAATAACCCCTTCAGTAGGCCCGGACCACCTGTGCCAGCGCCCAAGCCAGCATCATTGCTTGCCAAATTGAACCCTCAATCCGGACGTGCAGGAGCATCTTTGACAGTTTCAGAAGAAATCCATCTGGCTATGCTTCCCTCAGCTCCGATTGAACCCAAGACGGAGCAAACTACTACGCACTTTGAAGTCGAAGAAGTGACCCAGGAAAGCGAGGAAGAGACCCAGGAAAGCGAGGAAGAAGGCACAGGCAGAGATGATGGTGTGTCGGCTTTTATTCGGGAACTTCAGTCCAGTATTACTGTATCCAGGTCTGACTCTGGCAGCAGTTCGATGGCGGCTGCTCGTGCTAAGGAAAGAGTCGCAAACCAAGTTACCAGGACCGACAGTACTAGCAGCAGGACCAGCCAACTTGCCCGCGAAGTTATCTCTCCCAAGAGCATAGGAAGCAGTGACCCTCTTGATGCTCCTACAAGCAGCTTGAGTCGCCATGGCAGTCTTTCGGACCGATACGACAGCTCTCAGAGTTTTGAGTATGCTCAGCTGGACGCAGCACAGTTCGAGTGGACCTTTACAGAATCGGAACAGGCAGCCTACGAGAGAATCTACAGTCTTTGGGAGCGACCCGCTGAAGAGTGTGTTTCGTGTAAGTGTGCCAACATCACAAATGTACTCGTATGCTTGGTTCCTCATTGACCAACTCTTTCCCTTTTTCTCGTAAATTGTTCTGGTTAGCTGACATTGCTGGTAAGGTGTACATGACTCTTGGCCTCAAGAACACCGACCTGTTCAGGATGTGGTATGATTTCGATTTCATTTCATTTGCGAAGGGCTCATTTGAAACACATTCTAAACATGCCAGCCACTCTCTCTCTCTCTCTCTCTTTACTTCATAGGCAACTGATCAACCCCGACGAAATGTCTGTTTTGAGCCGCACCTACTTTATTGCAGGTCTCCATCTGGTGAACTGCAAAGTGGTTGGATACGAGCTCCCTGCCGAGCTTCCCGATGAGCTCATGTTGTCGGCTGCGGCGGTCGGTCGCATCACAGTCCCTCCTCGTCCAGTTCAGGGTCCCAACACGATTGTTGCCTCGGTACTCTCACCTCCAGAGCCAGTGCACAGCCCTGTACCCGATAAAGCTCCAATGCAAGGCATCTCGAGCTTCATGCCCAACTACAGTTTGTCTTTTTCGCCACCAGAGTCAAGCGGCATCTACCAGGCGTACCCTGTCCTTCCCTCCGCCGCTGAAATAGAACAACAGCGACAACAAATACAGCAACAGGAGCCTATGGCAACGTACCGCCCGTATCAAGCCGTGTCGCCTCCTCCCAAGCCCGCTAAAGCCAACGGATACGCAAATTTGTCGTCCAACTCTTCATCCAACTCCAACCCGGTTGTCCGACCTGGCCCTCATGCGGTGCACAACATGGGCATGGAGGTGTACTATGACGAGGAGCCACAACGTGATGAGAGGCAATCAAAGGTGTCGACTACGACTTCAGGAACCACCTCGCGTAATTTCACTGCTACCACTACTATTACCACTGCCACTACCACCCCCACTCCCACCACTACCTCGAACAACTCGACTGCACAGACGAGCCAAGTCGCCAAGGAGAACTCGCACTCGATCCGCAATATGGCACTGTATGCTTCGCCTCCAGATGCCTGGGATCATGATGCTGCGGCACCCGAATTGGATGTCGAGGGCAACTATATCAAATATCGATGTAAGAGAGGTGATTCTAACAACGTTTGATGATGAAGTAAGCTGCCGCAGTATTGACAAAAAATATGCCTCTGCTTCATAGCCGACTTCAAGAACGACATGACAGTGTCGGCATCGGTGACCGCCAACCACCCTATCAACCCCAAGTCTGGAGTGTTCTATTTTGAGATTATGATTGACCGGTTCAAGGGCAACAGCCCCATTAGTATTGGCATTGCCAGCAAGAACCTGCGCAAGAACTTGCAAGTCGGTAAGCTTATTTTTGGTTTTCTCCCACGATCTTGCGTGTGCTTGTGGTTTTTTTTTATGAGCGGATGTTACTTTTCACGTGACTAAATATGATATTGCGTTTAAATCGTTAATAGGATGGGATCTGAACTCTTGGGGATATCACAGTGACGACGGCTTCTTGTATTTCGGCAACAGTCAGCAAAACATTGCCTTTGAGTTTGGATACGCGGAGGGTGACACGGTTGGATGCGGTGTCAACTTTTTGGAAAAGACCGTGTTCTTTACTCTGAACGGCGATATGCTCGGGGTGGCGTTCAAGTTCCTTAAGGACACCATCCCACTCTACCCAGCCATTGGACTCTCTCAGGCTGGCACCGAGATCAATGCCAACTTTGGGGACCAGACGTTCTTGTTCAACATTGTTGAGTATAAGAAGCGCGTCTCTGGCAAGCCCCTCATTTCGCAGCCCAAGATTACCTGGAATGCGGGCACGCGCAACGACAAGGTCTTCCAGGTCCTTCCTGACGGCTTATCGGTTATTGCTAGTGGTAAAATATCTTGTTGTTTGTGCTTTTTCACACGACTTTTTTTTTTCTTTTCAATGTTGGATGTCCAGTTCGCTCAATATCAATATCTCTTGATACTAAATAGGCAAGGATGCAGGATGTATTCGAGGTCCAAAGCTCTCACCGCGTGATAAGGATGTGTCTTACTTTGAAGTGACCATCCTCTACATGCCGACCACTGAACTAGGGTAAGAAAGAGGGGAAGGCACTATCGTTTTGCACTTTCTTTTCCTGCAAAGATGACGTCGAACAACTAACAAAAATGACCACATTTTGTTTTGCGGAATTATTTTTTGTTCAACTATTTTAGCACCATCGTGGTGGGCATTTGTGGCAAGAACCAGAGCATGACCGAGACACTGGGTTGGAATAGCAATTCGTACGGCTATTCAGGCGAGTGTGGGGATTTCTTGTCCGTGTCCTCGAACCGATCCTCACTCAATGCTCGGTCACAGTCTGGCAAGATGAAGGCACGAGCTCGCGGCCCACCCTTCAAGTCTGGGTCTGTGGTCGGGTGTGGTATTGACTTTGCCTCTCGTGAGTTGTTCTTTACACTGAACGGAGAGTGTTTAGGTCAAGCGTTCTATGAGCTGGATGTTTTGGACTGTTTTCCCTGTGTGTCGGTCGTGGATGCTGGAGGCAGTGGTGTCGGAGGACCGTTGTCCATGCTTCAGGAACCTAGTTCACGGTACTTTTCCTCCGATAGACAGACTTCCTCAGGGCCCAATGATCGCGCTGGATTTGAGTTCAAGGCAAATTTTGGACAGTTCCCGTTCTTGTTTGATCTGCCAGCCTTTGAAAGCGAATGAAGGGCTGACGTTGTTGTAGGCAAGACTAGTTTGCGCACTCATATTTACATGTTATACCCCGAAAACAACCCACCCAACGAGCCAAGAGGGAAAAATAATAAAAATAAAAAAAAATAAAAAAAAACTAAAAAAACTAAAAAAGTTCGCTAAAAGACCAATGCATGTGTACGCTCGATCCTATGCACCTTTCCAACGAACAAAAAAAAAGAACAGCATGAACGAACGGACCGTTGAAGTTAACTCGATTAGCAAATAGGCCCTATTTTTTGGGATGTCCCACATCATTTTCTTTTTGTTGTGAACTAGCCAAGCAATTAGGTCCGCCATGACGCAACTAGAGGGGCTTCCTTTTTTCTGTCTTTTCATGTAGCATGACAGGATAGCCAAACTTGCTTTTCTTGTTCTTTTTGAGGCTCTTCTCGTTGTTGCATATGAGCATGCACCAAAGGCGATACTACTCCAAGTTTGTCCTTGGTTTTGACCGAAAGAATGATCTTGCTCGTGTTATCTTCCCGTCTCTCTCTGCTCTCTCTCTCTTCCCTACTCCCTTGACTTTTTTTTCTTCTTTAGTTTTGTTCTGTGGGATAGGCCTATGCACTGGTGTATTTTTTTCGGTACTAGTGGGATTGTCTCTCGTTTTTCAGTAGTGCGGACAAAATTTCTTTGGTCTCTGTGCTCTCTCTCTGAGCTCGATAGCCAAAAATAAAGGAGAGGCAGGGTCGCGAGAAGAGGGCGAATGGTGAGGTAGGGCCGATGTATGGGATTAGCGTTGGAAGCATAGCGTCCTAAAGGGAACTAAAAAAACCCCCCATACCAACTTTCACAAGACAGAGACAGACACAGAATACAGAGAAGGACAGGCAAGACAGACAGACAGAGCAGATAGAGCAGATAGAGCAGATAGAGCAGATAGAGTAGATAGAGCAGATAGAGCAGATAGAGTAGACAGAGACGGAGGGGGCACCAGGAAGGCCATCTTTCCCCAATCCTACTTTGTTGTTTTGTCGAGGGAAAAAACAGAAAGAGAGACTAAGTGGAGTGTGCTATCTCGAAACGAGACCATACGTATGTCCATGACGGAACACAAGTCTACTGTGAAGGGGCTAATGAATACACACACACACCGCATATACGTTGAAATTTAGTTGCGTATGCACTACAAGGTGTCGTAGCCCTTTTTTTTTTTTTTTTCCTTTCTCTTTCGGTTGCCATGTCGTAGCCATCTATTATCTATCTACCCCACGATCGATATCGACATGGATCCCCAGCCCTGTCTATCTTTATCCAATAGTCATAGCAATAGAATGTATGAAAGGCAGGAAAGGGCTCGATGACGGTGATGCGCAATGTTTCCCTTTAGCTCACTGAATTAAGGTATTTATTAAATGAAAAAAGGTATATTTTTTCAGTGGTTCTCATGCTCATGATGTCATTACGCACAGTTTTTTTATTTTTTTTATTCTGTCCTCCCGCAGACACACACACCCATCCACACACATGGACACCCACAGAGAATGAGACATTTGAAAACAGAGGGGCAAAGCAAACGACAAAGAAGACGAGGACAGGAAGGGGGTGTGTGCGCTGTTCTCCTCTGTCTCCCTTCCCCTCCTCCTCCCCCACTCCTTCTCTCTTTTGACCACATCCTCCGAGAGAGCAGAAGAAATAATACCAAAAAAAAAAGATATAAAGATATAAAGATGCCGCCTAGCATCCCAAAAAACAACCGTTTTTTTTCATCTTTTTTCTTGTTTTTGTTTTCTGTCTTTGCTTCAACCCTCCATCTACTCAGCCCTCACAACAAACAAAAGAGAAAGAAACGTGAAAGGTGTGCTCTCTTCTCCTGCACGACTCACACTTCATCATCATCATCACATCTAGCTCCCACATCGGCTACGTTTTTTTTTTGAGACCTCTCCAGACTGCAATTTTGTATCATCCGGGGGAACGGCAAAGGATGTCCAAAGGTAGGTTTGTGTTCGTTTTTCTTCTTCCTCTTCTTCTTCCTTTTCCATCTTCTTCTTAAATGTGGTTTTATGGCAAGGCATCATGTGCTGGGGCATGTGTTTTTGTTTTTGTGTGGAAAAGACGGACGGATGCACCCAAAATAAAAAAAAAAATGGAAGCTCTTGGGAAAATGTGTCGGATATGTGGAGGGAGGCGACAAGAGACATGTACCCTTTCCATCCCATCGATCCCAGCCCAGCATGTCCCAGATAACATAACATTGAAAGAAAGGAGGGCATGGCATGGCATGGCATGGACTACACTAAGCAAGCATGGGCATGGCCTGATAAATGCATGCACAAGAAAAAAAAGAGCAACAAAATAAAGAGGCAAAGCACAACAGGACAAGGATGGAGGCAAGGACAAAGGCAAGGAAGGGTGACAAAGACAGGCTTTTGATAGATATTCAAAGTGTTTGATGTGAAGAATAAGAAAGAGTATTCGTCAGCACACATGCTCACACACATCATCCATTTCTCACCACAACAAGCACACACACTCTCTCTCCTCTCCGTCTCTCCTTCTTCACAGATGTTCTATCTATCCCCCCTCCCATCGCTCCGTATAATTGTATCCCCATTTGTTTGCTATCCCCGAGAGCGAGAGTAGATGAGCTTTGCCGTTCCTTGTCCAATATGCCCATCACATATTTACATATTTGGCGATTATTGCGAGAGATGAAAGAGAGAGTGTGTGTGCGAACGAGAGGTGAGGGTGAGAGTGTGAGCAGAAGCCAAGAGAAGACCGAGGTCTTTTTGAATTATTAACACTCTCATCATCATCATCATCATATAATAACTTAATTTTTTTTTCTGTTCCGCCATTTCTGAAAAATATTTATTTCTCTCTCTCTCTCTCTCTTACACACATACACACTCTCTCACTCACACACACTTTTTGTTCTTTCTCTTCACATTCATTCATACACCTTTGCATTCATCAATCACTCACTGTACATTTCTCCCTGCACTGCCTCGCTACACATTACTCCACACATACCCACTCCTCTCCTTCTCCCTTATATCAACACATTTGCACACTCCACTCACACATTCAACACCCTTCCACCTCACTTTGCATTTGTAAGTAGACAGGAAAACACACCCTCACACTTTCACTACTCTCTCTCTCTCACTCTCTCAAACACACACACATTCATTCTCACTAGGATGGGACAGACCCATTCACATGAAGCTACAGCACATTTGCCCCTTCTCCATCACCCATGTCACCAGCAACTCTACGCCCAATCCGACATGGTCTGGATGGATAGAAAAGAAAGAAAAGCTTGTCTGGCCAACAGACAAATGGGCCAACCTACCCTTTCCGAGAGCAGAGGAACAACAACAAAGACGCATAGTCATATCCACCCCTCTTTTCTCTCTGCTTCCCTCTGTGTTTCCCTCTCTTTGCCTCTCTTTTTACCCCAATGAGGTCAATCCCGGTTGACGTCTCTCTCGTGCCCCTCTATTATTAAGCCCTCTGTCTCTTTTGTGCAGATATGGGATGAAAGAGTCTGAATGGGAATGAATGAGACAGAGGTGTTAGCTCGAAACCTTAAAATAGTCTCACACCTTTTGCCCTCCCTCGCACCCACTCTCGCTCTCACTCGATCTCACTAATCCAAATGCACGATGGCTTATACTCCCACCCACCCACTCGCACGCTCGCCACCCATCCACAACCACAACAATCACATCCCACACTACACCGTCATATCTACCGCATCTCCACACTCCATATGGCATGCATGCAAGGTGTCGATACACATACTATGCACCCCTCTTCTACTGTGCTTACTCCCTCACACATCCACTCCATGTGTCATCCATCCATCCATCCTATCCCATCCTTATTCAGCCCATATCCCGATATCCGAAATACGTATATTAAATTAAATCACACCAACTAACCTTGTCATTTGGCTTTCTTTCTTTCATGCTTGCTTGCTTGCTTGCTTTATTTCTTTCTTTCAATAGTTAAACTTGCTACTCTATCCTGGCAACCCCAACAACTTCATCCTCGTCATCATTATTATTAGCTATGGTGGAACCTGACCCACCACCTACCTCTACCTCTACTTCCACATCCACCACTACCATGCCAACCATCACCTCAACAACCACCGAGGATGCCCCCTTGGCTACCTCCACATCAATAGCAACTCCGCCTCCAACACTATTTCATTCAAAAAGCTTCTCTAGTTCAACACCTTACTCATTATCGTCATCGCCACAACCAACAACATCCTCTTCTTCACTATCAAAAAATACTGCCATTACTGCTACCAGCTACACCACTCCTTCCTCGTCTTCTTCCTGTTCCTGGTCCATGTCACCAAGTAAGCATGTCCCTCCTGTCCTGTATATCGATCATCCTCACACAAACCAAAAAAAAAAAAATGAACGCCCACTTGTTCGTTTCATGTCCCTTCCCATAAAAAATCTTCTCGTCTCGATAATTGATGTCGATTGGCACTAGAATAAGCCACTAATTCAAAAATTACTTCCTTTTTCTTCTCCTTTTTCAACAGACCATTGCCCAAGGATACAGACCACCAATCTTCGCCCCTCCACCTGCTCATTGCCCACGCGCTCCTTGTCCACTTCCTCCTCTTCCTCATCCACCTCGATTGCCTCCTGCGCACCACTGTCCGCAGACTCAATCCCCCCCTCTTCCTTCAACAACAACAACAACAACAACAACGACAAGAAAAAGACCGACAACTGTGGGTACACTCCCATGAACATGCCATTGTATGGAGATCCCATCCAACTGCCTCGCCAGATCGGTCTCGCTGCCTTCCTCCTCTGGCTCAACGATCACCCATCCTCGGCCATGGTAGGCTGCGAGAACTTGGCCCGATTCCTTCTTGTCAAGATGGTCTCCCTCGTGGCCGCCACTCTTGGATGTTTCTATGGACTTGTTTTTGGGATGCCGCTGGTCTCGGCCTGCTCGGCTCCTTTGTTCTTTATCCCAGCTATCCAAGGTGCAACAGGCGCCACTCGTGTCTGTGGACTCGTCCTCGCATTGACTTTGGTCGGTGCCTTTCTCAGCCTGCATGGCTCGTCACTCCTTGGACCCAGCTTCGAGTCGGCACTCCTGGGTGGTTTGCCAATGATCACTGGATTCCTTGTCGGTCGCTCATTGGGTCTGTTGACCTGTGTTGCTGTTCTTGCCTATTCAGTCGACGAATACCGCAAGAAGGCTATGGTAAGCTCACGTCATGCCACCCTCTGATACTAGTCAGGGGTATATACAAACAGAAACATACAAAAACTAACTCGCCATTATCTTTTCAACCTTTTCAGAATATGATGACAGAAGACGACGCTTCACGACTTTGGGCTGGATTCGGCGCATATTGGATGGCGCTCTTGTTTTTTGGATCCCTCGCCTTTTTGTACCAATGGTGCATCGAGGTCTGTGTCAAGGACGTCAATCTCTTCAAGGACATTGCTGTCGCCCACGCAAAGTCAAAGGATGGCGTTGTTTCTTCTGTCTCGCACGAGCTGCGTACCCCCTTGGCAGCCTTGATTGGATGGACAGAGCTGTTACTCAGCGATCAAAGCTTAAGCTCCAGTGCACGCTCCACCGTCTCCATGCTTCACTCCTCGACACTTTCTCTGTTGACGATCCTCAATGCATTGCTGGACGTCTCTAAAGTTTCAGCCGCCAAGATGACCATCTGCCAACAAAACTTCAACCTCCATGACTTGGTCCTGGACACTGTTCGAATGATGACTGGTCTGTCTGGTACTCAGTCTGTCGAACTCCTGGTTGATTTTAGCTCCGAAGTACCCGAGTTTGTGCGCGCAGATTGTGGCATCATCAAGCAGGTCCTCGGTAACTTGATCTCGAATGCCATCAAGGTAAGCTTTTTGTTTTGATGTTTTCACAATGACGATATGATCAAGAATCAAGTAACTCACACAAGTTCCCAACTTTCTAGTTCACTGACATTGGATATGTCAAAGTAGGCGTGGCACTCAAAGGCGAGGACGACGACACCGTTACTGTCGAGTTTGTGGTTCAGGACACTGGCAAGGGCATTGCAGAGGAACAAAAGAGCAAGCTCTTTGTCGAGTTCAGCCAAGTTGAGGGTGGCAAGTGCAAGACCAACGAGGCTGGTACTGGTTTGGGCTTGTTCCTGGTCAAGAACTTGGTGGAACTTATGAACGGTACTGTCTTTGTATCGAGCAAGCTCGGCGTTGGATCGACCTTTGGATTCTCGATCAAGATGGAAAAGCAGTATTTGGCCTTCAGGACTCCAGGATACGACCACGTTGTCACTGTTTCTTCTGCTCGCCAGGCCAACTCCAACACAGACTCGCCTTCAACCATTTTGCCACTGACCCCAGGACTGGCATGCAGCTCTACCCCTGTGGCCACGGAAGGACACGACCAAACGACAGACGCCAGCAAGGACCCCAAGGACTACTTCAACCTTCAGCCAGTGGAAGATCGCGCCAATGCCAACAACATTACTCTGCGAACCCGCGCCAATGCCCTACTCAGCAACCGCACCTACTACTTCCACTCGCAATGTGGATTCTTTGAAGAGTTCCTCTGCAGCACCACTTCGACTCACTGGAACGCCCTCAGCACCAAGCGTCTCTCGTACGAGGAATGCCTTCACGGTTGGGGAAAGAACCAAAAAGTGGCCGACCCACTCTTGCACTTTGGCGATGTCTACTTGATTGATGTCAGCCCAACCACCAACCGCCCCAAGAACACACCATTGTTGACGGACCAGGAACACACCCGCATGTTCTTGGAAAAGCTTTCGCAGCAACTGATCTCGAGAGCACAGTCCAGTATTGGCAAGGCCCGCCAGGGTTCTTTGATCTTGTTCTATCCCTTTGGCCACCCACCATCGGTCACTCAAGGCCCTCTTTCGTATCTGAGTGCCTACTACCAGATCACTCTGTGCAGGAAGCCCGTTTCTGAGCGCGCCCTTGGCTCTATGATCAAGAAGCTAATTGTCCGCGTGCAGGAGGAGCCCCTTCCTTCGACCCCTGGTGCAATGAACCCCTGGTCGGATATCAGTCCTGATGTGGACCCCACCCTGGCTCGCATGGCCGAGTACTCTTCCCGCCGCTCGCCCCGTGTGGTGGAGCCTAACCAGCGATCTGCCAGTCTGTCCAGTGGATCCGAGAACGAGCAGACAACCTCCTCTTCGGGATCAGACAAGGAGCTTACTTCCTCTTTTGAAGGCTCCTCCAATGATTCTCTCGACATCGGTTCTGCCATGGAGCAGTCCTCCCCCAGCATGGAAAACTTTCGATTGGTACTCCCTCGCCCAGATTTAAAGCGCAAGAATGTGTCCAAGTTATCCCATCGCAAGGCTTCGTCTACCGAGACAGAAGAGTCAAGCTGTACTTCCCAAGTTCGGTTTTCCAAGAAGAAACCCATGACATCCTCGCCTCTTGTAGAGCCTACTTCTGAGTCTGACAAGATCAAACCGTCGTTGGCCAAGTATCATCCCAAAATCAAACGCAACACCCCGATGTCGTCTGAGAGCGTTCAGGATCTGAACGAGTCTGGCAAGAGTGTTCTCATTGTTGACGACAACCCACTGAACCGTGGTTTGCTCTACCAGCAGTTGAAGAACTTGGGCGTTACCAGGATCGACCGTGCCTGCTCTGGCCAGGAGGCTGTTGATTTGTTTCAGCCTGGTGCTCACGCCATTGTGTTGATGGATCTCAAGATGCCGACCATGAGCGGATTTCAGGCTACTGCTTTGCTGCGTGAGAAGGAGCGCGCCCAATTTGGCTCTCAGCCGACGGAGAACACTTCTCGGTTGTTCAACGCGCCATATGACTGTGGCGATATCCGTGCCACAGGAATCATGGACAACTGCCCTTGGTCACCTGAACGGTTTGCCAGTCCTGTGAGCAAGAAGAGTCGTCGCACTTCGTCACCTTTGCCTGAAAAGGCTATCCAACAACCCTCCTCTACCGACGCGTTGTCGTCCGAGGTCCTCTCTTCCAAGGCATATGCCAAAAAGTGCGCCACGATTGTTGCAGTCACTGCTGACTGGACTGCCGAGATTGGTGAGGACCGCGAAAAGGCCCTCAACGGTGGATTCGACGACGTGATGGTGAAGCCCATGTCTTTGCAATCCTTGACTGTGCTCTTGGATCGCTACATTCATTAAGGATCCTTCGCCTTACAACACATTTTATATCCTTTTTTTTTATCTTTGTCTTTTTTTCTTTATCCTTATGACACCACCATCTTGCCACCATTATCTGTAACAACAAACAAAACAAACAACCAAAAAGCACTTCCTTTTAAAACCAGCTGAAGTATTCAGTCTTGGCCCTCCCCCTTTTACATGTATATTAGCAATACAACACCTGTACAACAACTATTTTGCCACTAATAATAAATATAAAAATATAAAAAAAGAGTCCACAAAGAAAAGGAACAACACAACCACAAGTATTTCTCGCGCCTACATGCATTAGCTTTGTTAAAGAAAAAGTTTACCCAAGCCTAAGAATAAATGAATGCGTCTTTTGAACAAAAAGAAAAAAGAAAAGAGAATAAAAAAGTGTTGAAAACAAACTCATCGCTCGACCTGATTTTCGATCATCCATAAAGCGCAAACTGAACAGATTTGCATTGAGTGATGCAAAAAGTTGCGAAAACTCGAGCTCGCCATTAACAACCAACACCTCTGTTTTTTGACCCCATGTTCAATGAACGATTTTTGGGTGGCAAACCCCACGAGAAACTCCAGGATGTGGAGACGCGACAGGTTGAATAGGTCGAGTTGACAAGAGCTGAAGGGGTTATTTTTCATCGGTGAGCGCTTTCTAGGGTCGTCGTCATGCTTCGTGCTTCTCCATTGGTAGCTTGTCCAGAAAAAAAACACTTGGTGCCAGTAGTGCCGACGTGACCAACAGTTAATTTTTTTTTTTCTTTTTTTTTCATGCTGGGACTTAAACAATCTTGCCTTCACTTCTTCGAGATTATCGCACAAAACCGTAAAAACAACAATGTGAATCTTGCAGACATGCTCGCTCGTTTTATTCATCCCAGACACTCCACAGGACCACTTCACGCGACGAGGGGGCATGAACGTGCGTTGGTGCAGGCTTCTTGGAGGAGGAATCCTGATGGCCGATATCAGCAATATTCTTATGCTTTCTGGCCATCAGTCTGTCTTCTTCCCAGTTGTCCTCTTCTTCGTCATTCTCCGCGTCTAGCTTGTCCGCTGGTTCTTTCCCGGGATCTTCGTGAAATTGCAAAAATATAAATGTCCGTCGTGTAAAAATCAAGAGAGACGTATGAAATAATAATGCGGGAAGAGAAAAGATAGTAGAGTCCTGCGTTAGCCAGAGTGTGAATGCAGTGACTACTACTGCTTGGATGAGCAGACACGGTGCGATTCCCTCGGCTTGGATGGGCCTTTTGGATCCTGAAGATGCCGAACGAGCTTCTCTGGATAGTTGTACTCGGAACTGTCTTCGAATCGCCTTCGGTATTGAGTCTAGGTGGCCGTTTAGTTTCTTTTACTCATGGTACTATGTTTGTTCTTTCCACTGTTGTTGAAAGAGTGGCAGAGGTGATTTAGTGTTGTGGTGGGTAACAAACAATAGCGTGTTCACCCCTCGCACTCCCCCCCCCGCCCACGCGAAAACCGTGATTCGAAAAAAGGCGTTCAGGGTTGGTGGAAACTGCAAATCGAAATCGAAATTACATTTGGCCCGCAGGAATCCTTTCAAGCCTTATTAAGGTGCTGCAAAACAAAAGCTGGCCTTGTTGAGAGTTTCTCAGTATCTGAAGGAGCATGACGACAAGGAATGAGCCGAAGGTCTCCCAACAGTATTTACCGATGTCAACCTCCGTGTATGTCAAGTCAGGTGGAAAAAAAACTTGTCACGTGAGCATGCCGAGCACGAGGCCACTACGCTGCGAGGTACTGGAGTCAATCCACATATAACCGACCGATTAAAGCTATACAGCCCACATACAAGTTTGAACAAGCTTGCAAGAAGTCTGCTGACGACTACAGGGATAGAAGGCATCGTGGACAGTGAGCAACCAAGAGGATGGCCTTCTTTAGCTGGAATGGCCTCAAACAGGCTCTGTTCAAGTAGCATCACACCCTCCTCAGCCTACACAAGACTTTCTGTCAGGGACAGAGTCCGAGTCCAGTGTGTTTCTTTTGTCTCCGATCATACTCCAAGGCCTGGGATGAGAAAACTGGCCATAATCATTGATGGTGTGATTCTTTTGCTCGCGCTTGGTTAGTGAAAACCGGTTACAAGTGTTTTTGAGCTTGGAAAAGAAACTTGAAGTCACCACCAAGAGACAGGACAGAGACAGAGAGGAGTATTCCCTTAGCCGTGCTTACACCCTTGACGCAGCAGTACATTCCATGGGATCAAGAAGAGGAAAGACATGTTGACTGCTCAGTTCTCTTTGTCCCTTCGTCCCTAAAAAAAGTCAAGAAATCGGCAAAGAGAGTGTGGGTCCGATGGCTCGCATTTTGTGTGCCTCTCTTTCTTTTCGAGGTAGGGTCTCCTAAAAAAACCTTTCAGTGCAAAGTGTAGTCTGGAGGAGAGAGACATATTTAATGACATTTGCAATGAGCAACAGACTAGAGCATGCAGATTCAACGCGCCCCTTTTGTTTTATCGATTACTGATGCCACGGAGAGATACAAAAATTGGCTGCTAGTTTCGATTTATGACACTGCTATGGGACTAAATGCTCTCTTTTTTTTTTTTTTTTTTTTTTAGCTAAGGCTGAACGCATACGCAACCATCGTACTGAGGCGCTCTATGTTCATCAATAAAAACATAATAATAAACATGTCAGCAAGCACCTACTACAGCGATAAATCAATCCGAAGCATACTTTACACCATAAATAACTCACCCGCAGAGTAACTCATCGCTACACGCATAAATTCAACCGCCATCGCCGAGTCGTCCTTGACCATCTTCTGGAACCCTTCTTGGCTAAGACCCCACAGGATCGAGTCCGTCTCGGATACAACCGTCGAGGCGCGCGCATTGCCCGTGAACAATCCAAGCTCGCCTGTAATGGTCCCCGGAAGAATCACTTCGACCGCTCGCTGCACTTTGCAGGAATCCTGGAACTCTTGGATCGACCGCAGTGTACCGTTTTCAACCAGATAAATCCCTTCTATCGCAGTTTCGCCCTGGCGCCACAGAATCGTGCCTGCAAGAACCGTGCGGCGGACGAAATAGAGTGAGAGGCGCAAATAGAAGTCTGTCGGGTTCTCTCGTGTGTCTTGAAACGCAGCCAAAAGTGTTGGGACAGGCTGCTGAAGATTCACTGGATGGGGCGATGGTTTGTTTCGAGCTATGGGGTATCCATAAAAATACATATTAAGAGATTAGCTCGTGCATACTCTAAAACAGACCATCTGCAAAAGAAACTCGAACAAGAACTCACGATGAAGCGTCTCACGGGCTGCTTGGTAGAGATGACTCTGGCGTGGCGAGTTCTGCAAATGATCCGTAAAAAAGTTGGTCGACACTGTATCCGGTGACATGGGCCCAACTTCGTCATCGTCGTCGCCTTCACTCTCTTCGCGTATCGCAGGCCGGAAACTGGCTCCAGCCATCAGTCCCTCCAGACGCTTGCGCTTGGCCATCTCGAGCGTGCTTTCTCGTGTTTTGTAATAACTGGCCAAGAGACAGTTCTCACAGTACTCGAGCGCCTCGGACAATCCTCCTGGGAAACTCTGTGTGTCGACACCTTCTTTTCCACCAAAGACGTTGTTGCCCTGACCATGACTCTCGCCTAATCCAGCGCCTGCTCCTGCACCCCACACACCTACCATCTTGAGCGCCTTACCCATCTCGCCTTCATGATCGAGTCCAGATAGCACAAGAACCACGCCCTTGGACCGCACCGCACGACGGATACGTCCAAAGGCCTCCGCGGCCGAGAAATCGACCCCTCGGACCAGTGCGAAATCCAGGACCAGGAACTGGATCGGATTTGCTTCCCACCGCTGCCTCGACAACACTTGTCGGATCTCGTTCTCAACCTTGTTAATGGTCCCAAAGAACATGTCCCCCTGCAGCTTGAAGATATAGATCTGTTTGCCCACCTCGCGCAGAAACTTTTGCTGGCGGTAGACACGTCGGACCGTCGATTTGGCCGAGGCGCCTGTGCATGAGTACCGCACGCCTTCCTTGCGCGAATTGGTGACAACAAAGAACACACAGGCCAGCATGATTCCGAGAAAGACCCCCTGGACGAATCCAAGGCCGGCCATGGCGACCACAATTGCGGCGATAGTGAGGTATTCGATCGGGTGGACAAGACCCCAAGTGTCCCAGAGAGCTTCCTTGACGAGCTCGAGGCCCAAGTGGAAAATCAGAGAGCCAACCACCATCACAGGGATATAGCCCACAATCCAAGGTCCAATCAGGAAGATCACCATCGAGGCTGCTGCAAGCATGAGTCCTGCCACGCGACTGTCACCTCCAGACTTGATGAACAAGAGTGAGTTGGTGTACACAAGGTAGTCTAAGAAAATGATTTCATCCTTGTTAATACCCACATATGCTAACACATTTTTCAAGTCGATAGAAACATGGACTTACTCTGAACAGTGCCAACACTGCCACTGAGAAGATTCGACCACCCGTGCGCAACAAGCTCGCGGTTCGTATCGACATTGTCCTGGCCAGTAGAAACACCCAAAGCAGGGACGTTGATCGGCACGTGCAGGATGCCAAAGAATGTCAGCGCCATCATGGCAGGCACTGTCTCGAGAATCGCAGACCAGTTGGTTTTCTTGAGATCTGAGGAAGAAAGGAGGCGGATAAAATTGAAGGTATTTGTAAGTTTATCTCGCTCGCAAAGCACAGTTGCTTTTGGTTTCGACAACATGTAAGAGGGTTTTACCAAAGTACGAGTAGAACTGCCAGCCCGGTGCATCGCCCTCCGGCATCGGGAACACCCATCCTGTGGCTCTGAGCATCTCCCATTTGAACCCAGCAATCCATACGATCACATAAAAAACGCCCGGGACCGCCGTAAAAAAGGCTGGAACCAAGGACGGGTGTTTGATCTTTTGCTGCAACAGTCTCAGCAACAGGGCCAGTGCAAACGCGGTAGACCACAGGGCAAAGATGTGGTGGTTTTGGAACAAGAACCGGAGGGTCTCGAGCGAGTAGGTTAGCTCAGTGGTCATCCTTGACGAGATCTCCAGCCCGGTGATAACCAAGAACCAGCCCACACCACCGATGCACCCGACCAGAATGTGCCGTGGGAAGAAGGCGATAAGGGAGCCGAGCTATGCCAATCATCAGTCGTTAGTCAAATTACTTTGTTGGGTCTAGCGAGTCAATAACTTAAGAGGCTTGATGATGGGAAGGGGGGGGGGGTACCTTGAACAGACCAAGAGACAAAAAGACTGTTCCGGTCATCAGAGTGCTCAGCGCGTATGCGAGAATTGTGGTTGCGAGCACCTCATCCCTATTCTCTGCTCCAACGCGTTTGACCACGGTCTCGGCCCTATTGACGCGGATGTTGTGGTTGGTTTGGATAGAGTCATAGTTGGGTGGGGAATAAAGAAAAGAAGAGAAAAGAATGATGTCAGTCAACAAACAAGAAAAGCACCCAAAAGATAGGAAGACATCTGTGGAAGGTGCTTCGTTTTCCTGTCCATTTCCTCGTGTTTAGGTCATCGTCCTGCTTCTTGTTCTTGTTCCTTTCTCTTTTGTCCTCCATTGTTCTTCCTTTTGATTGATTGTTTGTTTGTTTGTCTCGTCTCTTTGCTGCTAAAACACCCCCACTGTGGGTGGTACAAAGGTCAACAAACCTATCCTGCTTGCTCTCCTTCTCTTTCTTCATCATGCACACATTGCACAGACGAATTCAACCACTCAGAAAGAAATCGGCACTTACATGAGATGCAAGAACGGGACAACTTCGATCATCATGCTGCCATTGCCGCCCTTGAAGGCGCTTCCGCCCAGCGAGTACACCAGCTGCGAGACTACGCACGAAACAAAGAACATGGATATGCCATCGGGACCCAGTGCCTGGAACGGAGCAATGTTCAGTGGGAAAATGATCATTCCTAAATATGATATTCACACAATCAACATCAACAATAGAGAATTAGATCGAGAGAGGCATACGAGAGCGAGGCAAGTCCATGACGATCCCTTTTTCGGGGGGGGGGGGGGTTACCATATGACACCGCGTCCAGCAAGTTGAGCAACAAGCCCAGGATTACAGCCGGCAAATAGCTGGTCGGCTCGGCCACAAACTTTTGAAAGACCACTTGCTTGGTCCACTTGGTCTCACGCCAGAACCGCCAGTAGGATTCCAGGGAGTCGTCCCCGACAGAGAGCTCTCGCTGGCGTCGGTACTGCTGGCTCGGCTGGCCCAGGCTGTCGTACATGACGGGCCCATCCTCGATGTCGTCCCCATGGGGAATCAGAGACTCGTTCTCCGTGCCTTGCTGTGTTTTGCCTTTGACTCGCCTGTGCTGTTGTGTGTGATCCTCTGAAGAAGAAAAGGGGTTCAATCGTGCGATCCATGAGCCTACTCCTCGCCTTTTCGCCCTTGCACCATCGTCATCGTTGTCGTCGATATTGTTCTCTGAGGCCGAGGCGAGCATGTGCTCGATCGCTGCGTCATCGTACTCGTCTCCATCGTCATGGTCGTCGTCGTCGTCGTCGTCGTCGCTGATGTTGTTGATGTTGTTGCTTTCCGTGGTGTTCACTCTCACAAGGTTGGGTTGTCTGTGCGCACCATCCATAGGCGTTGGAACAGATCCAGAAGTCGACATCCCTCCATAGCCAAAAAGGGAACCACCATTTGACTCTGTGTTGGCACGCCCATTTGTCTTCAATAGCAAACTGAGCCCACTTGGCGGACTGCGAATAGGCCGCTCCAGATGTTTGGCGTTCAAGTCAGACACCATACTCTGTCGCCGAGTCGAGAGTGGGTGCTGTCCTCCTTGGTTCGATGTGGCGTCGTAGTACCTCGAGATTGACGATTGGGATCCGGAGGGGTGCACGCTCGAGGGTGTGGCCGAGACAGTCGCCCACGAGTCAGGTCCCGTCGTCGATCCTCCTGTTCCATTTCCACTCGACGCCGAACCTTGCTGATGGCTCGAGGCGTGCCCGAAATCAAAGGACTGTCTCCGCTCGAGATCTCCGAGAGCCAAAGACTGTTCACGGATCAGGGACGAGGAGAACAGGCCTCCAGTGGTGTGGTACGAAGGCGTGGTCGAATGGGTGTGTGTGAGCTGATCCTGGAAAGCAGCGTTTGAAGTAGATCCAGCTCGCTCGCGAAAGTAGTCTTGGTCTGACGATGGCAGTTGTTGGTCTGCGTAGGTGATAGAGCGTGACGATGTTTGGTTGTTGGTGTTTATTGAAGAAGAGTGGCGCCGTGGGGCGGGTGGTCTTCCGGGCAGACCACTCGAGTGGAAGCTCTCGAAAGCGTGTGAACTTTTGAAGCTGGTCATTTTTTCTACGAGTTACTCGTCGACAGTGGGTGACGAAGGAAGGAAGAGAAGGAGGGGGAAAAGGAAAATGGAAAAGGAAGAGGAAGGGCAGGAAGGGCAAGAAGGGTATACATGCACACAAAGACGATATGGCTCTGAGATGTGGACAGTGTGAGAAAAAAAGAAAAGAGAAAGAGAAAAAAGGCAGAGATGGATCAAAGGGAAAAAACTATCAGGGATGATGATGACGATGCCGATGGGTGATGATGAGAGGAAGGGAAGAAGGAGAAAAGGTGAGAAGAAAGAAGGCAGAGAGATAAAGAAAAAAAATTGTTCGCATGAGGCTTGAGTGATGTTTCAACTTGTTTGGCGTGTTTTTTTGGTGGCACTTGTGGAGGCACCATGTGACCTTTGGGAAAAAAAAGTAAGAACTGTCGACGATTGTGGTCGTGATAGGTGAAGGAAGGTGTGTTTGTTTGTTGAGTGTGTCCTTGCCGTGTGCACTAACCGTGTGCATGTGTGGCACCTGGACACTTGTCCCTCGCTCACATTCATGCAAAAGCGAGAGAGAGAAATAAAGAAAAAGCTTATTGTCTGTGGTTAGCGCCAAAAACATAGTTCGGTGAAATGCATACATTCGACCCAGGTGACATGGCTGCTTTGGTCATCATAGTGGAAGCAAGTATGAAAAGAAGAATGAAAGCAAGAACAAGCTGTATTAAAGAAATCTGCTTCTACAAGGAAAAAACTAATATCATTTTCATCAGTGGCACCAAAAAGGAAAGAAGAACGGCACAACACCCCACTACATTTCTATGCCTAGAGAGAAGACTATTTACAGGATGGCAAAGGGGAGTGACAAGAGCTACGGAGTGCGAGCGTGAGGTGAACTACTCTTTTTCTGGCGGACCAGGGGTTTCGTTATGTACTATGGGAGAAATGGTCATTACCAGGAGGATGGGCTGGTTGTTATCATAAAAGAAAGAAAAGATCATCAAGGAAATAAAAAATAAAAAACACCTCTCGTAACAACATAAACGTAAAAAAAGGGAAAGAAAAGAAAAGAAAACTACTAGGAAAGACAAGAACTTTTTTGGTAAAGAATTTTGTTGTTTTTTTTTTGGTTTGTTTGTTTCTTTGTTGTGTTCTAGCAAACGTGAGCCATGGTATATATCTTTTAAAAAAGAAGGATTGGTCGTTACAAAATTAATAGGGCATGAAAAAAGCGGCAGTTGAGGTGGAGGTGTATGTAGGAAAACAGGGAAAGGGAGGGGTGTGTCCTGTTCTTTTGTCGCCCAGCACAAAAGACAAAACTTGTAAAGAAAAAAATAACAGCGGAAGAAAAAGAAGAGGTATGATGTTGAAAAAAAGCAAAACGAGAAAAAAGAAAAAGACAGAGAAAAAAAAAAGGGCCAGCTATCGCTCTTAGCTGACATGCAAGTTCATAACACCCTCCGCATAACAGCTCTCGAATGCCAAGGAGATATCGTCGTCGTCCTTCATGATGATATAATCATTGTCCTCGTCCTTGTACCGCAGGCGCAAGGGTTGTGAGTCGGAACGGATACGGCCGCACAGGCGGATCTTCTTCTCAACACGCTCGATCAGCTCGTTGTAGCCAATCTGTGTGGGCACCACAATCAAGTAAGCATCCTCCTGGAAGTTGACCTTGATCTTGAGCTGGGGCACACCTGCACTCAGGTTACTGCTCGAGGGCTGTTGACGCAACGTCCGGTTCACATCAGGGCGAGGAGAGCTGTGGCGCGAAGGGATCGTGGGCACTGCTGGGATGTTGGGGTATGCACCGTAGGGTGTTGTGGGCGAATTGGGTCCACTCGCGTTGGAGGGGCGACGATGATGTGATGGTGTTGGCATCTCGGGAGCATTGTGCCACTGTGGGTTGGCTGCCGCATGGATGTTGGGGCTGCTCTGGGCACGGACACGCAACTGGCCGGGGATCTGGGGCACTGGTGGTGCGTTCGAGGGTGTGGCGTTGTACGAGTAGCCAGTCGAGGCGTTTCTGGAGAGGGGTTGACCGTGGGTATTGTAGTCGTCGTCATGAGACATAAACTTGGACATGGTTTCGGTCATGGGCGAATGGCCCTCACCATTGCTGCGACGCTGCCATGAACTGCTGCTGCTGGTCGATCCACGCGAGTTGGACACTGTAGGAGAAGCTGGGTAAGAGGATGGAGGAGAGTATGGGTATTCACCAGGAGACATGACGCCCATGGCAGTGCTTGAGCTGCTGGTGGTGCGAGGCAGAGGAGGCAAGGACATACCAGGGATGGAGGGTCGTCCTCCAGCGGTAGCCTGAGTGTATCCGGCCACACGTGCGTTCCATGAACCTGCTGGTGGCACAGAGCCATCCTCGGTCTTGGCGCGAGGGCGGGAGCCAAGCATGTGGGGCTGAGGGGTGAGGCCAAAAGGCAGCGAGTTGGAGCGGTACCCGCGAGGCTCATCATAGCCGTCCTCCTCGTCGCCATCGAGATCATCGTCCAGGTAGTCGTCGTCCTCGCGGTAGAAGGATGACTGCTCATGGGACATGGAGGGCATGCCAATGAAGCTGGTGGTCGAGACAATGTTGGCCTTCTGAGCATTGGCATCAGTGACGAGCTTGTCGAGGACACCGTGCCACTTCTTGAGCTGATCGTCGTTACGGCAGCGCAACTCGAACTCTTCGGCGGCAGCGTTCCACACGACGTGGATGACATAAGATCCAGAGACGGAGACGGGCAGGATGGACTTGATGTTGTTGATGTAGATGCGGCCGTTCAAGTGCAGAGTAGGCTTGGGCTTGGCGCCCTTGGGCAACGGCTTAACCTGCTTCTTCTTGACGACAATCTCTTGACAGCAGACGAGGATCTTTTCGAAAAGATAGATCTCGAGATCGCCTCCGCGAGGGTTGAGCATCTTGTCGTGCAACATGAGTGTGCCGAAATCTGAGACAAGTTCGCCATCCTTCCATGCGACCTTGTGCTGCAATGCCTGAGCGATCAGGTGGTTGTCCTGTTTGCGGTTGGTTTCGTTGATGCGGTCAGCGACACGCTTGATTGATGCCTGGCCCTGGACCAGGTCGCGGTAGTAGGGGAATTCCGAGTCAGTCAGCTTGATCAACTCATGCATGAACAGAGGGTATTTGCAGATGCGCTGGACGGGCTTGATAAGCTGAGATGTGATTCCGTGAATGGGCTCCATCAGATGAGCCATTTTCTATAACGAGATGGCAACAGAATTAGATGTGTTAGAAAACGAATAAAATAGATGGACAATGGGGACATGGTATGCGGATAATATTATTCTGCAATGAACCCAAGACACTTACAGCAAGTTTGGGGGCCTCCTGAAGAATAAGTTTGCTGGCTTCGGCAAAGTTGGCGCAGAAAGGCTCGTAGACGGCAAAGGCCTCTTCATGCTGAAGGAAGACCTGACCAAAGTTCTGGTCCTGAGGAGCGAAAGCGGCATTGGTCTCGACAGCGATCAAAAAGCGGCGCTGGAAGTCGACGAGTGCGTTGAGGTTGGCAAAGATCAGATGGATAGTCTCGGGCGAGATGACGGTGCCGTCTGTTTGCAATGCACGCATGTAGGCCTGCAGGTTCTCCAGATCTTGAACAAAGCTGCGCTCAGTCTCGAGAATCTCGTTGACGACCTTGGCGCGGTTGTCTGTGGGTTTGGCGGGGTCTGAGTTGCGCTTGGTGCGGGCGGCCTTGAGCAGGCCCTGGTCCTCCATGCGATCGAGCACCATGCTGATAGTTTTGATGACCTGAAAAGATATATCCAAAAAAAATAGGGGTTCGTTGGTTAGCACCATGTCATAAGGACATAAATACCAGTAAAAAAAAAAAGATTTTGCTCCGTGTTGTGTCAACACGAACACCCAAAATGAACGCACAAAATATGTAAGAAGATAGGGGACATGAATGGAGCAACGTGCCAGGACAAGGGGGAGCATCCATGTCGAAGAACGGTGCAAAAGACAAACAAGTAAACAGGGAGGGAAGCACACAATACAGTGACCCGTGCGTACACATGTATTGGAACTCATTCCTGCGGGTCTTTTTGTTTTGTTTTGTTTTTGCCAGGGTAACACAACATGGACGGGAAAAGGAGGTTGGGCATTGGGATATCGCGGGACATGTATACAACATGGCATGGATAAAATAAAAAGCTCTTGCGCGTATTGATGCGCAAGGTAGGGCGGGAGGAGGAGGAAGAAGATGAAGGAGGAAGCAGGAAGAAGGAAGGGGAGGACACCAACACACCATTGGGGGATCAAACAAACCAAGAAAAGCATGGAAGACAAAGAGATGTAATAGAAAAAAAAACACTCTCTCAAAAAGGACCACAAAGACCACCCACAAGCAAACAAACATGCATAAGATGGATGGATAGAATAGATAGGGACAACAACTTTGGGTTTGCATGAATAGAAGAGAAAAAAAAGAGAGAGATACCCAAGCCTACTACTTACTCTGACAAATCCGTTGGTATCGTCCTGGTACAGTTCCGAGATGGTGAACAGATCGTCTTCGGTCAGCTGCAGCTCTGTGCGGCAGGCAACCAAGAAGCGAAAGACGGATGCCTTGCAGGCGTTGACGTTGCTGAGGTTGGCGTCGGCGTTGTTGACGTTGAGGGGCTCCCTGGGACGCAGGCCGTTGAAGATGGTGGCGAGAGGCGAACCCATGCGGAACAGAACCCAGAGCTGGTTGACGGGGTCGTTGGGGGATCCGGTGGGCGAGCCAGCCTGGGTGTTTTGCAAGAGTTCAGGGTCGAGGTACTGTTCAAAGTCGGGGACGCCGGACAGACGCTCGAGCAGGTTGAGACAGGACTGGTAGAGCGAGACGACCGAGTTGCCGCGCTGCAGTGGGGGCGGGGGCTGGTCGACAAAAGTGGGAGAGACCGGCATGGTAGAAGTGTGTATGTGTGTGGTGGTGGTGGTTGAGGAGGCTAGGGATGGTCTGTCGAGAATTCGCCTATGTGGCGGGGGGGGGGGAGGGTGGAAGAGTGTTGAACTGCTGTAGTCCCTAAGTGAGAGAAGAGATGATGATGAATAAGTTTATATGGGTGATTAGAAATGGAGAAGAGAAGAAACGAGAAGAGGAAGGAATAGAAGGGGGGAGAGAGAGAATGTTTTTATACAATGGAGAGAGATGACGAAGATGGAGGTGGGGATGATGGATGACAGAGGATGATGGAGTAAGCGGAGGGAAGAAGGGTGGAGAGAGAGAGGCAGATAGAGTGAAGAATCGAGAACGGACGAGTGGTGGACTGTCTGTCAGAAGACGAGAGAAGTACAGAAGAGAGTGGAAGGGCAGAGGGCAGAGGGGAGAGGGGAGAAAGGGCAGAAGAGCGCAAGAATCCCATGGACACTGAGGGAGATATGTACCAACAGGCAAATACAAAAATAACACAGTGAAGAGTGGAAGACTGGTGGAAGGATGTCATTGTGTTGTGGACCAGTGGATTTGAAGAAGATTATTTGCTGGGATATGAGTGGTCCACTCTCTCTCAGTAAGGTTGTCTGTCTGTCTGTCCTCTTCTCGAGGACGACCAGCCACGACCACCAAAATAAAAAATAAAAAACAAGCAGCCAGGCCTGCTATCTACGTCTATCTCCCTAGGATGAATATAGTCTAGTCCAGCGCAAAGCAAGCAAGCCATTCAAGGGACTATTTTAAACACACACTTTGACAGGCACAAGAGATTCATTGGCTGGAAATTTGCAGGCCAAGGAGTATTTGGAAAATATGCGATAGAACCGACCCCATCGAGAGGTGCGCGAGGGATGCGAGAGAGGGGCATTGCGTTGTAGACCAACACCAATAAATAAGCTATTTTGCAAAGCGACTCGGCGAATTAAGCAAGAAAGAAAAAGAAGGAGACCCCATGACACAAGCTCATGGATATGGAGACGAAGTCCATTGGTTGTATGTGTATGTATGAAATAGTGGTTGTTTGTTTTGCTGCGTTTGCTGTGTTGATGCTTTGGAACGAGGCCAAGTGTTGGTGTGCAGGTATGCTGGTGTGCATGGATAGAGAGAGTGTGTGCGGGTGAATGAATGTGTGTTGGGGGTGTACCTTGCAACAAGAGAGAAACTTGTTGTTTGAAGTGAGAGTGTGTGTGAGTGAGAGTGAGAGTGAGAGAGCGAGAGAGACTGAGCGTGCAATGGACAAAAGAATATAAGCTAATGTATTCTTTTTGAAATGTTGAACCCTCGGAGAGATGAGAAAAGTGCCGAGGTGCAGTGGAGGAAGAGAAGAAAAGGAGGAGGTATAGAGAGAGAAAGAGCTGGAGGAAGATGGAGGATGAGTGAGGAGATGAAGGGAATGTGACAAAGAAAGGATGAGAAGAAAAGAGAGAGTAAGAGAAGTGAGCGGGGTGAAAGTGAGTGTTAGTGAGAAACTGACCCGTGAAAGTCAAAGAGTGAGGAGTGATAACCTTTTTTCAGTTCAGTCGCGGTGGTTGAGTTCAGGCACCATCAGTCCAGCACGAAAACAAAGAGAGAGGACCCCATTTGGCACTGGGTCCCCTTTCTTCCCTGATCACGTACACGGCAGTATATGCTACGTACAACCAATCAGGGCACTGCTCTCACAGTGAGGTGAGAGCAAAGATAAACTTTGTTTGTCTGGGGCACATCGGACAAACACACACACAGAGGAGAAGGCATTCGATGCGGTGTCACTTTCGCACTAAAAAAAAAAAAAAAAAGCAAAAAAGGGCTTTGACTCGGAACGGACGATCACCTTTTCATTTAACACTCCATTCTCTGTGTTGAAGCGCAGTAGCCCGATGGTATTATAAATAAAAAGATAACAAAAAAAAAACTTAGTGTGGCCTCTGCACGACATGTACACATACACACACACACTTTGCGGCCCATGGGCTATTTTCATTCTTGTCCCCATTCATTCATGTGCAACCACAACAAACAACAACAACAACTACCCTCTAGGGGCAAGAAGGAAGCAAGGAAAGAAGGACGGATGTAAGGAAAACTGTTTCAATTGCTTCTTACTCCCCAAGAGGGAGATGGACACAATCCATCTTGATTCATAAAATATGTGTTATTTGATGTGGTAGCTACGAAGCATTTTCACAGTGACGCGATCTATCTATGCGTGTTTTAATAAACCACACATCTCTGCCACCCTCTCTATCCATCTAATGCACTTGCCATGATCCATCATGACAAGATGTTCACTTTCGAGAGAGAAGAAGACAGAGAAGTGGTTAGTGGGGGTTGGGTGTGTCTGTGTGTGAAAAATAATATACATGCAAAAGGGCAAACAGTAGATCCTTGGGTCTCTATCTTGCATTCTATTTTTTGTCCGCGCAAATGGGTTTCTTCTCCTTTCATACAACTCAAAAAAACCCATCCGAGGTGTGATGTGAGCATATGGGTTTGGGGTGAGCATGCAAGAGCAAAATATTTGTTGTTCTGTGTTTGTCCATGCTCTGTGCATGCACCTTCATACAGACATTAAAAAACAATGAAAAAAGGGCGGATGGTCCACTTGCAATTTCAATCTCCATCGTGTTGGTCCCACACTGGGTCAGTCCGCGCTAGCCTAATGTTGGCCTATCTGCCCCCTACATCAGTTTTTTTTTTTCTTTCGCCTGTTGTGTGTGTCTCGGTGGTTGAAACCCGGTGTTGCATGCCAGCAAAGTTGGTCCCCAAAGAGGCAACGGTAGTGGCTTCGTACTGATTATGTGATTATGAGTGAGTGAGCGTTATACGGCATCAAAAGGTGTAGTCATCAGAGACTGCCGAAGTACTTGTGTACTATGGGCACTATGGTATTCCACGACCGTAGAGTTGCAAAAGTGGACAAAGAACATCATCGACCGTGATTAAATTAGGGTCTCTGCGTGTCTGCGTGTATGCGTTAACTTTGCGTAATAGCGTGTGAGACACACTCTTCCATCCTTCCATGTCCCTTGTCCCATGTCCCATGTCATGTCGCCACCCCTGTTTCGGCGCCTTCTTTTGCATTTCTTATTGTGAGGTCTGACCCGAGGAGAGAGAGAGAGAGACAGAGGCAATGAATAAAGAAAGTATGTATGTGAGGATCTGCAATTAATTACGCACAGTATGGTGTGACCATGTGGCGATAATAAGCTGCAACTATCATGTCGTAGGCATGTCTTTGTCATCCCCGATCCACTCTCTCTGTCTGTAATATGCCCAAGGATGCCAGCATGAACGTGGGCTATGACGACGGGAGTCTTTCGCCAATTTGCCATTGCTTTGGACGGACCAATTGCGTTGACGCAACATTGGTACCCCTTTATTGATGTTGTCGTCGTGCTGTTTGGACTTTGGAGCGAGGGTGCACCAAAAGGGCAAAGGAAGGACGAAGGGCAAGTGCAAAGGGCCAAGGAGGCAGGAAAAGGAGGAGGAAAGAGTAAGAAGGGGGGAAGGGGTCTAAAGCACACACGAATGAATGTGAGAGAGTGAATGAGAAATGGATGCTGCCCATTGCAAGCACTTCATCTCTCTCTCTTTCTCACTCGCAATCTCTTCTCTTTTGTTGCTGTTGCTGTAGTTATATCCCCATTAATCGCGCCTAGGACTTACAACCCACATGACAGTACCTCGCTGGAATAGAGTCGTGCTCTTGAGCCTACTCGTCACCCTCTTCTCCTCGTCCATTGTGCACATCAACTCGGAGAGTGGTACCCTGGTCACCGCTCAGAAACTGTCCTTCTTCAGGCAAAAACAGCTCCCAATCGATCTAGAGGCCGCTCGCCGTGAGCAGCAAGCGGTTGACGCTCTCCACGCCTTATCTTCTTCATCTTCATCCTCGCCTCCAACCTATCAACAAGACTCGCTCGACTCTGAGAACAAAAAGAAGAGGCTCTCCAAGGGCAAGGTCATAGACTTGCTCGCGGTGGAAGCTTCCCACGCATCCTCATCTTCCTCGTCCTCAGAGGCTTCTGGGGAAGCCAAAGAACAACAGGATATTACCAACCCCGACATCAAGTCGCCCAAGGATAACAAGAAACCTAAAAAGGCCTCTGGACACGGGAGCGATATTATCCACGAACATGATCATGCCGATAACGATGCCTACGACGACATTGTCTGGTACGATGGCCCTCACCGCGATGACGAGGATGAACACGGGGACGATGACCACGATGACCATCACGACCATGACGACGACGGGGATGACGAGAAACAAGCTTCTGGTAAAAAGACTAGTCCAGAAGTGCTTGCCACTCTGCAAAAGTTGAGCGGCACTCCAAAATCCGATCTTGAGAGGCAACCAGTGGGACAAGGGCAAGGACAGCTGGCCTTCCAGCACCATGGGCACTCAGAGGACGACACCTCTCACGAAAACGCCAAGGTCTTCCAGCACTCGGGTGCGGACGTGATTGCCAGCGGCATCTCGCCCAAGGAGTTCTGCTTGCGGCTCAAACACGAGTGTGAGTCGACCTGCCGCGAGTTTACAGCAGAAGTGGAACATCTACCCACGTCCTGTGCTGCTGGCAGTGTGGCCGAGTTGCTCTTTTGGGGCAGGTGCTGTCAGATTGGGCAGGAGCACCGACAAGCGTCTTCGTCAGAGGGAGGTGCCAAGAAGGGCAAGAGGAAAAAGAACATGATTCATCTGAGCAAGAGCAAGAACCTGGATTTCAACGAGGGGGAGGAAAGTGTTGAAGCACGCCAGGAGCGGCTGATTGAAGAGCACCTGAGGTCTCAGCTCAAGAGACATCAGGCGCAACAGGAGATGAACCAACAGAAACCTCAATAAAAAGCGTCTCGTGGATATATAATACATTACTATCGAGGAGGAAGAGTAGAAGGAGGTACCTCTTTCACTCTCTTGGCCCAACCTCGCCTCGGAAATGGGTAGCACCCGTGTGAGTAAAAAATGAAGCCAAAAGGAAACTGTGGGTACATGGCTTGCAAGGTCCTCATGCCGGAAAGATTTTTTTTCTGGTCGTTCTGCAGCTGTCCCTTACTTCTTTGGTCCTGGGAACAGAGCAGAGGTGCCTTTCCTTTCTACTGTGCTTTCGATGTGTCCCTTTTGCCCTTTTCTTTTGCTGCTGTTGATGTTCTCATGCACGCTCATACCACAGTGGCCTAACCAAGGGTCCGACCCACAAAAACACACCGCAACAGACAGCAAGATGGTGTTGTGTAAAAATAGTTGCAGCCTCACAACACACACCCCAAAACACAGGGGATACAAACACACACAGGATAGTGCAGACCTTTTTGTGAAAGGATGGATAGGAATGACAAAGGACGCAGCCGATTTGTCACCGTTGCGAGTGCAAATGCGGCATGAATGGATAAAAACACACACAAACACCCGAAAGAGTGGAAAGAAACATCCTCCCTGTCCTCGAACAGGCTGTCATCGACCTCTCTTTTCTTTGTTTTATGGTTCTGGGAATAGTTGGCATGGTATTATTATGTTAAGTGCGGATAGAGATAAGGTGTGTAGATAAAAGAGATGAGGTGTGAGTGAGCTTCTAAAGACTAGCGTGTCTACCCTACTTGCGACCACTCTCTGCAGAGAACAACTCGGCAGCACGAGCGCGCCGTCTCGCAAACTCGGGGCTGTCCTCAATGCCAGAGGCATCCTCGTCCTGTGCACTCGTACTGTCGTTGCCCGATCGGGCTAAACCTATGCCCGAGATCGAACCTCGGTCAGAGCCACTATGGCGTGGCTCGCGTTCAAAGCTGGGCCGATTAAAGTCGTCTCTGTAAGAAAGCATTGGCCGGGGTGGAGTCATGGATCGTCGTGATGTAAAGTCGTCACTGTCCCGTGTAAACCGGCTTTGGGATCGCGGGGGCTCCAGTACCTCCTCACCTTCCTCAAACTCGGCCTTGTCGTTGTTGGGAGAACCAATCAAGCCCGAGGTGAGTTCTGATTGGTTCCAGGCCGTAGGCTTGCTGCGTAGACTCTGTGGGAAGGTGTCGGATGGCCGTGGTGAGGGGGTTGAAATTACAGCGGCAGCAGCAGCTGCCACAGCGGCAGCAGTGTTGGGCGAGGTGGATCCAGGTGGTGGGATGTACGATTCCAGTGGCTGCATCATCATGTCGTTGTTGTTGTTGTTGCCATATAGTCCATTCTGGTATTCATTGCCGTAACCATTGCCATAGTTGTTGTAACCATTCTCATAGCCACTCTGTTGATATGGCTGATTGATGTGATTGTTGTAATCGCCATACTGTTGGCTCTGGTACTGATTGTCCGGATAGTAGTTGTTGGAATCCGAGTAATCGGCATTGTGGTAACTGTTATTGTTATTGTCGTTGTTGTTGTTGTCTGCTCCAGCGGTTGGGACGTATTCGCCTCCCGAGTTCGCAGTGTAAGGCCTCTCAAGAGGGTTCTTGCCCTTGCGATTCTTAAAGTACGCAGCAGCGCCAATCAGGGCGAGAACACCGACGACGCCAATGACGATTCCCACGATGGCACCCGTGCTGAGCCCACTTGACGAGGAAGAAGCATCGGGTCCAGTGGAGGGGTTGGTCGCATTGGCGATGGGGTTGGCGGTGAAGTTGAACCCGTAGGAGTTGCAGCTCTTGACCCAGTCCTGCTGGTTCTGGATCTCGGGCGAACTCTCTCCTTGGGACTTGATGCAGGCAAGGCAAGAAGAGAATGCGTTATAGAAGGCCGAGTTGCACTCGCATCCACCGAGAGAGGCGGTTGGGGTATAGATAAGATCCTGCTGGAGCGACGAGTTGGAGGCACCTCCGCCGCAGGGATCCAGGAACACGATGACCTGAGGACAGCCGAATGTGGATGGTTGGGAGCAGGTCTCAATGATGGGGTCGGGGGCAGCTGCAACGTAGGTTGCAGTGGCCAGGAGGATCACTGCAGTCGTGGCAGCCATGATTCAACGATGGGAGGGTATATTAGATGAAATGTGTATGGGTGTGTCTGCAGGGTGGGGAGGATGCAAATGAATGAATGTGGAAAAAGAGATTCAATTAATCAAGGCGCTATTTTTGTTTATTGTTTTTCTTCCTGGCTCAAACACACTTTGCTCAAAAAAAAAGTGAGACAACAGGCACTGACTGAAAGACAGACAGGAAGGAAGTAAGGGCAGAAGGAAGAAGGAAGAAGGAAAGGAAGGAAGGAAGGAAAGGAAAGGAAAGGAAAGGAAACGAAGAGTGGATGTGTGTCTGTGTGTGGGAATGGTCAAAGAGTGCAAATGTGAATGACAAAAAAGAGAGAGGGATGGATGGATGGATGGAATGTTGCGAAAGAAAACGAGTGACAGATACAAATAAAAGTAAAAGTGAGATGGAAGGGATGGCAAGCAAAAGCATCAAAGCACCAAAGCCTTCCAACCAACCATACAACCATACAACCATACAACCATGCAACCATGCAACCATGCAACCTGCCAGCCAACCAAGCCAAACCAAGGATGAAAGGTTGTGTTCAACGCCCAGTCAAACCGCCATGGCGTGGATGGATGATTAGGGACAGACTAGATGGAAGGTGACGACACCATGGTCGCACAAGCACTCGCACACAGACACTGACAATGACATTCTCTCCCCCTCTCTCGATGATGATGATGATGAAGAGAGAGAAAGATACACACAAACATCGCTGAGCAAAACAAAACAAAACAACAGAGCTTTGGCTGAAGAAAACGATGGGTAGACAGATAGGAATGCGCATTGCTCTCATGCACACACTACATATCTCATATACTTTGCTGATAACCGTCGAATCCTTGATCGGAGACTGCTGCACGTGCACCATGGACTCGCGAATGGACAGCCCCGACATGTTGACCGGAAGATGGGTCTCAAAATGCTCGGATGATCATACTTCACAAAGAACACTACCAACCTGTTGCCTGACTTTCAGGAACAAGATGCGTCCCTGGATCGGACCAGAAAAGGAATTTGGTGGCAAACCAATCGAGCCAAATGAAAAAAACGTCCCACTGGATTGGAAGTCCTAAAATGCCAGAGGCAGCCCCAAACGAGCACGCAAAGGGAGGAGGAGAAATAGACCGGACATATTCCTCCATGCTTGAGAACTGCGAGGCGAGAGCGTAGGTATGTGGGGGGGTGGCAAGAAGATCATTCCTTTCTTTCGCTCCTTCTCTGTGACAGCAAAAGGGGCAGCCTCATATCGAGCATGCATTACTTGGATTTGGAGCAGTAGGGGGTGGGCAATTGCAGCAAAAAAGGCTCGCTCTTCTCGTCTTCTTTTCTTGCTGTTCTTTTACCCTTCAGCGCTTCTTCTTTCTCCATCATCTTCCTAAAGTGTTCGCCACTCATCTCTCTTTCACTCACTCACCTCTCCCTCCTTTGACAGTGCTAATCAAAGGATGAAGATACACTCCTTGGGCCGGGCTATGCTCTGCCTATCTAGTGCACTCGCCATTGCCCACTTGGCTCATGCTCTCCACCCAGTTCGCAACGAGGTCAGCGATAAAGCCGCTGTCGGACTGGATACAAGCTCGCCATTTGCTATACCTGCGACACATCCCGATCCTGATGCCCATCTCTCACCGGTCTATGCGATTGGACGCAACGACGACCAGCATCTCGCCAATGCAGCAAACAAGAAATCCATCGATGCCACCCTTGTGGGCGAGAGTAATAGCAAAGACGATGAGGAAGACAGTGAGGAGGATACCGGATATGAAGACGAAGATGACGAAGATGACGAAGATGACGAAGATGACGAAGATGACGAAGATGACGAAGATGACGAAGATGACGAAGATGACGAAGATGAGGAATACGAAGACCAAGACGAGGATGAGAATGAGGAAAAAGAGGAGGATGAGTTGAATACTACAGAAGACAGTGATGCCGATGGGCGCAATCCGGCATGGGACGACAATCTTGCGTGGAGAATCACACGAATGAAAGGTTATCGCCCATCGAATCCCAAAAAGCCAAATATCGACACAATTGTTGATACGATGGTACGCGTCCCAGTTCGTCACGATATCAGGCCCGATCGAGCTACGGATCCCTGCGCAGTCGTGTCCCGATACGGCAGCAAACCTATTCCATACGAGGCTGTCAAGGCTTGCTTGGACTCGGACTTCCCGTTCCCGAGCAATCACCGCGCAGAAACAGCTGCCACTGTCAAGAGCCTCATCGCCAACTTTTACGTTTACGAAGATCTGGCTGCCAACCCTCCATCTGGCGAACAAAAGCTCAGCTTCCTTCCTGTGAACATCCAAAACGATGTTGATCAACTACTTCAGATCAGTGACAACTCGATCAAGGCAGCCAACCGTGCAGGCGATGGCGAGGACGATGAGAGCGATGACCAAGAGGGAAGGGTCCCAGTTAACCGGCAGGCACTAGAAGCGTTGGTGACCGGATTCGGCGATATCCTAGACAAGCCTGACATTACCGGCATTGCAGCCGCCACCAAGATGACAGACCGGGCCTTCCACGATGGGCTGTCTAGAATTCTGGCAAAAGCACGTGATGGCCACCTCTCCTACGATGCGGATTGCTTCCGCACCTTTCGCTGGGAACAAGGTTTCTTTATGAACCATGTCGTACGCGACAACAAGGTTGTGCTCAAGGTACATAGCGTCACCCCCAACCTTGCCGAAGCTACCGGTCTGCAACAAGATCTGCTGAACTGCGACGTGGTCTCGATTGATGACCAGGATGCTGTCGAGTACATCCAAGGTTGGGCAGATGCTCAGGTCTCCATGTCCAAGGACGCCAATGTCAGGTATGTCGAGGGTCTTGTTTATTGTGTACTTGAGCCACAGCGACAACAGGACAATTTGTAATTCACACTCTTCTTCTACTCAGATTCAATGCAGCGTTGGCATCCCCTCAGTATCGACCTGGATTCGTTGACTTTTTCATTCCTGGAAAGTTCGGCGAGAGGTACAGTCTCCCTGCAGAGAGCAGCCTGTCTTTTGTATTCAAGTGTCCCGGCCAACTGTCGATCAAGACCTACGTCAAGTGGCTTGGCTTCTATACTCTCCTGCAGAGCAAGCCCTTTCAGGATACCAAGAGCTATTTTGCGAACAACTGCATGAGTCAGGATGGTCTGACTTATAATCGAGATGAGTTCAACCCTATCCGAAGCAAAATCGAGCAAGAAGAGATAGAGGAAGAAGAGCGAACAATTCTGGAACTAAGAACTCGTCTGAGAGACATCCTAAATCATCCAAACACCGAAGTTGACGGTCTTTCAAATATCCCTACCGACCCTCCCCCAAAGACTGCACAAGACCGTCCAGTGGATCATTCAAGACCGGAGATACCAACACCTCTAGACACACCCAAACCCCAGACAGTTGAGGAAATTCTCAGTCAGTTGGACATGCTCACTGCCGAGAAACTGCCCGTTGTCAAGTTCTACGATGACTTTGGAGGCAGGCCTAGTGAACTGAGCCAAAGTTCCAGTGGCGCCACCTTCAAAGAGCTTTACAAAGGGGCATACGATATTACCGCTAGTAGGTGATCCCTTTACCACTTTGTAGTAGCATTCATATTCTTACTTGGCTGACATTGCCCTCTCTTGTTCTTGAAAAATAGTCCTGCTGGCAGACGGCGAAACGGGTGTCATCACCGTTCGTACCGAGACATCTACCATACTCGGCGAAGTCTACTCCCAAGTCTATCCAGTCTGGGCACGTACACTGATCCAAGCCATCGACGCGCTTCGCCCCGTCGCCAAGAACTTGATCTTGGACCTAACACACAACACGGGCGGCTATATCTGTTTGGGTCTGACCATGATCCAGCTCTTTTTCCCAGACCGCCCACGTATAGTCACCAACATCAAACTCTCACCTCTGAGCACACAGATGATGACGGCTGGCGCACTGGGCATGGATTACTTAGTCAACTCCTATGGCAAACAGATCGTCCCGGCATACAAGGATGGATACTTTTTGCACACAATTCAGCATCCCTCCCGGAACGAGACTTTTACAGACTTTTTGTCGGATCGATGCGCGTTTGCGGATCAGTACGTCCTAAGTGTGGATCCAGCAATGGAAGCCAAACGTCATCGTGCCTCGACTGCTGGATCAATAACTAAGAAACTCGATAGTGACAAGACCTACAACGGCGAGGACACAAAGTACTACCGACCCTGGGACCCCGAGAACATGGCAATCTTGACCGATGGCTACTGTGGCTCGAGCGGTGCACTCATCTCCAATATGATGCACACAAAGTACGGTGTGCCCACGGTTGTAATTGGTGGACGAGCGTTGGCGGATCAAAATATGCCCATGTCCTACTCAACCTTCCCAGGCCTGCAGGTCATTGACGACGCGTTGATCTTTTCCGAGATGCAGTATGTGCGCCAGCAGAAGATGTCGGCCCAGGAACTGAAGCGACTTGAACGAGGAGGCCACATCAGCAACGAGGATAGATCGACTATGCAGGGCCAGAGTGTGCTCTCGCGACCGTACAATGGCAAAGGCGACCGCAACCACGAGGAAGAAGAGGTCGACGAAATGGAAGCCTTCTATCCACAAAAGTTCTCGCACAAGAGCCGGCTCCGTCTAACATGGCGCCAGATGTACAACACGGGGCCCGAGATCGAGGCGTTCAGGATGCGACCGGGGGCTTCCAATAGTAGCAAGGATACTTCGTCCATGTACGAGCCCGTGTGGAAGGAGGTGGACCAGTGGTACGAATACGGTTTCTTGCCAGCCACCTATCGGATCGATTACACGGATCAGAACGTTCACTCGATAGGCACCATCTGGGAGAACGCGAGGGATGCAGTCTGGGGGGCGCCTGAGGGATCGAATGAGATGGACGACGAGGACTAAAGATGTTTTTAGTACTACCTATTTTGCCTACAATGAGTTTCAAGAATCGAGTCGGGTGAAGTTTCTCTTGTATTAGCATATGGACACAGGACTTTAGACGATTACATTACGAAAGAAACTCGGCGTCTTCTTCATTGGCTCGCCGC
Organism: Podila verticillata NRRL 6337; assembly: GCA_000739165.1. Lineage (NCBI taxonomy): Eukaryota > Fungi > Mortierellomycota > Mortierellomycetes > Mortierellales > Mortierellaceae > Podila > Podila verticillata. The sequence continues at coordinate 3,047,564 of KN042420.1, forward strand.
ATTGCATTGGGCTCATGCTCTGTTATCACTTCGACATGTAAATTTTGGTAGCACAAAGAGTCAAAGAGGCATAGCTGCCAAACAGCGTGTTGAGTCAAAGAACGAGGTTCTTATGTAGTTGTTAGCCGCATTGCTGTGATAAGAAGGGAAAAGAACGTCAATGCAATGGAATTGGCCAATTACTATCTAGGAGGAGGAAATCCGGGGCGTTCGCAGAAGTAACAAGAATAGCCACCGTTGCCGATACTGACCTTCGGAATCCATCATGCTGATCCAAGCACACCACTCACACACTGTATTTCTTTTTCTTGCTGTCGCAGAGCTATAAACTCACTCAAAGTTTCTGTCGTCGGTTGTCATCAGCGGATATCGTTGTTGTCCGTGTGTCAAAAACATTTTTGTAAACAAAAAACGTTTACATTTATCTTACTCCAAACGAAGGTTGTTTCCTCATGCCTCATTACCTTGGGCGATCACAACAGCCAAGGAACAAGGACAGCACTCCCATGCGATTTTAGTCGACGTGGATAGCGACAGGTGTGAACGAGAGAAGAACCGCAGCAAGAAACAGCTAAAGACGAGAAGGAGGAGACCATGGCATCAACTGAATAACGTCCAGAAGGTCATCCTCAAGAGACAGGCAGCGCGGGTATTCCAGCATGACAAGAGGAAAAAGAAGAAGACGAGCCTCTGGTCGACAAACGAATGAGTCTGTTGAGAGACGCTTAAGTTCCATCCGAAAAGGTGGGCCTATGCGATTAACACCGCTGACCACCTTTCTTTCGTTCTCTTGATTTTCAGAAGGACAGTTCCGCGAAATTGGATCAAGCTAAGCCACACTACCCTCATTTTTCAACTCAGCTTCTCTTTGTGTGCACTTGGCTAGCAACCATGACTTCTCGCTCACGCAGCCCCTCGACACACATCGTCCAAAGGATGGCGCAACTTTATGATCGAGCGTCGCCGACAGAACTGGTTCCCTCACTCCAGTCACCGCCAGATCTGGATTCTCAAAAGCTGTGGTTTATTGATGCTATGATTCAGTCGCCCAAGGACAAGGACGCGGTGTGCATTGGCCGCAAGTGGATGATGGATTATAACAGATATCTCTATGGTGGACCCTCTCCCGGCCCTGTGGCCAGCGGCAATATCGGTTTTCCAGTGGACCATGTCCACCGTTTCGTTTTGGACCAGCTTGTGTCATGGTGAGAATACTGTGTTCTTCGACAAGAAAACACTTGCCTCGGGCCAAGATTAATATCGCCTTCTGTGTTTCAAATAGGTTCGGAGATGACCGAGATGCAGCAGCTTCTCTTGACAGGCCATCTAACGCCAGCTTCAAGCGCCAAGAACAAGACAAGAAGCAGTGTCACGGCAACCCGATCAAAGTCGAGGAGGTCGACGAAGAGTTGTCTCACGCGGAAAAAGGTTCAAGCAGCGCGCTCCCCATCACGTTCGATGACGACCAACTTGGGCTGGAGGGAGAAGAGACGATAGAGAGGGCGCCTGATCAAGTCGACTTGGAGCTGGCGCGTTGATGGCGATATACAACAGTGAGCGAGAGGAAGTGAAGAAGCCGGCTGCGAACCTCCATCAGACTCAGACAGAGCTCCGTTGTGGCGAAACCAAGGACTGGGCTACTGTTGCGAACCTCAAGGCGAACCTCAAGAAGAACAAGGAGAGGCTCTGATAAATCTGGCTTCCGAACACCCACGAATATGTCACCGGGCATGTTGCGAGTTGTTCTCTTTTCACGCCCACTTTGAACAAGCACTCTTTCTACTTCCACGTTATTCTCAAACACCCTTATCTCCTCTCAACGGAGCACATCATTCGGCTTTTTTTTTTTTTTTTTTTTTTTTTTTGCATATTCGCATCAGCATTTCAAAGTTTAGCGTGATCATGCCGCCTGGCCCCCAAAATAACGATAACTTCCAAGTTTTTCATTTCCACATACATTCTCCCACCAATAATTTCAACTGCTACGTCCACCGCTCTTGCTCGCGACTATATCTTGCACAGCTCGAGGCGATAGTCGGTACACACCTCCGTTCCATATTCATGCATACGACACACATCTTGGCCGATGCTCCATGTTGCGTCTGTTATAGAGCTCGCTATCTGGAGACGACAATAGCTCGAAGTTACATCGACAACCTCACCCATCACTTGAAGCAAGCTCGCAGCGAGTATGAGCCTTATAGAAAGTCCACACTTTCTCATCCTTGAGTGTGCTTCACTTTATGACAAAGCTCACTTATAAACGGAGAAGAAACCCAACCAGGACGACAGAGTGACCAGAAGCATACTTTATCTGAACAGAGCAAACGAGAGTCTCGAATGGGCCATGGTGGAGGCACTCCAGGACCAACCCACCACCACCGAGGGCCGACTACGACTATGGAGAGAAATGAGATAACCCCCGATCGGAGGTGGCGGGGCTTCTGGTCTCACCGATGCGTTTGGCACAAGAAGAACGAGAAGACGGAGAACGATGAGAACGATGAGGAGTCCAAAAGCGCCCGGCTGGCCAGTGACTGTGATGTCAGCGAAGCATTTGAAAGGTCAAAACTCTGATTCGAATCTTGTCTTTTGGTTGCCTCGAGGTCATGCTTTGCCATGATCGTTGTTTTTGCTTACCAGTCTTGACTCCACACCAATAACGCCATGCTAAGTGGCCCTTCTCGTGGCGATTGATCAGAACACTGTTTGAGAAGGATTCTTTGTCCCATTTCCATACGCCACACACAGAGACAGGCCAGGTGGTCGACGTTTCTTTCTGGAGTCGACACTGGTTTCGATGGACATGTGTCGTCTATACCGTTTATACCGAGAGAGGCATTTGTTCCTGCATACAAATGGATCCGCTCGACAAGTGGTATGTATCCATCATGTTTTTCGAAGGACAATGATGGGCGCAAAGCAAAAAAAGCCTTTTTTCCTTATGTTTTCGTTAGTGCCATGCACTGGTTCACTTTAGTGGCAACTTAATGTTTGTTCTCTTTGTTGCTGTGAGCCCTCCTCCCTCTGTCCTTCCCCTCTGTCCTTCCTCTCTATTTTGGCGATGACATCATTCCTTCTTTTTCTTTGGGAGGGGGCACCCACTCCTCACTCCACAGAAACACCCGCAAGAAACACCCGCAAGAAACCCATCCATCTCCCCCCCTCCTGTTCTTTATTTCCCCCTGTCGGAGCTGGTTGTTTGGTCTTTGGTGCAACAAGCCCATTTGCGGGACTTGGATAATAGGCTATTGTGTCTTCTAAGGCCAGCCAATAGTGCCCCGCCCTTCGAGGCATTACATCACACTATCGCACATCCAGAGCATTCGGCCGGGTGTCGTGCATGGGGCACCACCCCCGACAACGGGCAATAGACTTGAAGGAACTCGTAGTTGAATACACACACATTTTGTGGCCAAAGTCAAACCGATTAAGAGAAGAAAAAATCGCTGGGTGTCTTACACGTCTGGGGTCATGGAACGGGTGACCGAACTGAACCAACTTCCAAAACGTATATAGACAAGCGTGCTTCTGTGCTTGTCCCCCACCTTTGTCACCTACCTTCCCCTTCCTATTCTCCTCTTCTATCTTTCTCGCCCTCTTACCTTCCTACCTTCCTGCATCCATCCACCATCATATCCGCCGTAAAATAAAGCCATGGAGAATCATAAACTTACTTCCTCCTCAGAGGACTTGACGACCAATACGTCCATCATCGACTCGATCGGATCAGAACCATCCACATCTACAACTTCAGACCTCTCTCGCTCAAGATCAACAAGACGCCTGCTGGACCATCTCGCCGTCAACACCTCTACACCCGTTCCAGAGGTGAATGAAGAACATTTGCACGCAATTGTCGGCCAGCATCTCGCCGTGACACCCACCATCCCCGAGGCCGAGGCCACGTTCCCCACCTCGCCTCTCTCGAACACATACAGCCCAAAGACGTCACCTATCCAGGCGTCAGGCCCCGAGGCGAGTCTCTCAACCTCAACCTTGACACCTTCTACCATCCTCGACTTTGACCACAAGACAACCACGGCAACCACAGCAAATGCACTCGATTTGTCAACGACACAACAACAACAACAACAACAACAACAACAACAACAACCTGTCCAAACTGAAGCCCAATCTACACCTGTGCTCGACACACCTTCACATTTCCAACTCCAAGGAGGTGATGCAGCCGACGATATTTACAAATGGCACGCCAAGGAGACTCGTCGCCAGATCAACCGCTCACAGACCTACCACGCACCCTCGAACCAGGACCCGGCAATTGTGCAGATCAGGACCCCCGGTGGGTTCCGTCGCAACTTTCTCCAGCAAGATGCCGCCGCCCGTGGTGAGCCTGCACCGAAACTGCCCACCAAATCGTTTATTCACTTTTTGGGCCTGTTCAACATGTACGAGATGGACCATTTCGCAGGCGAAAACTTCCACTCGATCCCACGCCGGTCGGTTGTGGTGCCCCGCGACTTGGAGAAGCGCAAGTCGATGGGTAGTATTGCCTCGAAGGTGTTCCTGCCTGGACAGCACATTGAGGAGGACGAGGAGGTGATTGAGGAACCCGAGGAGAAGATCCAGTTCGGCAAGGCCATCGGCATGTTGTTCAAAGCGTAAGTCCATATCCTCACAAATTCTGTCGATCCTCTTTCCCCCTCTGTTCTTGTTATTTTCCATCTTCGACCAACAAAGTATGTCTCGCAGAAATGGGTCTAAACCGCCCTAAAAAAAAAGAGAGGCCAGACAGCATAAAAAGAGAGAGCGATAGTGTGAAACTGACACCTCAAAAACATCGACACCAAAAGAAACAAGCGACAACTCAAACACCCACAGAGACACACACACACACACATGGTTCATGACCGAGGGAAACAGATGACTTGCAGTGCTTAACTAGGCTCTCGGGAGTGGGACATCGATGTGTCACGTGTTGCGAAGTTTAATTGAGGGATATACTAACCTTGTTGTGTGCACCGTTTTTTCATGTAGATTCATCGCAAGTGGTATCCTCTTCCTTCCCAACGCCTTCAAAAACGGTCAGTACTGTCACCAGACCCTGGGATTCTTGTTATTTGCCAGGCATATTGAATGGAAAACTAACCTGATTTTTTTTTTTTGGCTTGTAGGCGGAATTGTATTTGCCCCTTTGTTCATGACCCTGGTTGCGAGCCTGTGTCTGTACTCGTTCTTGCTGCTCGTGAAATGTCGTGAACTGCATCCAGGCTCATTTGGTGACATCGGTGGCCACTTTTACGGCCGCTGGATGCGGTATATCGTCTTGTTTGCCATTGCTATTTCCCAGTTTGGATTCTGCTGGTAAGAACCGTCTTTCTCCGACAGAACGTAATAGAGTTCCATCCAGGCAATCAATCTAAACCTCTCGTTCTCTGTCTTCTAGTGGTTACTGCATTTTCGTGGCCCAACAACTCGCGCTTGTGGTTAGCAGTCTGGGCGGCGCCCATCTTGACAAGATTGTGTGGATCGCCATCTTCTTTGTCATTCTGGTCCCTTTCACCTTGATCCGCAACATTTCCAAGTTCGGCCCCAGTGCCCTGATCGCCGATCTGTGCATCATTGTCGGTTTGGTTTATTTGTATGCCTACGACATTAAGGAGCTGGTCGTCAACCAAGGCTCGCCCAACACACTGATGCTCTTCAACAAGCAAGATTTCGGTCTCTTTGTCGGTACTGCCGTCTTCTCCTTCGAGGGTATCGGCATGGTCATCCCCATTTGCAGCAGCATGGCCAATCCCAAGCAGTTCCCCCGCGCACTGACCATTGTGCTCTCGACCGTCTGTGCTCTGCTGGTCAGTTTCGGATGCTTGGGATATGCCGCCTACGGTAACACTGTCGAGACCATCGTGCTCGACAACTTGCCCCAAGGCACCGGTGGTGAGAAGGCCGGCAAAAATGCGGTTCAGATCCTTTACATTATTGCCATCTTCTTGACCACTCCGCTGATGCTGTTCCCTTGCATCCGTATCATTGAGGGATGTGTCTTCCATGTGGTGGGCAATGGCCCCCGGTCAAAGACCCAGATTCTTAAGGAGAACATTGTCCGTATCTTGGTCGACTTTGCCGTCGCTGCTGTGGCCTACGCAGGTTACACCAAGCTGGACATCTTTATCTCGTTTGTGGGATCCTTTGCCTGTGCACCCCTGTTGTTCATCTTCCCACCCATGTTCCACTTGCGCGCCTTCCCTGACCAGCCCAAGTGGCGCAAGGTTGCGGATGTTTCGCTAATCTTGTTTGGGTTCCTGGTCTTCTTCTATACCCTTGTTGTCACCATCCAGAGCTTCTCCAATCACTAGACAAGACACACACTTACACCACTTGAAAAAAGCACCACTCATATTTATGTAGATAATTAGGCATCCCTGTTATAATATATTACTCTTCTTTTGCATCTTTTACTCGAACAGAGTCTCATGGTCAAAGACATTTATTTTTCCGATATGAAAAGGACAAAGACAAAGACAAAGAAAAAAAGAACAACAAAACAACAAGCTTGAAGTAAAATAGACTAACAGCAACGGTAAATGTAAAAAAGCCAAAAGGAGGAATCAGAAAGAAGAAAAGCAAAGCGCTAGCTAAAACCAAATAAGACACCCAAGACTTACTTTTTTTTTTTTTTTTTTTTTTTTTGTCTTTAGCGGTTCTCCCAAAAGTCCTCCCCTTCGTCGTCATCCTCAATTGCACCACCGTAGCGCCCATCGTCATTGAACGACTCGGACTCCCCCTCGCCCAGATCCAGGCCCGCCGCATCCTGGAAGTCGCGTTGGTTTTCCAGTCGCAGATGGATATTGTGTAGATCCGCCTCCTGGTCCTCCGACATGACCGCAATATCCCGCTCAGGATCCCCGTGGAGAAAGTCGTGGCGCTCGTCGTCGTCGTCATCGTCGTCGTCATCTTCATTGTCGATCGCGTTGCTCAAATGGTGTCTTTGCTTGTAATGATGTGAAGGGTGGTCCTCGCCCGCGGCCCTTCGGATGTCTTCCTCAATCGATTTGCGCTTTCTGTAGACAGGATCGCGACGGCGGGGGGAGGACGACACCGAGTTTGGTTGTGATCCATAGTTGCTGTCGTCGTCTTCGTCATCCAGCTCCTCTTTATCCCAATCGTGCACCATTGGGTCCTCGGGTGGCAGGGCAATGTCGTCAGCGGGTCCTGTCTTCTTCTTCTTTTGGACAAGGTTCGACGTGTCGTGTGAAACTCCATGGTGTTCCTCTTCCTCGTCGTCCTCGTCTAGCTGATCGGTACTGACTCGTCTCGCCTGATCCAATGTCTCGGACTCTTGTTCATCCAGAAGCTGGATGCGGACAGGCCACTGCATACTGTTCCTGCGGGCGGGTATGGTCCTTTTAGCATCCGAGGATCCGTTGTTGGAACAGCTCGAGTCTTGATGTGGGAGGTGTGGGCGCGAAGAGTGGGATGGCGGGATAAAGAGGGGTGACTTGGAAGTTGTCGAGGAAGCAGTCGATGGGGCAGGTGAGGCTGTCGATATTGGCTCCTTCAGACGTAGGGTGTCGTTGGTGCTGTTGGCCATGATCTTGGTCTTTATCATTCCCGAGACTATTTTGTATTTGTTGTTTAGGAGAGTTATTTGGTTAGATTCCATGAAGAAGGACTCTCTCTCTCTTTGTCTCTCTCTCTCTTCTCTCTCTTTTGGCTATTGCTTTGTCTTCTGCTTTGCCATATTTTTTCTTGGGCGCAGTGACATCATTTGTCCCAACCGTCCAATCACACAAACGTTCAAATGTTTACTTTTTTTCTTACCTTCAACAACCTTGTGAGCTTTGGACATGGGACCTGGTCCATCTCCAGAAAGATCCATCGCCAGACCCGCCGCAGAAGTATCCACAGGCTCGCCATACTCGTTGATGGCGCGTGTCTCGTCCAAGTAGACGGGCTCTTGTGAACTCGAGGGGGGTACCAAATCTGCAATCGACCGTTTTCGACTCTGTGTGTGAGGCATAGAGCTCGAGGACGATGATGAAGACGGGTTTTTACGATAAAGTCCTAACGAGGAGGATGACGAGGTAGAGAAAATGGAAGGTTGTTCGTCCTTGGGGGTGATAATCGGCTCCAGATGGGCGAAATCAGAGGCTGTGAGCATGCTTTCGTCCGAGTATCGCACTCGCTTGGTCAGTCTGATGTCTCGTGGGGGGTCTGGGGCGTTTGCCTTGGGGGCCATGTCGTAGCGGTCTTCGAGGTTGTGTGCATCGTCCATGATGAGGTAGTCTGCTTGAAGGACAGCGCTGCTGGGGGCCATACCGTTGATGTCGCTGCTGTCAACAAACTCGGTCTCAATGGCAGCCAGGGACCGCTTGGCATAGCCCTTGGTTAGAAGGACCTCCGGAGCTGGCTCGGCAGTGCCAGTGGTAGTCTGGATGGAGCCGTGGGGCAGTGTGTCTGGGGTAGTAGTATCCATGCGGGGGGAGTATTCTGTATATTGTGCGCTGCAAGTGTATCTATGTGTGCGAGAGAGAAGAAGAGAGGGAGAGTGTGTGTGTGTGTGTGAGTGAGTGTCTGTGTGGGGAAGTGGCGTGTGTGGTCAATAATTTTGAGGGAGTTGGGTGGTGTTGTTTGGGATGGTATGGTGATGATGATGAGGGTAAAGAGAAGAGAAATAAAAAGAAAGGAAGCTGAAAAAAAAGGGTGAGACCAGCCATGACCTCCATAGTGGGTCGTGGGATCGTGGGATTATTTATGCACGTGATGCAGACCACCGAAAAATGAAAAACGAAGAGTGGCCCAAGCATCAGCTCGAAATCCAAGGAGCGGTACCACACAATGCCCTTGTCTTCGCCAATCGAGCCAGCCCCCGCCAAGGAAGAAGACACGGTGCAAGATCATGACAACTCGGCATCTGCAACGGTCGCTTCGCCATGGATGCAGCTGAATGGGCAGATCGTGCATTTGAGGAAATGCTACAAGCGACTTTTCTTCATGGACCTCCGCATCGACAGCCACACCAAGCACACAATCCTGTTTCGGTCTGATGATTATCGGGACGATATCCCCACTTTGACGGACCTGGAGCTTACCAAGCTGTGGAAACGGAGCAAGCGAGGAGATGTTATCGAGCTCAGCTGCTTCCGGACGACAGAGGAGGAGCGAACTAAGCGAGAGCATCAGGTCTACCAAGCAGTCGATTTCCAGGTCCTGAAAGCTTGGCCCGGGTTCGATCCCTTCCCCTCAGAACCAGCCATGGGCATCAAGGATACGCCGGCTCATTCTTTCAACGCACCTAAGCAAACAGAGCCAAGTACAATCGGCTACCTTTCCAACACGGATGATTCAGACTCTTGGCGAGACTATTGCAAATTCTGGATCAACTCTCACAAGTGTCTGAAGGAGGACTGCAGGCTCAAGCACCCGACTGGAGACGAGTACACACGAGTCCAAGAGATGTGGGTCAACGAGCGGACACATGTGCGGAAAGAACGAGCACGGATCCAGGACGACCCACATGCTACCTCCTCCAAAGTGCCACATTCGCAACGCGCCTTTATTTTTTGCCGCTGGATCGTCGAAAAGTATGGCCGCGAGTATCTGAACTCGGGATCTGGTGTTCTGGATATTGCTGGTGGCAAGGGCGAGATCTCACTCTTTTTGACCCACATGTTTGGCATCCGCTCTACAGTGGTTGAACCAAACGTCCGTCGAGACAAACCCTACCAGCGCAAGAACCTTATGGCCGTCATTCGGAAACAGATGGACATAGAGGCCGGCGGGGATGGTCATTTCTATCGCCAGTATACCTCGTCCGAAACAGAGTTAGCGGAATCTTTGCCGCAGGACAGCAAGACAAACACTTCTGTGGATCTGGATCTGGATCTGAATCTGGATGAGGAGGCAAAAAAGAAGGAGCGTCGACGGATCCGGAAGCAACAACTGTCACAATTTGTTGTGCCCCGACTCTCGACACTCATGAATGACCAGTTTGAGAAGCACTACCCAGGGGTTCTCGAATCCGCTTCGATTCTGATTGGCATGCATCCAGATCAAGCGACAGAGCCGACTGTCGACATGGCCCTGAAGCATGGGAAACCGTTTGCAGTAGTGCCGTGCTGTGTTTTCGCACACGAGAACCCTGAGCGAAGACTTGGGGGCGGTGGTGAAGTGAACACTACATTTGATTTCATCCAGTACTTGATGGAGAAAGGGTCGAGTGTTTCGATGCAAAAGGGTTTTTTGCCCTTTGATGGGATGAACATTGTCGTGTATCGACCTTTGGAGCAACCACAATAAAAGACCCGGTATTGTTTTTTCTTATTTTTAAACACAAAAAAAACTAATCCATTTTAAACGTTCTCTCTTTACTTGGCCTCCTCAGTGGTCTCCAAGGCTGGGACATCGTCGTCCTCGACATCCTCGAGCTCCTCATCCTATCAAGAAAAAATTCGAGAGGAGAGGTGGGTGTTAGCAAAGTATGTCTATCTAACAAAAGCAACACAGAAACAAAATGGTCCTTCGATGGACATAAACATACCGAATCAGCGCCGCCAAAGTCCATGCCTGGCGCACCGCCGCCCTGGCCCATCTGTGCCATCAAGGCTTGGAGGTCCATACCGCCCATACCACCCATACCACCCATACCACCCATACCAGGCATACCACCCATGCCGCCCATGCCGGGCATACCACCCATGCCGCCCATGCCGCCCATATCGCCCATCTCGGGGCTGACCTCGGGCTCGTCATCCTCATCATCTTCATCCTTCCAGAGCGCGAAATCGGTGCTGACGAATCTTGGCTTTGATCCCTTGGTCAAGCGTCCCCACCAGTCGTCGCCCTGCTTCTTCTTCAAGGTGTATCTGATGTTGCGGGGGGTGGCGTGGATAATAGTGCCCTATTCGTAAATTAAATCAAGAGAGAAAAGATAAATCGAGTCAGATAGAAGAACAAAAAAGAGGATCGGCTGATAAAACAGCAATGGGGCCAGGAGGCCGTTTATCCCAATCGAACGAATTGTTCCTTGGCTCCATCCTTGATATGGTCTCAGGCTTGCCTGAACAAAGGCGATGGCCATAAGTTACTCTCTCCAGCGAAAATACATGCTTCAGTGGTTGTTTCTTTTTCTTACAGTGGTGTCAATGGCCTTGTTAAACTCGAGGGTGAAGGCATAGACCTTGCCATCCTTGCCGGTGGCCGAGAAATCGATCTTCTCCTCGGTGAAATCAGCCTTGGGGGTGGCGTCGGCGATATCAACGGTCAAGTAGACAATGTCGGCTCTTTGGGCCCAGAGAACTAAGTGAGGCATTTTTCGAGTGTTTTAGCATCAGTGTGTCGCAAATGTTGGTCTTCAAAGTGAACAGGCCAAGGGTGATCTAATGCATTTCGCGTTCTGGTTTCTTACCGGTAGGAACGAGGCTAATTCGGTCATGGTGCAAGATGGTGACAATGTTAGTTCATATACTAGAAATGTTTTTCCTTTTGCTTGTTGCTTGCTTCTATGCAGAAGAGCCATACCTCATGTTGTAAATTTGTGTAAGGGTGTGATGGTTTGGAGAAGCCATGGAACGCACAAGAACTTTTAAGCGGGGTGGGGAACTGCCTCGCGATGTTCTAGAGCCCCTTAATCATACTCATTTCTCAAACCAGACCCAAGTCAGCTGACCCCAAATGTGGCTTATCTCCCGACAGCCGAAGAACACAGAGAACCACAATGAGAAAAATGATGAAAGCATTCTGTTGCGTCACCAGAGCATCATCTGATTTGTCGACGTCGTCGAAGATAATTAAAAAGTAAGTGAACCAAGGAATGTCTGCGTGTTGGGGTCTTTGTTGATTTTAAAATGGAGAACCAGTGTGGGGTTGATAGGGAATCAATTCATTCATCTACTCCAACAGCACCAGCATTCGTCTCTTTCTCGCACAAGCGTCACTCCCATCATGCTAAAAATCACACAACCAGAGTGAACAGGAGCAGCTTGGATGGATGGATGGATGCCAGAACATCATGACCATGACACCCAAGGGATGTATGATTGTCTAACAACAAGACTCCTATCACAATCAATGTCAACCAACAGAGCATAGCAATTACACAACCATGACACACCCCACCTACGAAGACGATACCGTCAAGGCGGCCAACGATGTCAGTGCCGCCATTGTTGCCGCAGTAGCCGCAGGGAACAGCACTTTTACAGATGAGGGCCACCTCGAGTCCATGCATATCGAGGACATGGACTCCATGGAGCCACTAGACACTGCCGCTATTGAGACTATTGTTGCTGGCAATCCCAGGCTGAAGCGGCAAGCTGAGGACGAAGAGGATGACATGGAAGACAGTGTCAAGTTGCGCAAGCTGCAAGAGGAGGTCAACAATAACACCAACGCAGCCGCCCAGGCCAGTGGCATCCTTTCGAGCTCCACGCTGAGCAACCATGCCAGCGCACACACCAGCACAAACAACAGCACTCGCAGTAGTCCTCATGCTTCGTCCCCGCTCGAGACCCATGTACCAACCCCACCAGCGACAGATGGCTCTCCGATGGATGTGTCTCCTACACCAGGATCCGATACCAACGATGTCACCACTCCAACCTCAACCGCGCCGGCCTCGGCCTCCTCCACCATCTCGGACAAGAAAAAAGCCAGCCAAGAAGTCGCACCAGAAGTGGTAGCCGCTGCTGCTGCCGGCACCACCACTATTTCCGAGTCCTCTTATGAAAGAATTATGGCCGATGTGGAAAGGATACGTGAGCTTGCCAAGATCGACCCCACGCAACTCGCCTCCTACTCCACCAACCCCAACAACCAAGCCGCCATCGAGCAACTCACATCAAGCGCGCTGGCTAATGTCCTGGCCCAGGCACCTGCTCTCGCCCCGTCTATTCAAAGCAGCAATGTCCAGCTTGAACAGCAACACCAGCAAGAAGACGAGCAGCAGCAAAAGGCCATCCAGGGCATTTTGGCCTCTATGCCCACTCCTGCCGAGAACGCAGCTGCCACCGCCCAGGAGTCTTCCTCTTCGCTTGACGACGATGTTCCCGGAAAGCGGACGAATCGAGATGCCACCAACGACGAACGACGCCAGCGGCGCTTGCTGCGCAACCGAGTTGCGGCCAAGGAGTGCCGTAAAAAGAAGAAGGCCTATGTCAAGGAGTTGCAGGACACATGTGCGTTCCTGAAGGAGGAGAACGCCAAGCTGTACAAGGAGATAGAGGAACTGAATGCCAAGCTGACCCTGGGAGCCATGCGTGCGGACGAGAATGTGCGGTTGATCAAAGAAGTCGAGGAGCTGAACGCCAAGCTGACAATGGGAGTCATGGTCGCGCCTACGAATCATGTCTCCGAGGAACTGGCCGACAAGGATGATGATACACCGTCATCACCAGAGGCGACGGAAAGCGAGGCACAAGAACCGACGTCGCAGCCAGAGACGCAAGCGGCAACCACGGAGCAGCCCTCTAACACCGCCAAACCTGTGGTTGCTGGTGCATAACGGCCACACAGTCGTTTTTCCCTGTCTTTGTAGGCATGGCAAGTCTCCATCCCCGGTTTTGTTTTAAAGTTGGCCTCATTTGCATATATCCCACCAAACCAAACAAAATGTTCGCCCACAAAAAAAAAAAAAAATACAAAATAAAAACACCATTAAGCGAAAGTGAAAATGTTAACACTGAATTTTTACGATGAGGATGCGTAGAGAGAGAGGGATAGTCTTTCCTGCAGCTGATGCAAGGGCGTCTAGGATTTTGGCTCACATGCGAGGACAAAGGCAGAGGGAAAATAAAAAAAAAAAGGAGGGGGGGTGATCACGAAAACTGCTGTTTGGTGTTTGAAAGACTATAGTTTGGTGCTTATTAGGCCACTCTGAACGCCCAAGAGAAACCGAAGGGTAAAAAAGAAATAAGCTAGAGGCATTTATTCCGTTGACACAGCTCTTACTTTCTCCTCTTACTCTCGTGCATGATCATGTCGTCGTAGAGCACGGTGGGTCGCAGAGGCCATTGTTCAAATTTGAGTGCCACTTCGTTCAGCTGTTCCAGAGTCAGATGCTTGACTTTGATGTTGTGGTCGAAACTCAAGCGACCCAGCAAGATTTCTGCGCCTGGGCCTAGCAGTCTGTTTTTGTTTAATACGGATCCTTATGGTTAGCTTTCTCACAAACTAGTCGATCGGGCTGTTCCATGGAAATGGGTTTTTTTTGTTTGCTTACTTGATGACTTTGTTCAAGGAGTGCGACTTGTTGGTGAACAAACTTCTCAGGCAGAAGTCCATGACTTCCATCGAAGCTATGATACCCACGTGCAAGTTTTTTTTGGTCCAAAAGTTAGTTCGACTTTATACCAAGCTCAATAGAGACATTTGACTCGTAGACATTAGTTTTCGAACAAAAGGCTTACTCTCAATCTTGGGTTTTTCATGAGGAATCAATCGAAGTAGTTGGTAATCGTATGGCAGATGGAAATGTGCCGATCCTGGTCTCATCAATGGCGTGATCTCTGCTGCGGCCTCTGCCAAAAGTGTCACTCTGTTGCGCGACGGCGTTCCGGGTGCTGCAACCAGTCGCTATGAACGAGAGATTAGTCCAGCGGAGGAAAACATAGAACATAGTCAGTATAAGTATTGCAAAAGAAGAGACAAAGCAAGTAGAAATCGTCTCTTATTTACCTTGACGGCATCCTTGTAGCAGAACATGTACATCTCCACGCGGCCTAGGGTAAAGATCCCCATCCTGTCCATGGAGGCCAGCAAAAGTTCGTGGAGGACCTTCTCGCCAAGGGTCGAGTTGGGAATCGATCCGACCAGCGTGATTCCTGTATGTACTTTATCCCATGGCTGTGCTTCAATTCCTGCCAACAAGTTCTTGCTAGGGTCCAGAATCTCATCGTAGGGGTCTGCTGGATTCAGTGGCAGCACTTTGATCGTGTCCTGTGAAGCCTCTTCCAGTTCCTAATACCGCATCCATCCGGACACGAGAATAAGTGAAACAAGGAAACTTCCGTCAGCTCAAACAGGTCCACACCGGATCGACTATCAGTCACTAGTTCTCGCGTTATGTGTACCTTCAGTGAGCCCATGAACATATCTCCATTTTCCACCGCCAAGATCTTTTTAGCGCCTGCTAATGCCATGGATCGTGTCCACTGTCCAGGCCCTATGTCGAAGGGAAAATGCAAGATATAGTCAGAACAACAAACGTGTTGCCATGCCTGTGAAACGAACTAAAAGTTTGGCTTGAGTGCCATACCTGGAAAGATCTCAATGATAGACTTGTCCCGGTTCTTCGCAATGCTCATCTCCTTGGCAGCCATGTCTATGTAGGTTTTCGTGACGTGGTTAATATAGCTTGGTTGGGTCAAACGCGATCTCAAGCTCGGAGGGCAGAACAAGGGTGGCATGTGAGAGATAGCTCCACACGCTCTGAGACTTTCTAGCATCTCTTCCTGTTTATACCTGCTGCTTCTTCCGTCATGACCGAGACTCTCAAGTGGCCGCGTGCTCGCGATCCCTTGAAAAGTGTTGACCACAGCTCGGGGTGTGGCAGTTTTGGCAGTGTTGCCAAGAGCGGCCTGGCGACTTTGGACATGGTTTCTTTGAAATTAAGTGTGAATTGACGAAGAGGTCAAAACTAAGGGTAGGCCTAGTATTGTAGAC
This sequence comes from Podila verticillata NRRL 6337, assembly GCA_000739165.1. NCBI lineage: Eukaryota > Fungi > Mortierellomycota > Mortierellomycetes > Mortierellales > Mortierellaceae > Podila > Podila verticillata. The sequence continues at coordinate 3,063,191 of KN042420.1, forward strand.
CTTATACGAAGCAGCGTAACAATATGCGTTCCGAATGGAAAGAGACAAACGTGCTCGATGAGTTCCAATGGAAAGGTGGTGAATGAAAGAAATGTCAAAGAAAAGAACGGAGCTTGTTTTTTTGTGACATGTGGGACTGCTTTTTAATATACATTTTGTACGGATTACTCGTCCGCAGATTGTTCTGCTTCGCCGTCCGAGTTGGGTTCCTCGGCATGATCGCTGGATGAAGCAGCTGCCGCCGCTTCTGCAGCTGCCGCTTCTGCAGCTGCCGCTTCTGCAGCCGCCTTGGCTGCCTTTTCCGCCTTTTCTCTCTCCATCTAGATCATCACAAAGACGAAATGGGAAACGATGAGTATCGAGCATTCAAAGACGTTTTACGCACAAACGCAAAAACATGAACAACAAATTCTAATTTTTGACTCACCCTTGCTTTCCATTCGTGGGCCTTGCTGAGAAGCTTGAAGTTGGGCTTCTCGGTTTGATCGTCGGGGAAGATGTAATCGTAGTATTCTTCCCACTGGACTGCGCCTGCAACACCTCCTTCGGACTCGACCTGACGACGCTTCTTGACCATCTTGGGCATCAGGTCCTGGACAGACTTGAGTGTCTCGGTTGTTCCCTGGTGGGTCTCAAACTCCTTCCATGCCTCGAGCAAGATCACTCTCTCCTCCTTGAGTCCATTGTCCTTCATAGCCTGGCATCCCTTCTTGAACACGTCCCGAGCCACCGTAGCCTGTCCTTCCTCGGGCACACTGGCCTCGAAATGTGCCCAGCTGATCCAGACCTTGACGTGGGCTGTTCTCTCCAGCAGTTTACGGTACAGAGATCTGGCTTTGCCCCACTCTTCCTCGCTAACCTCGAAATCGATGTAAGACTTCCACAAGATTTCGGGCATATCCAGCTCTGGTTGGGAAATAGCCAAGTCAAAGATGGCTCTTGCGCGCTCGGTGTCCTCCAGTTCACTTTCCAGCTCTGCAAATTTGATCCATGCGGAGCACGTTGAGGGTGACCATTCCAAGTACTTGCTATATAATGTTCTAGCACGATCAATAGCTCTCATCTATAAAGAAGTTGAGGTTAGCATGAGGAATAAGCTTGCAACCTATCAATGTCCCATAGAACAGTTGCGCTACCTCCAGTTCCAGTTCGATATATCCTTTGAACAGTCTGTCTTTGGGGCACATGCCAATGGCCATTCCCAGTGATTTGCGTGCTGCTTCAAGGTTGTGTTGACGGATCTCAAATTTGGCGTACAAGAGCCAGATCTTGGCAAAAGTGAACTTTTTGTGGGGAAGGAGCTGAATGCATCCCTTGTAGACCTGTCGTGTCCGCTCATAGTCCTATCAATCGCAAGGTGATCGTTGTTAGTTGTAGATCCTAGCTCAAACATTCAAATGAAAGCTTCATGACCTTCCGCCATACCTTTGTTTCCAGCTCCTCAAACAGAGCGTATCTGATCCACAAGTAAATATACCTCCTCCAGAGTCGCTTCTCCTGAGCTGGGGGGACTTGGGCAATGGCGCGCTCATATACTTCGCGCACACGGTCAACATCTCCTGTACTCTCTTCCAGCTTTCCATAGTCGAACCAGATGTCGTAGTTTTTGAGATTAGTGGCGAGTTCCTACAAGAGACAAAAAAACGCGACGCGAGAGTTAGTACCAAGACAAGAATATCTTTAGTTCGATTCCTGTGCGAGTTGATGCTACGTACTGCTTCATACTGCAGTCTGCGCTTGCCGACAACGACATCCTCAATTCCTTCTTTGTCGCCAAACTGTTTTTCGAACTGGACGTATTGGTTGTAGAGCGCCTGGGATTTTGATCTGGGGATACGGTCCAAAGCGTATTTGTAAATAACGCGAGCACGTTCGATCTAATTAAAATGAAACAGAAAAATAATAATTGGTCAGTACCCTCTCAACGGCAACTATCCTGAGCAACATCTCAAGACCCATGTTTTTTTTTGTCCCCTCCTTACCTCCTTCTGCCTTGTTTCGAATTTGGCGAACGAAATAAACAGCCTCTGCTCCATGAGCTCCTCGCCCATGACTTCGATCGCTCTGGCAAAGATCTCACGGGCCTTCTCGGTCTTTCCCTCACGCTCCTCGAATTCGGCCCACTTGATCCAGTTCTTGGGATCCGGGTGAATGTGGACAAAGCGCTCATAGATGACACGGGCGCGCTCCAGTTCCTTGTAGCGCTTCTCAAACTTGACATAGGCCATCCATGCCTCCTCTTCTGGCTCCCACTGCATCCAGCGCTCAAAGATCTGACGGGCGCGAGCCACTTCCTCCAGCATCTCTTCCATGTAGGTGTACTTGAGCCTAAAAGTTATCCATGGAAAAGGCAAACGTCAGCAACAGTTTCATCCGAGATCTACGGTTGGTCAAGATATAAAAGTCGTCTCTATAAGCGTACCAGAACTGATCGCGTCGAGGAAGAATGGTGACAATCCTGTCAAACAAGTTACGGGCGAGAGAAATGTTCTTGTGCTTCATCTCCATCTCGACGTATTTCAAGTACAGGGTCGAGTTGCTGCTGTCGACCTGCAACGCGCGCTCATAGATCGATCGTGCTCTATTGAGGGCACACAAGGAGAGTAATGTAGTTAGCTTTGCGATCCGTATTTTGTGTGAAAAAACCACCTTCACCGCCTACCAGACATGTGTTCCTTACCTTTGGAGCTCATCCTGACTCTCCTCCCAGGAAGCGTATTTGAGCCACTCTCCAATGTGCAGTCTGCTTCGCTGGATACGGTCCTCAAACTCCTTGCGCTTGCGGCCACGGTACTCCAACAGTTCCTCGTGGTCGTGAATCTTTTGCTTGGGGACACTGATGGCGATCTCCTGACGCTCCTTGGCCTCGCGAAGAATTTGCTCGGCCGAGATTTGCACGGGCGCGGCATTCTTGTTCTTGATCTGATCAATTTTATGTTTCAAACATGAAGAGAAAAAGGCGATAAAAAAATGATAGGTTAGATGGTGTACGTGAAGTATTGGAATGCGATGGCGATGAAGCAATTGCGAGATGGATTTAAGGGACGTGCCTTTGGGGCTTGAGCTCGTTTCTCCATGATGAGTTGAGGGGGTGGAGATGTGGTCGATGGAAGAACTGAAGGTCAAAAGAGTATTCGAACAGGGCACAGCATATAAAAAAGAAAAAATGTGACGTCATTTCTAAGGGCTTCGAAGAGCTAGAAAAAAGTGCAACCCAAGGATAATGCGAATTCGGGTTTTTATTGTACAGTTGTTGATGCTTGCTATTACTCTTGGTGTTGTCCTGCACTCGGTTTTGCCTTTTCTTTACTTGTCCTCCTCATCGTCTTCGTACTCAAACTCGCCCTTCATAAGTTCGGTGTTGAAGGTCTGGATGATGTGAGAGCAGATACCCTGGACATTGGTGAGTCCCCTGGTCACTGCATCGATAGCCGTTGTCTTTTCCGTGGTCTGGATGCGAACGTTGGTCTTTGGCTCTGAAGGATGGGGCATCGAGTAACTGACAAAGTCGACCTCGGGGCTAATAGCAATAGGAGATGGACAAGGATGTGAGTAATCCCGATCTGCACATTGTGTCCAATATCGCCGCTAATCCTGTCTCTCTCAGAAAACAATTCTTACTCCTTCATGATGGCCCAGCGGAGAGCGTTTCCAAGGGTGTGGTCTTCATCCTGCAAGCAGAAGGTGGCGCATTGAGGATCGGTCATGGTGCCGGGGATCTAGATCGAACGGATCAGGCATAAAGGCATATAAAAGCCGTTAGATCGAGTTCATTTCACGGATCCAAACTGCTTCAGCCGAGGGTGTTCTGTCGGTCAGACGAGCACCACACAATAGCGTTTGAGCTTTGCTCCCAAGCAAAGTAAAAGAAGCCAAACACCCTATCCCGTTCTCTGTGTCCCAAGTCGGTTCCATTGCGGTGTTCACACGACTAGTCTTACAATGGAGATCTTGTCATTCTCCTCGACCTCGCGAGGGACAACGGCGGTAGCTTCGGTAGACATTGTGTTGAAGTGGGCGATTTGGTTTGGTTCGAGGTAAAAAAGAAAAGCGTTGATGCAATTGAACGAATGAAATGTACGCTGGGTTAGTTTTTATTTTTTTTTCTTCAGCACCCTTTGGCACTCAAAACACAAGTTTGCGCCTGGGTGGCTTATACAAAAGCTGCAGTCACTAAATCTGTGAAATGAAATTTATTCTGTTCCAAAAAAAAACTATGTTGGATCCTGGAGGGCGCACACGTTTAGAAAGCCTTCTTCTTCTCGTCCATGCTCATACCACCGGGTCCGATGGTGACGAGGAGCAAGAGACCACCCATGATCGACAAGGTCTGGAAAAAGTCGTACTTGAGGAAATCCTTCTGCATGTGGGCGTTGTCGACCGACCACCAGTTGTTGACCACAATGTTGAAGACGGACAAGAACAGGACCAGGAACATGGCCGACCACTTGGCCTTGAATCCAACAGCGATCATGACACAGGCGGCAAAACCAACAATCGAGGCAATGACGCGCGACAGCGACCACGAACCGTGGAGTGCGAATCCAACAAACAGAAAGATGAGAAGAACTCGTCCAGCGAGTTGGAAGTAGGTCCTCTTGTTGTTCTCAGTAATAGAGGGAAGGCCGGCAAAGAGCTGGCGACGCTTGTTCAGAGAGTCGGACACGACCATCAGGAGACCACCAATGACCGAGAGGTTGCGGAGGAAGAAGCTGGCGTCAAAGATCAGTCCGTAGCCCAGTGCCTGTGTTACGACAACACCAAAGAGGGCGGCCGCGGCGTATTCAGTGTGTTTCCTAGCGATGACCAAGATGGAGCATGAGAACATGGCCTAAGCAAGTAAGGAAGCGAGCAGACAAGACTTGAAAGTGAGTAACACAGGCCTCGTTTTCTTTCCCTGCTCAAGGGGGGAAACGAAAAGGGGGGGGGGGGGAAGGAAGCAATAAAAAAAGACCAACAAAAGGTGCAGGAAACCAAATCCAACATGAAGAGCACCACAGTTGGCTCAAGTCTTTGTTGTGTCTTTGTCCTGAGATGGTGCACTGCGACTGCGATGATCCAGGTGGGAAAAGAACAAAAGAGCAGAAGCACCATGGTTCAAGAGGCATGTTGCTAGCATGTATGTCCAATTGATGTGTTGCACGTTCACCTCCACGTTGTCCTGCGTCCAACAGAAGATAGTCTGTTCATTGCCCACTGATTACAACGACCAGTCCGACTGATAAATGAGGTGACTTGATAATCCTTGAACTCCTCCTCCCCCATAGCCAACAAGAACGGATGCCAGGATAGTGTGTACTTACAATGACGTTGCCGAGTAGGAAAAAGTGGCTGATACCCTTAGGGAAGCCACGGTGTCTCTCGAGGTAGTAAAGCTGGTCGCTGAACTGGGTCGAGATTCGGAGGGCATCTTCGAGGAAGGTGACAACGATGAGGAAGCGAGCAATGGCGGGAATGTAGGGTTTGATGGGCTGGCCAATCTTGTCGATGATGTCCTCGAACTTGCGGGAATACTCCTGAACAGACTCCATTATGTGTTCTTTATGCTCTGTTGGAACTAGAAGGGGTCATTGAACGGGTCAAAGGTCAAAGTCAGTCTCTCCAGTGAAGTCCATGCTTGGGTAGGTCCGTGGGTCGTCGAAAGTGAGATGCCCATGAAGAAAGGAGCAAGAATGACAAACGTTTACCTGTTTCTTTCTTTCTTTCTTTTGTTTTTCTTGGTTGAGCTGGGGTCCCTTTTGAGATGGATGGGCGAGTGATGAGTGCGATGTGGGGAGTGCTGTGGACTGAGGAGAAGAAAGAAAAAGAAAAGAAAAAAAAATAGAGAGGGTGTGAACGCGAAAAATAAAATAAAATAAAATAAGAAGGGGATGAGGCGCGGACCAAAAATGAGAAGGCTTCGGTTCAGTTTTTTGAAGAGAGTACCCGTACTCTGTCAAGGACCATCGCCACTCTTTCACCCACTGCCGCTCGCACTCTCTCCACTCTCCTCACTCTCGTCCAATTGTCGCTGCGCGGTTCATTGCCCCAGTCCTCCTTCCAGCTCAAGATCCACACTCGCTTGGTTGGCCATGTGTTGCCTCGGTGTGTCCATTAAAAAATGCGCTCTGGATCCGACACGTCAGTCCTGCAGCTGTCCAGTCCTGTCCAGTCGTTGTTCGTTTGTCGTCTTGCTTGAATTCGAAACACCAGACGGAAAAGTATACATGAACCTTGTCTTCTTTTTTATTTGTTCCGTTCTCGTGTGGTTGGTCCCGCTCGCCCATCCCCCTTTCAATGCTTACTGCGATGGATTTTTAACTGCTAGTCCCCCTCCCATCCTCACCTTTGAATATGAGAAGAGCCTAGCTGCTCTAGCAATTGATCTGTTCGGACCCCGGATGATGGGTTGCTATCATATGAAAAAGATGAAATTGAAAAGGCTGTCAGGAACAAAGTCTTTCTCTCTCACTCTCTGTAGACTCGCTCAGTCTCTGACTTCCACTCATCGTGTTACTACTCACGCTTGGATGTGCTTCAGTGATGAAAAGGAGAGACGACAGAGGCCGGGAGGTGGAGTAAATAGCTGGTAGGGGGGAGACAAAGTCGCGAATGTTCTTCAGGGCAAAGGACCAGAAGGAAGGGGGCAGTTTCACGGGGACGGCGATGATGTTGGAGGTGTGAAAGTCGAAGAGAACGAAAGGAAGAACAAAAAAGAGGCAGAAGCAAGAAAGTGCACTTGCTTGTTGGCATGCTGTGATTTGTGGTCCAAGCAAGTGCAAACATGTTGATATGTTGTACTTTGTTTCCCAAGAGTGCCAAAGGCAATGCGGTTTACAGTCGATAAATGCACTTAATATGGTGTGATCCCTGGACCTGTTTATCGTGCCCAAGATACATTGCGATCTGCTATGATAGAGTGAATGTTTGTTCATGAGCACATACACACACAAGCCCATAATTCATGCTCCTTATTCTATCAACGGCACTTCATCCGTGAATATCACACAATAGGTACGATGGCATGATGGACTGGTAAACATTCGGCGTTGCTCTCATTCTCAACTGTACCCGTGTCCATGGACTCTGTGTTGTAGGGACTAGATGAAGCGGAAGGCCTTCCAACCCTTGCATGAATAATTTGGTCATCCTTCAATGAGCCGTTTTTCCCAGGAACAACACCCTACTGACCATATGTATGCTTGAAGCTCTCTCTTTATTCTCATGTTTACCTTTAGTGCCTTTGCGCCATTCCGATAACAACCAAAACAGAAGCGGCATCCAATGTGGACGGTACGTACCTGTTTTTTTTGTTGCATGCCATCGGCTTACTCATAACTCTCATCCTACTTGCTCTCTCTTTTCTCCTCCCTTTCTTTTGAAGGTGTGTCCCTCTTCGTTGTGGCTCACCATTGGATGGATGGAACAGGGTTCGCATCACCATATCACACGGGCAGACAGGGACAAGGGCAGCCAGGAGCAAAAAAACTTTATCATGTTTGTTTTGTTTGGACAATTTTGGTCTCAGTGGTTGTGCTCACTTTCCCATGAACACACGCGCACTCTCACTTAATGTTCAGTCGTTCAAGCATTCGAGCTAGAGTTTAGCGCACAATGCGTGGTGTGGATAAATAAATGGCGTCGTTGCTTCGTGCAAAGTAGTCTCGAAATCTCGATAGGGAAAATATGCACCGGCACTAGACATGCCTGGACTTGACGAATATCGAAGGCGAATGAAAAAGAATGCGATTGCTATCTCGCTTGTTTTTTTGGCGGCATAATACATAGAGGTGATAAAAAAAAAGTCAAGGGCACATCTGCCTACTGGAGCCCAAAAATAAGAGTGATTGCCAACTCTCTCTTGGCGTTCCTTAGATGAATTTTCCTCCCGTTTGTTTGTGAACATGGGAGAGAGCGCCAAATCCTCTCGTATTCATATGCGATACAAGTTTGCAATCATCCGGCATGTCGAACTTAAGGGCGAGAGTAAGAACCCACGGCGGCTTTTTTATTTCAATTCGCGAACCTGGACGCGTCTGGTTCCACGAGGTCACCTTTTTATGTCATCGGTGTGCGAACACGGGAACATGGGGGCCAAAGAGCCGCGATTTCTTGGCGATCAACTGTTTGTGATATACGTTTCTATACGCCACCAAATACAGGTTCAAGGGCCTAGGAGCAAGATTTATTTCAAGGTAAAGGATCTTCTCTCTTTAGAACTTGGGTGCCCGTTTGCGCACATTCTCGGCCCCGACTTGCTTCTTAGCAACAGTTTTGTTGGCCCCTTTGTACTTCTTCGAATCCTTGTTGCTCATCCGCGATTTGTCCCGCATGCCTTCGCCACCTTCCCAAAATGCACCCGATCCACCCGTCTTGACAGGGCTCTCGCCACAGAGACAGGGCTTGTCTGACACGGCCTGTTCTCTCGAGCAATGACCGCAGATCATGCGCTTGGCATACTCGCTCTCGTGAGTGGTCTCCTTTTCGTCGTGGCACAGGTGACAGGGGTACACCTTGGAGCAGCACGGGAACCGGAACCAGCGACGCGATTTCTTGTAATGATCGCATGCACCCTTCCGCGGCAATGGCTCTCCAACTTTGAGCTCGGCTTCGATCCCTTGCATGCTCTTGTTCTTGAGGAGCTTCTTTTTCAGAGGCAGTTGCTCCAAAGTCGAGGAACTGGCGCGCATCAGATCGCCGGGCGACAGCTTGACAAACTTGATCTCGCCCTCCATCGTGAACGTCATACGTACATGGCACTTGCGGCAGTTGGCCGTTGCTGACATTCCTCGCCCAACCTTCTGGCGGAACCCTGTGGGCGATGCTGTTGCCGGTGAGCTTGTCGACAAAGTTGAAGACGTCTCGCCTTCTGGATTGGAAGTGTGGACCTGGTCGCACTCTGAGCAAGTCGGGACAAACGTCGAAGGCAGCAGGTCGTAGGCAACACAACCAGCCAGATCAAGGAATCCAATCGTCTTGGACTGGATGTGAATGTACTCGGTTCGGAAATGGCCTCCCAACAGTGACTGACAGGTATCGCAGGTCTTCCATTTCCGCTTGTCGACTTTGGTGTTCTGGCCGTCGTCCGGTGCCAGCTCTGGCAGATCGATCAGAGACTTGCATCGGTTGCAACGGACCAAAAGATTCAAAGAGCGGCAGTAAAGAAGCGAGATGTGCTCCAGCTTCAAGTCGGGCATACGGATCTCGATACCACGCTTTGGAGCGGTATCGTTTGATGGGCCTGATGTTGAGGTAACATCCTCCTCATCAAGCTCCTCTTCGCCACTGCTCGAGTCCTGGGCCGTTTCGTCAGATTCTTCCTCGCTATCGATCTCTTCATCCTCGTCATTCTCGTCGTCGTCGTCATCCTCGCTCGTGAGTGCTCCCTGATCTTGGTCTTGCGCAAAGTTGCGTTGCTTCTGTGGGCGATCAATATATACGACTTGGCGATCCTTTTCCATAGGTTGAGGGACGGTTGACGATCCTGAAGGTTCCGCTTTGCTTGACACTGACAAGGTCGACATGGAGTGAGAGACTCCACCGACAATGGGGGCAGGCGTGCGTGCTGGCTTAGCCACTGGTTCTGGCAGGTTCATTAGATCTTTCAAGTCTCGGTTGAGCTGGTTCAGGAGCTGGAACAGCGATAGTTGTGGCATGGCAGCCACAGTCTTTCGAAAGCCTTCTTCCACGTTTCTTTTCGTCAAAAATAAAAGACAAGGATACAATGATTAGCTTAATTTTGGTGGCAACGCAAATCTTTAAAATCCTACCGAAAAGCTTACCTCGCCCGCCAGAGCTCAATCTCGGGATTATGGCCGTCTTCCTTGAGTCGGATCTCACAAGGCTCCAAAGGGTAGGTCGCAGGAACCAGGATGTTCATCCAGAGTGGCCCCTCCCATTTGACAGGCATACCATTCTGAACGACTTCTAGCGAGATTTGGACTTCTGTGGAAGAGATGGTCTGAACAGTTGCTCGGAATCGGGCCTGGATCTGATTCCATTGCTGCTGCCTCTGCCCTTTAGCCTGTTCAATTTGCTCCGCTGTGAAAACCTTACGAACTGGTGCCGGTTCTGGCGCACGTGCCGGTGGTGGCGGCGGTGGTGGTGTCTCGACTGGCTTGGGTGATGGCTGAGCAGGCTTCGGTGCAGGTTTGGGAGTAGGTGGCGTTAGCGTCCGAAGAGTAGGCGAATTTCCAGTAGAGTTGTTTCCATGGCCTACAAATCGGATCGTGGGAGCCGGTGGTTTCTGCAAGAGTTGCTCCATGTTCACGTCGAGCCAATTCAAGTGAGCTAACAGCGACCTCTTTTGTTTTACTACTGCCTCCTTGAATCCGCGTTCCAGATTTCTACAAAGATGTATGGTGTTTGTAAGCTAAAACTTTCAGGGAAGGGACATCATTGTAGTTGGGCGACTTCTGACAATCATGACTTACGTCGAGAATCCTATAGGGATGTCCTTATTGAGCACGTCGAGACTGCATGGGGTATCTGGGTAGCTTTTCGGGATGTAGAGGCGGACATGAAGTGCTTCGATCTCGTATGGGAAGTCTGGATCGCTGGGAACGATCTTGAGCTCGAAGCAGTCTTCGTCGAGGGCTCTATTGGCTGGCAATTTTACAAATGTCGATCCGAATCGACTCTCTAGTTGAGAGATCTCAAAGGCACGCAGGGTGGCCGTGGCTTCCTCCTTATCAACGTTCTGCAGTGCTTTAGGGACTGGCTTCTGAACGGGTGCGCGGGTAGTAGCGGGCTTAGAGACTTGTCTTTGTTTGGACGAAGGTGATGTTGTTGTGGTGACAGGTTGTCTAGGTTGAGCGGGCTTGGTCGATCCTGTTCCTTCAAGTGGTCTTCCTTCTGGAATTGCGGCAGTTGTGGAGTGCAAGAAGCGGCAGCTGTCTCCATTTCGACATCCTTTGGGCGAGTTAAAGAATTGACAAGGCTGTAATGATGTCATTGTTGCGATTCGTGTTGCGGTTTGTGAAAATGTAATGTGTGTATACAGCGTGGATGTATGAAAGAAAAAATGCGTATGAGGCGAAGGACGGAGAAAGGGAATACCGAGAAGAAAGAGTTGCCTTCTACTCTTATGTGATTTGATTTCTGAACTCAAATCCTACTGCGGGGGAAGAACGCCCGCTGCGGATGCGATCTTTGAACTGCCCATGCGCCCAAAAGGAGTGTTTATCCTGATCAAACCAGCATTTGCTCCACATACTCGGCGATCGCCAGGGACGACGTCAGGCCAGGACTCTCGATCCCCGCCAGATTGACAAATCCTCCAAGGCGCTCAATCTCAAAGTCCCGGAACGGTTCTCCCGGACCAGCTAATTTGGGCCTATTTACCGTCGTCAAACAGGATTAGTTCTTTTTCGGGTACAGGCATGATGTCCTTACCAAAAGTGGCCTCCATGCTTAGGATATTATACCTGATGCCAGCATAGTCGGGGTAGAGTGAGGAAGCATCTACGCGGGGCAGATACGTCTGGATCACCTTGGCAACCGCATCCATCGATGATCGAGACCCTACGACCTCTTCGTCGATCGAGTAGTCGTCATTGCTATCGACATACAAGATATCAGGTCCAAAGCGCATGCGACCCGCCAGATCCAAGGTCAAATGCGTGCCCAGTCCAGCCAGGTTTTTATCCGGGACTGGATAAATCAGTCGCGAAACCAGAGATGGGCCCGAGTAGCTGTAATAGTGTCCCTTGCAGTAGTGGAGCTTGTATGGAGCTAGAGCCTTGAGAGAGGTATCTTGAGGTGCAGAGTCGTGAAGCATCTGCAGGATCTTGTCCGAGTGGAGACCGGCGCTGTTGATCACTGTCGCCGCCTTGGCTACCACAGGCCCAGCAGGCGACATCATCTCAACTTTAAAAGATCCTCGAGAATGTGCGGGGTCCTTTGTGGCAGCGGATCCCAGTCGCTCGATCCCTGTCACCTGGCATTGCAGGACCAAATCTCCACCGTGTTCTTGGATCCGCATCTCGAGGAACTGCATCAACCCGTGGACATCAATAATTCCGGTGCGTGGCGACACCAACGCGGCCAAACCGTGGATGTGGGGTTCCTGTGCCTTCATCTCTTTCTGGGTTAGCATATAGGTCGGTGAGCCAGGCATCCTTGTTGTGGGCAACAAAAGCTGATGTGCCTTCTTGGAGAGGTTCTCGAGATAAGCGAGGTCAGACTCTGTTTGGGCCACGACCCATTTGGTGATCTGTTGGTGCTCGATGTTGTATTTATCACAGAGTTCATAGAGGAGTTGGTTGCCTCGGATGCAGAGGCGGGTCTTGAGGGAATCTGTTGGATAGTAGAGGCCGGCGTGGATCACTTCGCTGTTGCGGGAGCTGTCGTCAAGATGTATAAGCTTACGTTAGCATGGTGCCGGAGAACCAATCAACCGTGGATACGTATTGAGTATAATTCGTTTATGAACCTGGTTTCCTGGCCGGCAGCATCATTCTTGTCGACAATCAAGGTGGATCCTCCACGAGCAGCCAGTCTCTCAGCAATAGCCAGGCCAACCACTCCAGCACCGATGACAAGATGGTCGACCTCAAAGTCGTAGTTCGGTGCCAAGACAGAACTGGACGACATAGATCTCTTTGTTGATAAACCGTTATTATTGCGTATGTGTCGCCAGTTTGGGCGCAGTGCCCTATGGACGGCGGATAGGTGCCTGAATGCCATGGATCCTGATCGGCTAAGAAAAAAAAGAGGATACAGATGCTTCTCTTGACTTGAACAAGATAAAGCGGTACGAAGGGAAAGAGATGAGAGAAAGAAAGTCGATTTTCCCACTGGGAACAGAAATTTAAAAATCGATTTTGAGTCTTCCCTCACCCTCCCTTCCGTTTCCCCAACACATTTAAGGATGCATAAATATTCTTATTCGCGGAACGGCCTTTTTTTTTTTTTTTTTTTTTTTTTTTTTTTTAATGTGAGTAGCTACCCTGATACTTGGCTGCAGTACTTCTGTGTGTGCGTGGTCACTCTAGCACAGCGGGTAAAGAAGCGTAAGATCTTGAGATCTTGTCTGTTGACCTTCATGGACACCAGGAACCGGTTAAGAACAGACTCGTCTGAGGCACACCCGGCCTTGTACAGGTTATGGAACTGTTTTGCTTTACTAATGTCATCAGGAAGATCAAAGAGACAATAAATAGAAAAGTAGAAAAGCTTGTAAGTCCTAATCTCCATGCAAGAGATGAAGGCCACCAACGATGGAGAGATGACTCACCTGATCCATTCTTCCCGCAAGACAGCCAGGCGTTTAGTTTCGATGTTCTTGGGCAGTTTCAGGTCCAGGATCTCGTTGATAGTCTCAATGTAGAGTGGATAGTACGGTGATGTCGGGCTCCGAGTCTGGTCCTTTTCGTCTAACAGTAACACATCTGGTGGCTCCTCACCGGCCTGCAGAAGATAGATCCGCCTTTGGCATTGGAACCCTCCTCCGGCCGAGTACAACAGTCCAGGTATTGATGGTCTGGAATGTGGGCTGTTTTTGATTGATTCTTCCTCCAGGGCCATCTTCTCCATTGCATTTGCGAGTCCATTTGTTCCTGAAGATGTTGGGGAAGACCAGTCTGCCTGATAACCTGGAGCTGGGTCCTTTGAGTCGCCATTTTGATCCGTTGTGGTAGAGGGTGTTGCTGAGGGGCGGCGAGTAAAGGTGGTGAGGCACAGGTCCAACAAGATAAAATCATTCGGGTCCATATCTGGAGGGATTGGCACAGATCGGTCGAGGCCCAGAATGTTGCAGGTGTAGCTCTGTTCATAAGTGGCACTGTTCACAATAATGGTGCAACACTCTTTTGGCAGGACATCCTAAAAAAAAAAAAAAAAAAAAAAAAAAAAAAAAAAAAAAGAATGGTGCAGTAGGACGTAAGTCGTCGTGGTGCATCTTTTCAAAAGTATCATCGGGATCATACCACGCATATCATACTTCCAATGACCGAACAATCTCGACCACGATTCTCGGTTCCTCGCCTCGAATGATGACTTGGTTGCCCACGAGGCTATTCCAGATCAAGCGGTTGAACTTTTGTGGCCCAAGTACACGGCGGAGCTCTCGCAGAGAGTCAACGGTTGTTGGTCCTTCTTGATCTCCTGTTTCGATGAGCGCCACTTCGACATCCTCCGCAGCAAAGGGATACCAATCATTCTAGAAGAGTGAAAAGAACAAAAGTATGGTATGGTATGGATACGAGAGATTAATCGATGAGAGATGGTCTTGATATCCGACAAAAAGCTCTTTTTTTGGGAGGAAGCGATGTTCATTTGTGTCTTCCTCTTACTCCTCCTTCTCTTCCCCGTCGATGATGTGAGATGTGTTGTTGTAGTCTACTCTATGTTGCATGCATGCGTGCATACAGGCGGACCAACCACAACACCTGGATGCATCCAGATCTATTAAATGGGCAGGGTAGTTTTCATAAGATGGCCGTCCAAACTCAGTCCTTTTGGTATTGTTCTGTTCTCCTTCTCTCCAAGTGTACTTTTTGTACTTTACAGTACTTCCTGGCATGGCATCCAGATCTTGGTTCGCCCATTGTCTTCATTTCCGGATATTCCTCCAAAGAAATCAAAACAAAGCAAAAAACCCCTCCTCATATATCTCCTCCTTCGAGAGACAAATGAAAGGTGAGCACACCACACACAGAACCTTGGCCCCTCACGCGCCTTGCCCATGTGTTCATTTCAATAATATCGACCATATTACCATGGGTCGTCCTTGTACATGGCGCTCAGTGAGGCGTTGTCCGCAATTGCTAAGCACTGAAACAAAGGCTGCATGCAACTGGACAAAGATGTCGGGCTTTGCCAATACTTCAGTCAATGGCCGACCTTTTTTTGTCGGCGTATCTACTCAACAGCAACAAAAAGAGTCAGCTTTTGTTGTTGTGAACTCCAAATACAACAAGTCCCTAATTGCAATCTACCAAAATGCCATGCATCTACATTATAGTCTAGTTTTGTGTTTTTTTGTTGTTACTTACTCTCAGGCATGATGGACCCTCGATGGTGCGACGAAGAGTAGGACATGGATCGAGCTGCAGGAGACTGTTGTGGCACATAAAGGGCATTGGCCATCGACTGGAGATTGGAGGCGATCACCTGGAACTGGCTGCACAAATAAAGGGGGATTTGATGAAAGTATCACATCACATACATCAGTCAGTAAGCAAGGAGGACACAGGAAGAGAGCAGATCAAACGACAAAGCACAAGCATTGCAAATAAGGCTAGACTGGATAGAGAGATGCGTGGTATTAAGGACAAGGGTGGGGTGTTGGGACAAGGGTGGGGTATTGGGACATGGGCGGATCAATGGGTGGATGGACGGATGGGGGATGGATGGGCGGAGGTGAATTATTCAAAGCATGGGCATAGATAGGCATGGGTGGGCATGGAGCATAGGAGATGGGAATATGCAACAACGACACTTGTTCATAACAAATGTTTTCGTTTTTCTGTCTACCTGATCAGATACTCCATGCTGGCAACCAGATACACTCGATCCGTCATCATGGTCATGATGGTGTACTTGACGCGGTGCCCTCGTGACTGTGCATCGTACACCGTGAACATGTACGAAAGCACATAGCCATTGACGCCGTCGCCAAAGAAAACTGCGCCCTCTCGGCCGCTATATGTCTCTGCGTTGAGTCTACACGAGCAATTTTTTTGCATGGAAGGTCGTTAGCCAAGTCTCGTCTGAGAGTAGAGCAAGGCGTTGAGTTCACATGTTCGCCCAAAAGAAGAAAAAAAAAGACGTACGATCGAATACAGGCAATACGGATGGGGGCAAAGAGACTCGAGTCAACAGGGGCAGGCTGACTGACGTAGGAAAGCTCGCTATTGGTGGGATCGACCGAATGCAGAGACTTTTCGCCGCTGGGCACACTGAACTGGCATTCGCATGGGCCCGAGTTGGAGGTGGATGAGGGTCTGGAGCTGATTGGGCTTGGACAAGAGCCATTACTTGCTCCATTCCCTCCTCCTGGGGAATGTTGTTGGAGAGACCTTCTCGACTTCTTCTGGTGGTCGAGGGTCTGTGCTTGGGAGTTTGTTGGATCGTCGAGAGAGGATGAGGACGGTGAGGTGGTAACATGTGGGCTGAGGGATGTGGCCGAGGTTGAGGTTGAGGTGGAGGTTGAGGTTGAGGTAGAGGTAGAGGTGAAGGTGGAGGGTTTTGTTCCGTTGCTGTTACTTTGAGGTTGGTGAGGGTTTGAGGAGGACGAGGAGCATGAGGGGGACGAGACGGGTCTGCGGTGCTGGGTGGTGAGGATGGTGACGGGTCCGTGTGGTTGGCACCAGACTGCGAGAGCGATGAGTGCGTTCATTAGGTTGTTGTTATATGAAGAGAAGAGGAGAGAAGAGAGGATGGTGAGAGAAGAAAGAGAGAGAGAGAGGAAGCGAGGGAAGGGGTCTCCCAAGGACAGAATAGGGAAGGAAGGCAAGGCAAAGCAAGGCAAAGCAAAGCAAGGCAAGGATGCAAGGGAGCAAAGGAAGGAAAATGAATGACAAGGAATGAATTGAAATGAGGGGTAAGAAGAAGAAAGAAACAGAGAGGCAGAGAAGCCAAGGGAAACAAGAGAATCCTGCGCACAGTGAACAAACAAACTTTTAAAGAAACGAGCTTGTCAAATAGGAAATGCAAAATGAAGTATGAATGCATCCGCGAGTGAGTAATTGGGTAATCGCCATTGCAAAAAGTGGTTTATTTTCATATATTCAGCAACATAGGAAGGAGTATGTATTGCCCAGCAAGTACGATGAAGTAAAAGTAGTCTGTCTGCAAGGGTAAACAAAAACGAGGTCGGCTATGGGCGGCTGTGGATGTGTCTAGCAAGGGAGAGGGTGTGGGATAGATGAGCAAAAGAACACAGTGAGCGAGAGAGAGAGAGCGAGAGGAGAGAAGGCGTTGAGTAGGAGAGCTGTTGAAGAGTGTGTCTGTGTGTGATGACGGAGAGAGAGAGGGTTGTCGACAGAACCAATGACATGCGGCACTCGAGATACCCCATGTTTCTTGCTCATTTTCAACGTCAATATGCAGTCAGCTCACCAGTCCATGGTATCTGTGGAGCGGGGCGGGTGCATGATCCCTTTTTCCTGGCATCCTTCTGGGAACACATACACGCACACCTGTTCCCGGCATCCTCTCCCCATTCACTCTATTGAGCTTGTTTCCACTTGAGTGATGGATCCTTCCATGGCATGGCATACGGTATGGATGGTATGGTGTGGGCGTGAGGTGGGAGTGTGTTGCTGGTGTTGATTTTGATATTTTGGCTCTCTCTCTCCATGACTGACTGGCTGACTGTGCCTTCCCCCCCCTCCCCCCAATCCCAATCCTGGCTCTTTCTCTCTCTTCTTTCCTCTTTCTTTTCTTTTCTTCTCTTCCTTCTTTCCTTTCCTTTCCTTTCTTTCCTTCCTCCTCTTTTCCTTCGTTCCTCTCCTCCCACCCACTTCCTCTCCCTTCCTTCCTTTTCTGTGCTTTTTTCTTTTTTTCCCTTTTATTTTCTGTTCACTGTCCACTCTTCCCCCAGCCCCTACTTCTCTCCTGGCGCCTTTACCTGGAATCCCTTTCCACCTTTTGTACATAGCTTTCTCTCTCTCTTTCTCTCTTCGGTCCTGTTGAGATTGTGTCTCATCTCAATCACCGCCCACCCATCTCTTCAATCTGGAAAGAAAAAAATAAGAAAAAAAAAAAAAAAAAAAAAAGTCTAATCCATCCCATCTATAAAAAAACATCGAGGACACGACCCAACACACACACACATACACACACACATACACACAAAACCAACCCTCAAAAACCAACTACCCAAAGACTACTTCAAAAATGTCGCGAGACACCTCTTCGTCGTCGTCGCCTACCACCTCGACCTCGTCTTCGTCGTTCAGTGCTGGCTTTGGAGGCACTCCCTCAACCACCGCCTCCAGCCCGTCCTCCAGACGCTCCTCGGCCATGACTCCTTTGGGCGACAAGTTTGGCCGTTTGGGCGCAGGTCTTCCCACCGTCGAGGAGAACGCCGCTCCCGCTCCCCCTTCTTCGTCCCTCTCGTCGACCATGTCGCCTGGCGCGCCTCCAGTGTCCAAGCGTTCGAGCCACGTCCGCAGCAAGTCCATGAAGGAGCAGTTGGCCCAGTTTGGCCAGGAGAGCTCCAAGGAGGGCACCCCAAAGACCCTTCAGTCGCTTCAGGAGATCATCAGCAGTCTCAAGAACCTGCCTCCTTCAACCACTGTCAACACTAGCACTTTTGACAATAATAACACCAACAACACTTCCAATCAAGGCACTGGAAGCTCATCCACTGCCACTCTGTCTCGCCACGAGAAGCGGCTCTCCATGTCGTCGCTGCCCTCGCGGTCCGTCCTGAGTGCCAGTGCCTCGTCGCCCTCTGTCCGAGAGTCACCCTTCCCCACCACCACGACCCTGCACATCTCTCAGCCACCCCGCGGAACGACCATCGAAAACGCTCTTCAGTCGACCGTTGCCACTCTGCGCCGTCTGTCCGTCTCTGACTCGAAGCGACCTGTCATCCCAGGCAAGAAGGAAGAAAGCGATGTAAGTTACTCCAAACAATCACACACTCACACTCACACCCACAACCACATCCAAACACACATGCCCATGTGCGCTCACACACAAACATTGCATACCGTTTTCCTTTTTTTTTTTTTTTTTTTTTTTTTTTTTTTTTTCCAAACTGCATACATAGCCCACAGGGTTGGTATGCTTTTCTGTTATTCCATTCCACCGCTTTATCTTCTTTCCTTCTCTGTGAGATTGGTCCACAACTGTTGTATTGGTTGTTATCCTCCATCCACATGTATCAAAGTGATCAACGTGAGGCGTATGAGATCGAGGGGATCGAGGGTTAAAAAAAGAGAGCTTTTTGGAGCTTTTGTCTGTGCCAAAGGGGGTCGCATTGGGGCGCATTGGGGACATTTGGACTTTGAAAGAGAGAGAGAGACACGCAGGGAAACAGGGAAGCAGGGAAGCAAGGAAGGAAGCAGGGAAACAGGGAGGAGAGGAAAAGAGGAGAAGAGGACAAGAGGACAAGAGCAGGGGGAAACAAGGCAGATGCGAGAGAGATTGAGAGAGAGAGAGAGAGATTGAGAGAGAGGGAGAGAGAGAGAGAGAGAGAGAGAGAAAGAGGGCTACGCACTAAACACCTTTCCTTCTCTTCATCTCACTCATTTCTATTGTGCTGCTCTTTATTACATTGATTAGGCCACAGAGGCTGCCAAAAAGTCCGGAAACCGTCGCTCCGTTGTCTTGCCCCAGGACTTCAATGTAGCCGCCACCAACGACGCTCAGGACAGTGTTGGAAAGCGCTCCAGCCGTCGCTCCATGGTGCTGCCCGAAGGCACCAACTTCTTCTCGCCCCCAGAGGCTTCCTCAGGATACCAGCCCAACCGCCGCTCCGTCATCATCAAGCCCGAGGAGGTCGCCGCTTTGCAGGAGGGCCGCCCCTACATCCCTGCCTCGCGTGCCGTCTACTCGAGCGACGAAGATGGCGATGGTGTTGCCGATGCTCTCTCGGCCCTCGAGGGCAAGGGCTCCATGAGCAACAGATCCAGCCTTTCTACCAAATCACCCCACCGTCGCTCTGTCTCGACAGTCGACCCCAGTTCCCTGGCCGAGTTTGCTTCCAGACTGCCCAGCCACATGCAGGGCTCTTCTGCTGCCTTCCAGAACTTTGGCCAGAGTCAGATCAACATTGACGACTCGGATCGTCGTCGCTACACGACCGCTTTCCAATCCAACCGGGCCTCGGCCGTCGCACCTGCCAACAGACGTCTTTCCTCCATGGCTCCCGCCAAGGAGGTTGATCGCAAGGATTGGCGCCTGTGTAAGTTTATTTTATTGCTGTCGCGTATTATCGACTATGCAAAAAGGTACTGATTGACTTGTTGAAATCTTTTAGCTACTCCCGTTGGCTCAAACGGACATTCGAACAGAGACAGTGTCAACCTCAAGGATAACGCTAACGGCCGCCGACCATTGTTCATGGCCCACTTGACTTACTCGGACTTCCACACCCTTCTCACCAAGCAAAAGAACAAGTACGTCCAGGGTGTCCTTAGAATTAACAAGCGAAACCGCTCAGACGCCTATGTCACCGTGGACTCGCTTCCCGAGGGCGATGTATACATCTGTGGTAGCAAGGATAGAAACCGTGCACTAGAGGGCGACGTCGTCGGCATTGAGCTCTTTGACTTTGAAGATATGCCTGCTCAGAAACTGGAGGGCGGCAAGGAAAAGAAAAAGAACAAGAAGGCCGAGGATGTTGAGGAGGCTGGCGAGGCCGATGTTGAAGACATCAAGCCCAAGTACTGTGGCCGTGTTGTCTCCATTGTTGAGCGCTCGCTCGTGCAAATGTTCTCTGGTACTCTGACCTTGCAGCGCCCCAGTGGATCGACCAAGAAGAATGAGCGCCGCCGTCAGGACGACGACGATCAGAAAGGGCAGCCAAGAATCGTCTGGTTCAAGCCGGTAAGAAGTGGTGTCAATCATGGACACTGATATTCGTATGATAATGAGCTTGGTACTTTGTTCCCATTTTCACACCAATGCCTAAATCAATTTCTCTCCATCCTCTCCCATACTGTTACCTAGACCGATAAGCGTGTCCCTCTGATCGCCATCCCCATTGACCAGGCCCCCGCTGACTTTGTCGACAACCATTCTTCTTACGCTCACAAGCTGTTTGTGGCCACCATCAAGCGATGGCCCCTCAGCTCGCTCCATCCCTTTGGTCATCTGGAGCGTGAACTGGGCGATATTGGCAACATTGAGATCGAAACTGAGGCGTTGCTGGCTGATAACAACGTGACCACCACAGCATTTGGTGAAAAGGTGGAAAAGTGCTTGCCCGAGCTGCCTTGGGTCATCCCCGAGAAGGAGCTCAGTCGCCGCCGTGATCTTCGCCAGAGCTGCACCTTCACCATCGACCCCGCTACTGCCAAAGATCTGGATGATGCCGTGTCTTGCAACCGTCTGGAGGACGGCACCTTTGAGATTGGTGTTCACATTGCCGACGTATCTCACTTCATCAAGGTTGGCTCTGCTTTGGACCGTGAGGCCAAGTCCAGGGCGACCACCGTCTATTTGGTCCAAAAGGCTATTCCCATGCTTCCCAACGTTCTCTGCGAGGATCTCTGCAGTTTGACTGCCAATGTTGACCGACTGACCTTCTCTGTCTTCTGGAAAATGTCCGAGGACGGTGAGGTGCTCGACACCTGGTTCTCCAAGTCTGTCATCCGCTCGTGCGCCCAACTTTCCTATGACGATGCTCAACGAGTTATCACTTCGGGCTCCTTGGATCCCAAGGTTGACGTTTTTGATCACCCTCGCTCCCTTGTCGAGGACAACATCAAAACATTCTTTGTAAGTCTTTTTTTTTTTTTATTATTTTATTTTATTGCTTTCTCGCACGGACACTATGCCTACTAACCCATCTTCCTTTTTTTTCTGCTCTTAGAAACTCTCACAAATCCTCAGACAGCGCAGATTCGACAATGGTGCACTTTCGATCAACTCCATCAAACTGGCATTCGAGACCGACGAGATCCATAACCCTCTGGACGTGTCTGTGTACGAACTCAAGGAGAGTAACCGCCTGATTGAGGAGTTCATGTTACTTGCCAATATGAGTGTCGCCAAGCAGATCTGCGAGTATTTCCCCGAGCAAGCTCTGTTGCGCCGCCATGAAGAGCCCTTGGAAAAACGCATGACAGAGTTCATTGCGCATATGAACAAGATCGGCCTTGAATTGGACGCCTCCAGCTCGGGCGCCCTGCAAGCCTCGATGGATGCGATCCAGGATCCCGATGTCCGTAAAGTGGTCCGATTGCTCGTGATCAAGCCCATGCACCGTGCCAAGTATATCTGCAGCGGCATGCTCAGCCCCAACAAGTACCACCACTACGCCCTGAACGCACCGCTGTACACCCATTTCACCTCCCCCATCCGTCGATATGCCGATATCATTGTGCACCGCTTGCTGGAAGCGTCCTTGACAGGAGGTGAGTTGAGTGTTGGGTTAGAAGTACTGGATCCTGTGGGATGTTGTGAACCGTGAGACCTTCCCTTCCTCGTCATGGTATTTGAGGCTTTCTTTCTCCTCTTCCTCCTCTCCCAACGTATTCGCTCCAAATGGAAAACGAAGGCGATGAAGAGGATAAAAGATGGCGAATGAGCCGATAGCCAGGATATTCTCCCCGTTCCAGATGATGGAGGAACAGGAAGACCAGGATAGCTGAAGGGAGGGTCCTTTGGAGGAAAGCCAGAGAGGGCTGGGAGGAAGAAGGAGGAAAGGATGAGGTGATGCGATGGTGAAGGGTCAGACATGAGGCAGACACACCACAGCACACAGTATGTTTCTTTGTAAATTTCCCCCGCCTATGCCTCATATGCCCTCCCCATCCATCACCCCATTCTTGCTTTCCCATCTCCTCTTTTCCTCCCTCTATTGCTCCTATATAGCTATGGATCGCACTCTGGCGAAAGCAAACATACCCTTTCCCGCGCCTACAAAACATACTTGTATGATGTTTGTTAACATTGATTTCTATTTCTCGACATCTTATTGACCTTTGCTAGATACCAAATTCTACTTGAACAAGGAGTCATGTCAGAAAAGTGCCAACCAGTGCAACATCAAGAAAGACGCTGCCAAGTTGGCCCAAGAGCAAAGCAGTCACGTTTACCTGAGCGTCCTTCTCAAGAACATGACCGCTAAGGGCATGGTGATCCGTGATGCGATTGTTGTCCAGGTGCTCGATGCCGCTTTTGATGTCCTTGTGCCAGAGTTTGGTCTGGAGAAGCGTGTTCACGTGGACCAGCTGCCCGTGGAGCGCCATGCTTGGGTTGAGTCGTCAGAGACCTTGAAGCTGTACTGGAACTCGCATGCCTTCAAGCAGCCCGACGAGGAGTCTAACAAGGATGACAAGGAGAACGCAACTTCGTTTGACACCAAGGCGATGGATCACCCCGATGACGCCACCAATGCCTACGATGACGAGCGCGGTCTGTTTGATGACGAGAGCGACTACGAGGACGAAGAGTCGAGCAGCTCGCATAGTGGTGCCGTTCTGGAGGATGAGAACGACGAGCAGGCGACGAACCTGACCAAGATCAAGATTTTTGGCCACGTGCAGGTGCTGATCACCGCCGACACCACGGTCTCACCCCCAGTTATCAAGGTGGTGGCGATGAACCCCTACGCCACAACAAACTCGGAGTAGACCCCTTGTTAAATAGATATTTGATTATTTTGTTCTGCTACAATACAAAGGCTTTTTTTTCTTGTCTTATTCTTGGTCGTTGTGGTTCTGGTGTGGTTCTGGTGTGGCGTGGCGTCGGTTGCGATAGATGGCTGTGTTCATGGGAGCCATGACCCACAGGAAACGAACGATGTGGTGATAAAAAGCAATTAATTAAATTTGACTTCCAGGGGTGGAACGGGCAAATAAAGTTTAGGCCACGACGGTTGAACTGACTTTTTTTTTTTTGTGTACTGTGCCATGCTTTTTATGGATGGTTTTCCCATCATCATCATCTTTTTTCATCATCTCGCCCATCACCGACGCCAATCTCCTCCCCTCCCCCTCTTCCACATCTTTTCCTCATCCCAGCCCTCCCTCTCTCTGCCCGCCTTACCACCCTTTACCACCTGGTTCTCTTCATTCCATACACTCGCTGTGAGGGGGTGTTAGCCTTCTGTCCATCTATATTACTTCTCTTTCTGTCGTCAGGTTTCATTGCTTTGTGCCTGAACGAGTAAGTCATCATCTGCACCCTCACTTCAACATCTGATGGCAATGGCTCCTTGCGAACAATCATCAATACTTACATACATTTATACAACTGTATAGGCTTAACTCCTACTTTTTTTATTTTGCTCACCTGATCCATGGGCCGATACGCTGGACCAGGGGCCGCCCTCCGTGGGCAGCCAAGAGCACCACGCCAGCCATCCTCTCGCCGGGAAAACGCCTCCTCAAATGGACCTGATGCTTCGGCTGTATGTTAATGCTAACCAAAAGCCAAACAAGATGCCCTAGTAGATTGTCATCCCTTATCCTAAATCATTAACGTCGTAGTCTCCTTCACCTCTTCTCTTTTATTAGTCTGACTATGTTCCTAGCGCAACATCCCCGAATGATCTTCCGGGAGCACCTCGCACGCACCAGCGCCAGTGGAGCGATGCTTCTTCACTGCAGTACCAACAGCACAGCAACGGCTACCAGTCGCCATACCAACACCAGTCGCCTTACATGGGCCCTGCCTCGGGGCCGCAGTCCCCCCCACCTATGTCCGCATCGCCAACCTCAACATCCTCCTACTTTGGTGATCAGAGACCGCACGGCTATGGAT
Source organism: Podila verticillata NRRL 6337 (assembly GCA_000739165.1). Lineage (NCBI taxonomy): Eukaryota > Fungi > Mortierellomycota > Mortierellomycetes > Mortierellales > Mortierellaceae > Podila > Podila verticillata. Next base: position 3,087,560 of record KN042420.1, read on the forward strand.
ACTCCAACAATAACAACAACAGCAATAACAACAACAGCCAGTATGGCCCATCGCCAAGCCAGAGACAGCAATCAGGATACCCGGCGTCGGTGGCCTCTTCGACCTCTTCGCGGCCGCACCAAGGCGGACATTCTCAGTACCCGTCGCAGCGAGGCTACAACAACTACGATCAAAGTCCCATGATGTCGCCAACAAGTCCTGACAGCTGGCGATCGTCACCAGGATCACGTGGATACCCCTCAACATCGCGTCAACCGAACAACAACTACGCCTCTTCAGTTCTCTCAGACGACCATGGACACCAAGGAGGAGGCCGTTCACGCAATTACCCCTATGAATCAGACTCAGACGACTACTACAACCGGCAGGGTACTCGTCCCTCGGGCGGAAACAACACACGCGCCCACGCACTGAGCTACTCGACCTCTATCGCCTCAAACACTTCTTCTGTTTTGGCTGCCCGTCGTGAAAGGAACGAACGTAATGAGCGGAATGAACGTAATGAGCGGAATGAACGTAACCAGAGACAACGTGCACCTGCTGACGAGTGGTTGACTTCCCCGACTGGAACCGAGCATGATACAGAAATCTTACCCTGGAGCGACGACGAGGCTATCGTTACCAAGGCAGTTCGATCACCTCCTACAGGCTATTCAAATGAAAAGAACTTGCCTCCTATTCCTGGGCGAGAGGCAACTCTGCCACCACAGCAAACTCCCTCTGCCACTATCCCCAAGCCAGGACCAGGATCAAAGCGTATGGATTCTGACATGATCAAGGTGGAGGTGGGTGTCACAACCACGATCATCCCCACGGAAGAAGGCTCTGGAGTTAATTTTATTAAGACTGTGTCACCGTCGTCGAGCTCGCCACCATCGTCCAGATTCAACTTCCCGGCCACCTCGGGAGGTGCCCAGAGCATGACTGGAGCGGCCACTTCACTCCGTGCCGCCGCGTTCAACCAAAAGAACACTCCCACTACTGACTCGCCCAAAAGACCCGGGCGCAACTCGTCGGATTGGGGCGGACAGCGGATCAGTCTGGATGACATGCTATCAACACCCTCACCTCTCACGCGGGACAGTCACCAGCTGGCCATGAACAGCTGGAAGACGTCACCGCCACTTAAGCCAGCAAAGGATGCCAAGGGCTTTACAGAGCTCAAGAACAAACGCCGCAGCAGTTTGCCCGACAAGTTTGTACCCAACTGGAACGAGCAAGCCTCGAACTGGAGAAGCAGCATCGGTCGTCGACCTCCATCATGGGTGGCACCGTCCAAGGACAATACTTCTTCCAAAGATGACTTTCTGAGCCAAAAGCAGAAGTGGAACGACGCCGGTGCCCTTTCCAAGGATTGGGAAAAGAAGCTTGGAGCCAAACCTGACGTCAAGCGCCTCTCGGACCAAAGCCTTCATCGCCGATCTCGATCATGGTCGCCTCGTCCCAAAGATGGTACCAAGGACAAGAAACGGGATTCTTTTGCTTCTTCCATCTCTTCTCGTTCACGATCTCGATCCAGGTCGTTCTCTCGGGATCGTGCTGGATCTCGAGCGCGTGCCCGAGACTCGTTCCGCTCGCGATCCCACTCTAGGTCAAGATCAAGATCCAGATCCGTTAGATCCAAATCTAGATCTCTATCTCGGTCAGTCCACTCGCGCTACCGTTCACATTCTCTCTCAACGTCCAGATCCAGATCCAGATCCAGATCACACTCACCTGACAGGTACAAGACTGACAAGGGACCCAATGAGGATCCACAACGAGACTCGACACGCTTCTCATGGCGCTCGACCGATGATATCAAGGAGAATCGTCGCTCCTGGGAGTCGGTGGACAAAGAGAAGGATGCGAGCAAGAAAGCTGGAGGAGGAGGACCTCGGTACTCGACTGCAGCCGAGGAGGATCTCACCGACTATGACGATGACTACAAAGACAAGTCAGGAACAACCATGAGCCGTGGGATCTTTGCTCAAGCTGCTAGTAAGAGCGATGATGCCTTCAAGGACACCCCGGCCAAGAAAGACAAGGCTGTTGACAGCGACTCGGACATGGATTCCCCTCCGCTCAAGGTCCAATACCGTCGCCCTGGTGGCATCGATGATGACGACGAGCCTATTTCGTCCAAGCATCCAGCCTCGATTATCTCCACGTTCAATCTTCCACCAGCAACCTCACCCGCTTCACCTCCGATCCCACCTCCTTTGCCATCACCCACCGCCACCAAAGGTATGGACTTTTTGAACCACAAGCCCACTCCACCACTGGTTCCAAGCTCGCCACCCCTCGCAGCCCAGCCAGGTCAGTCCATGATGACCTCGGTGACCACTGTCTCGATTGAAGCTGCCACTGCCGTCATGTCAAGCTCTCGAGTATCCGTTGCAAGCTTCACCAATGTTCCGGGTTCCGGTGCTCGATCTAGAGACATGGATACGGATTTTGAGACCGATTTTGACTCGGACAATGAGTCGGTTTTCCGTCGCGACAAGGATCTGCCTCAGCCCTCGTTCGTCACCATGACGCCTGGCGCTGCCTTGAGCACTCCGCCAAGCTCGAATCCTATCAGCATCAACACTTCGCTGAGGAGAAACGAGTCAACAACAAGCTCTGTAAGTGCCATGTCTGCACGCTCAACCAAATCCTTCATGTCCTCATCGTCTGTACACTCGGCCTCATCCATCCTGTCAGCCTCACCACCTCCCCAGCGCGCCCCTCCACCAGTTCCTCTTGGTGCTGAGGCAAACACCAAGCGGTCAGGCAGTAGCGGCAGTGCCCGTGGTGTCCGCTCTGGGCTGAGCAAACAGATTCTCCCCCACACTGTCCCACCACCACCAGGTCCTCCGCCACCAGGCCCTCCACCAGAAGTGGCCGGTGGAAGCAAGCCTTCTTATGGCATCTTGCCTCCCCCCATACCTTCATCGTTTACTTCGCCGACAGGCACCGCTCCCCCTGTCACCGCAGCCGTTACTACCACCTCGTCTGCGATCCAGATCCAAATGCTCGCCGACGAGGACCAAAGCCGCTCGCAGATGGGCGCCATCTCGGTCGAGACCGATGAGCGACTGCTGACCAAGCTCAACAACCGTGTTGCGCAGCTCGAGAAGGAACTCGAGTTTGCACAACAAGACTTGGAGGCTAGTCTGGACGATACCTCGTCTCTGCAAAACAAGATCCAGGACTTGGAGGCAGAGCTCGACGATCTACACAACGATAGTGCCAAAGGAAAGGTCACCGATCAGGAGTTTGAGGACGCCAAAGAGGAGTGGCGCACCGAGAAAGAACGTCTGCTCAAGGATATGGATGTTATTCGGGATGACCACGAGGACGAATTGAAGGAGAGCCTTTCCAATGAGCGATCAAAGCATGCTCAGGAGCTTGAGGACCTGGAGGACAAGCACTCGTCGGATCTGGCTAAAGTCAAAAAACAGATGGAGCAGCTTCTTGAGGATCATACCGAGGCGCTCGAGGAGGCTGAGAAGGAAAGAAAGCGAGTCCAAGAGAGTCACGAGCAAGGGCTGCAAAGCTTCCAGGAGCAACTCGAGGCAGCTGGGTACCAGCGTGAGCAGGATCTTCAGAACCTTCGCACCGAGCATGAGTCAGAGCTTAGGATCACTGTAGAGGAATGGGAGACCAAGCTCGAAAACGCGCATCAGGAGCAAGCTCAAGCTCTAGAGTCTGTCTCTGCTGGGCATCATCAAGACCTCGAGAAGCTCGAGGATAAGGTTGCCGAGATGGAGCTTCTTCTCAAGACTTCCCACACTGAGCGCGATCAGGCTAAGGAAGCCCTCGAGCACCACAAGAAGGAAACCGAGCAGGCTCTGGACCGTCTCGAGGTTGTCCTTGCCGAGGATAAGAAGGCCCACGCAGAGCTTATTCAGGACCTTGAGGGCAAAGCCAAGAGGCTCGAAGATCGCGTTGCAGAGCTTGAAGGCGAGCTTCAGGAGCTGACACAGGACAATGTTCAGATTGTTGAAGAACTGCAGCGCCGCGAGGAGGCCTGGGTCGAAGAGCGTGCCTTGTTGCGAGCTAACGCGGAAGGTGATGAGTCTGGAATGGAGGCTAGGCTTCAGGAGATGCATGAGCAGCTCGTGGCCATGACCGAGTCCAAGCGCCAGGCCGACGCCCAGTTCCAGGGTATTGTCAAGGGTCTTTTGCGCGAGGCTTCCGCCTACAAGAAGGAGCTCGAGGCCCGCCAACAGGCATTGGACCAGGAGCGCCAGGACAAGGATAACATCTCCCAGGAGGTCGAGGCGCTTCAAGAGCAGCTCGCCAGTGTCCATCAGAGTGTCGAAGCGATTCAGCGCGAAAAGGAGGCCGCGGAACAGCACCGTGCAGAGCTCGAATCCAACCACCAGGAGATGACGCGTCATTTTGAGGACCAGAAGCGAAGCGGCAGCGAGGCAGCGTTGATGGCCCAAAGGGAGCTCGAGAGTAAACTGGAGGAGCACAGCCAACAGTTGGAGCAGGAACGCTTCAAGGTCCAAGAGTTGCAGGCACTGATGGACCAGGACCGATCCAAGTCTGGACAGGAGAAGCAACGTGAGCAATTTGTCTGGCAACAACGACTGGATCAGCTCGAGGGCGCACTCAAGGCAGAGAAAGCCCAGGTCAAGAAGCTGGAGCAGGAAGCCGACGCCACCATCAAGATCCAGACCGATCTTTTGCAGAGCATGGAGCGCGATGCGGCCAGTTCACAAAAGAAGCTGGAGGCCAGCTTGATGGCCACGATGAAGGAGATGGAGATGGCATTTACGGAGGACAAGAGAATGATGCAGCAAACTGCGGAAGAGGACAGGCGCCGAATCCAGCAGTCCAGCGACGAGTCCAAGATGATCATGCAGCAGGCCATGGACGAGGAGCTCCAGAAGGTGCGTTATCAGGTGCAACAAGAGCTTGCGCAGCGATTCGAGGCCGAGACCATTGAGAAGGAGACCAGATTGCAGCAGCAGCTTGACTCGATCCACCAGCAAGAGCTGGCGATGGCGTTGCAAGAGGCTGCCACCCATCATGAGCAGCTGGTACGTGGCATGAAGCACGAGCATGACACGGCCCTCGAGAACACTAAAGCGGCCATGCAGCAATCGACGGTCTCTCTCGAGAAGCAGGCTAAGGCGATGGAAGCCCAGTTGCAGCAGCAAACCAAGGCGATGGAGGCACAGCTGCAGCAGCAGGCCCAGGCGGTTGAGGACCAGTTGGAGAAGCTGCAGTTGCAAGCCGAGCAAGAGCGGTCCGAAAAGGAGGTGGCCATCAAGGATCGCACCTTCCTTGAGCGACGCATGGCGGGCCATGACCGGCGCCAAAAGGAGCTGGAAGAGAATCTCGAATCTCTTCAGCAGCAACTGGATCAGGCACGTGCCAAGGCTGGTCAGGACGTGCAGGATCTTGAGCGGTCGAAGTCGACCCTGGAGCGCAAGTTGGGTATGGCCAAGGAGGATGTTGAGGAGCTGAACAAGATCCGCGACGAGCTCGAATCTGACAGGGACGAGTTGCGCAAGGAAGTCCAGCGGCTGAAGAAGTCTGGTGGTGGTGGTGGTAGTAGTAGTAGCAGAACTAGTAAGGAGTCGGCGGCATGGGAAGCCGAGCGCAGGACCCTCAAGGAGCAGCTGCGGGCGCTTGAAGATGAAGTCCAGATTATGTTGGAGAAGAACATGAACCTGACCATTGAGCTCAGTATGAAGTAGTTTTTTTAAGCATTGTATATCCATTTTTTAATATTATGATTACCCATAAAGTAAATATAAAAGTCGCATGAAGTATAGATATCAAGCTATGCGTGTATTCAACTGTAGGCGCCAATGTTTGCGGCATTGGAGCGATGGAGTCGCGAGTTTAGATGGAGCTAACTACGATCCTGAATCGGCCGCAGCAACATGGTTAATTATCGGGCACCGGCGAATGATGAATTGTGAGTCATTTGCAGGCGTAAAAAGGAAAATAAGAACCAGATGCTGTGCCTTCGATGCTGTTCTCACCAACAGACCTGTTTTGTACGGTGTGGCACCAGTTAATGCCATTTTGCCCAATTTGCAAAAGCGTGGTGGCGTTTGCTGTGTCGCCTCTTTTTTATCCGCACAGGCGCGTCGTGACCTTGAGCTGCGGCATGATTGGCCACACAGCAAACCAGGCAGAATCTGTTTCTTGTGGCCCAGTAGAGGACTCACTCCACACCTTCAAATGGAATGGGTTGAGAGAACGGGGATGGACACGACTATCCGTGAGGTTCGTGACTCCTCCTTTCACCCCCCCCCCCCCATGGCAAGGCCCCTCTTCAATGATGGACTGGGGAGTGACCTTTTCCTGTGAAGCGGAGTGGTCAGTTGCCAAAGTCAAATCGCAAACCAGTATCCAGCAAGGGGGGGCATGAACGAGATGCTGCTCTGCTGTAGTTTTGTTATCTGAGAGGGAGAGGGAAGAGGGAGTGGAGTTCTGATTTGCAGTGTTTACGCTTTTTTCATAAATTATTTTCTTCTTTTCACTTCTTTTCTCTTCTTTTCTTCTTCTTCCTTCTTCACCCAGAACTTCCATCACACCCAACACCATGTCTGTCTCATTCAACTCTACTTTGGCCTTCTCCCTCCTCAACGCCCTCTTCGAGGATCGCTCCTACGTCGCCGGGTAAGAGTCAAGCTAAACCAGAATCAAAGCAAAAGAAATTCATCACCATAAACAACTGCATGAGGCATTGGAATCACAACAACAATTATGTGGCTCGATTGAGGTTTCCCACGTTGCGAAAATCAGAGGAATCAAAAGCAACCCATGGACGTCTCACTATGGACGCGCGTGGAATGCCTGTACTGGCTATGGTGTTCCATCTCCAACACTGTCCTTCCAGTCGCCAAAGAACGGGCGAACGTACTACATACGCCAGAAGAACCGGCACGTTGGAAACATGAACAAAAGCGTGGGCTCCATACCTGTGTGTACTCTCAGTCTGCCAAAAACAAAAACAAAAAAAAAACCCCCTATCTTCGTATCTCAGAGAAAAAAAGGGCATCTTCCTTCTCACGCACCATGCTATCACCCTCAAAAAATACACATACACACACAGACACTGAAGAGCTGAGGAAAGAGAAAGAGTCCCAAGCGATACACACCAGCTAACATGTCTGCCTCCAACTGGCTTACTTTCATCTCATAGCTACGAGGTCAGCGACAAGGATGTTGAGGCTTTCAACGCCCTCCCCTCCGGCCCTAACGAGGCTTCCTTCCCTCACGCTGCTCGCTGGTACAAGCACATTGCCGCCGTCAAGGGTCTCACCGCCAAGTATGCAATGTTTTCTCTTCACGTCGCGATTGGATCTCAGACACGATACCTTGCAGGAGGCTGACCATTTGATTCCTTTTACCTTGTTTACCCTTTTTAGGGCTGGCTCTGCTGCTCCCGCTCCCGCTGCCGCCGCCGAGGAGGATGATGAGGATGTTGATCTGTTCGGCTCTGATGACGATGAGGTCGATGAGGAGGCCGAGAAGATCAAGCAGCAGCGTCTTGCTGAGTACGCCGCCAAGAAGGCCAACAAGCCCAAGACCATTGCCAAGTCCATGTGCACCCTTGACGTATGTGCATGTTTGTTTGAACGAACGCTGCGAATTGGATCAACAAGCTTTGGCAAATACTCACCAATTTTTCATCCATGTTGCCATACAAATATATAGGTCAAGCCTTGGGATGATGAGACCGACATGGTTGCCCTTGAGGCCCACGTCCGTGCCATCACCATGGACGGTCTTCTCTGGGGTCAGTCCAAGCTTGTCCCTATCGGCTATGGTATCAAGAAGCTCCAGATCAACTGTGTCATTGAGGATGAGCTCGTCTCCCTCGATGTCCTCGAGGAGAAGATCATGGAGGGTGAGGACTTCATCCAGTCCATGGACATGGCTGCCATGCAGAAGATCTAAGGCGTCGACTTTCTTCTGTTCCTTGTATCATAATAACATCATTTTGAACAGCTGAAAAAAAAAGAATGAAAAAAAAAAAAGAACACAAAGCAACTTGTCTTGCGTTTTTTGTCCCTTCAGTGATTATACCTCACTGGAAGGAACCAACATCAGAACAAAATAAAATATAAAAAAAAAAAAAAAAAAGAGTGCATATAAACAATCCAACAGTGGTCCCCATAGAAGTTCCAAGTCGCTCGTCATGCGTTCAGTGCGTGAATGATGATCATGCATCCTGCGTTTCCGTTCCGAGTTTGCATATGAACTCTGAACGAATTCTGCGTTGACGATGTGGCTCTCTCGGCCGATCATAGTGCATGGGAAGACCCTGGCAGCTGGATCTAACGGACAAATCGTATACTGCCTAAAAAGTATGCTTTTTCTCGTCTGGATGTTCCCATTATGTATCATTTGTTTCTCGCATAGAACGGAACGACCACAAGAAAAAGAAGAGACAAAGGACCGAAGAAAGGATCCAGTTGAACGCAAGGAATTTTTAATATTATGTATCAAGGTTGTTTGTTTGTGTGAAAAAGAGAAATTTACATCATGCCACCCATGCCGCCCATGCCGCCCATACCGCCCATACCGCCCATGCCACCCATGGGGCTCTTATCGTTGCTTGGGGCATCGACAATCATGGCCTCGGAGGTGCTCAACAGGGAAGCAACACCGGAAGCATCCTTAAGACCGGTGACAACGACCTTGTAGGGGTCGAGAATACCGCGGGCATACATGTCACCGTACTCGCCGTTCGAGGCATCGTAACCGTAGTAGAAGTTGTCGTTCTCGACAACCTTGGCGATCACAACAGCACCCTCACCGCCAGCGTTGGAAATGATGGTCTTGGAGGGGACCTGGATGGCGGAGCGGATAATGTTGATTCCGAGCTGCTGGTCAAAGTTCTCGCCCTTGAGGGTGTCGAGGACCTTGAGGGACTTGAGGAGAGCGGTACCGCCTCCGGGAAGGACACCCTGGTCAACAGCGCACTTGGTGGCGTTCAAAGCGTCGACGATTCTAAAAAACAAACATTCGTGGACGATTGGAATTTGTTAGATATGACGCTTCAGATGTTGCGAAATGACGACGACGGGTGATGTCGACTCCCAAGTCACAAATATGACAAGAAAGGAAATTTTTCGTTTACCTGTCCTTCTTCTCACCAACCTCGACCTCACTCTGACCACCAACACGGATGATGGCAACACCAGAGCTGAGACGGGCCAAACGCTCCTCGAGCTTCTCGCGCTCATAGTCGGAGGTGCCGGCATCGGCGATCAAAGAGCGGAGCTGCTCGCAGCGCTGAGCAATGGCTTCGGTGGAGCCGGCGCCAGTGCCGTTGAGGATAGTGTCCTCCTTGGTAATGGTGATCGAACCAATGGTTCCCAAAAGGTCGGGGGTGAGGCGCTCGAGCTTGACATCGAGCTCATCCGAGAAGACAACACCTCCGGTCAAAGTGGCGAGATCACCCAAGATGGACTTGCGGTTGTCACCGAAACCGGGAGCCTTGACGGCAGCAACGGAGAGCTGACCGCGGAGCTTGTTGAGGATGGTGGCAGCGAGAGCCTCGCCATCAATGTCCTCAGCAATGATGAGGAGAGGGCGGCGCTGGGTGGCAGCGGCTTCGAGGGCGGGGAGAATGTCCTGAAGAACAGAGATCTTCTTCTCGGAAAGGAGGATCAAGGGCTTTTCGAACTCAACCTTCTGGGACTTGGTGTCAGTGACAAAGTAGGGCGAGATGTAGCCGCGGTCGAAGCGCATACCCTCAGTGATCTCGAGCTCATCCTCGGTGGTCTTGCCGTCCTTAACAGTGATGACACCCTCCTTACCAACCTTCTCCATGGCCTGGGCGAGCAAGTTGCCGATGGCCTTGTCACCGTTGGCAGAGATGGTTCCGACCTGGGCAATCTCCTGAGTGGTGGTGATCTCGCGCTTGTTCTCGCGCAAGAACTCGACAACGGCGTCAACGGCCATCTGGACACCCTTGCGAAGATCCATGGGGTTGCATCCAGCAGCAACGTTCTTAACACCCTCGGCAAAGATGGCACGAGTGAGAACGGTGGCGGTGGTGGTGCCGTCACCAGCAGTCTCGTTAGTCTTGTTGGCAACATCCTGGATCAACCTATGTTCATAAAGAGATGGGAGGTTTTTTTAAGGTTAGATGATAGTAAACGAGGGATGTTGGGGTCGAAAGGTCTTGCCTTCCTGAGGTGTTGACAGTTTTCTCGCCCTCCAAACGTTTGGTATCTGGCTGTCGATTTCGTCGATCCATATTCCTGTAGCGTCCAAGACAAGTCTATTCAAAGCGCCATAACCGAGAGGAGGGACACTTACTTGGCACCAAGGTTCTCAAAGGGGTCCTCGAGAGTGATGGACTTGGCAACAGTGACTCCGTCCTATCATGAACGGAAGACAATGGAACGGAAGACAATGGAACGAAAGAGAAAGCAAAAGAAAGAAAGAAAGAAAAAAAGGTTTAGTAGACATGCAGGAGAATAGGGTACCTGACTAATCCCACAGACTCGTATTTTTTTTTTTTGTTCCGGGTGCAGAAAGGACTTTACCTTGGTGATCTTGGGGGTGCCGTAGGGCTGGGCAATGAGGACGTGGCGACCCTTGGGGCCGAGGGTGACGGCAACGGCCTTGGCAAGGATCTCGACACCCTTGAGCAATTTGGCGCGACCCTCAATGCCAAAGTTGATCTCCTTGTGGGAGGAGTACAAACGGGCATTGGAGAAGCGAGCGGGCATGGCGAGGGAGGCAGAAGCCTGGCGGGCGGCCATAGGGGCCTTGGCCTTGAGAGCACGGGTGATGGACAACATTGTTTCGTTCTTCTTTGTTGGGGGGGGGATGGGAAAGGAGAATAAAGATCAATGGGAAAGTGGAGAAAGCCGAATTCGGACGAGAATTAAATACCTGATCCGTCCCACGCCTCAGCTTTCTGTTCTGTTCTTTGTAATTAGAGAGTTAAAGTGGACACAAAAGAGGCATCCTATTGGTTCACAATACACAGGCATGAGTTTATATGTGCCGTACCTCAGACACACCCACGCATCACAGACAAACTCGTGGCCCACTGACTTTTTGGTTTTTTTTTTTTTTTTTTATTTCAAAGAGGGCTGTGTGGTCATCCTCTTCCTGTTACTCTTCCATCCCATTCCCATCCACCCTCATCTACTCTCCACACACAATGGCCGCCAACCCTGAATTCTCCAACCCATTGCGCAAGTTCAAGCTGGTGTTCCTGGGCGAACAGAGTGGTAAGACACCACCACCCCCCTCCTCGTCCTCTTCCATACCATGTCACATCGCGTTTGGTTGGTTGGTTGCTCCCTCGCTCTCATCACTCTCCGACCAGCCAAGAGAAAAAAGAGCGAGACAAATGCATGGACGTGGAGCACTGGACCATGAGCAGATTAGACATCATGCTCTCGAAGCGACCCTGATGCTCTCAGATGATACACATTCTCACTGCCTGAGCGTACTCTTCTCCCATACCGCAATGTATAGTCGGCAAGACATCCCTGATCACCCGTTTTATGTACGACACCTTTGACAACACCTACCAGGTAAGCATTATCGTTGAATATAAAACAAAAGGAGAAATCGTTCCGTTTTTGTTGCACAAGCACAACGATACTCATCCTTGTCATCCAAAATCTCATAGGCCACCATCGGTATCGATTTCCTGTCAAAGACCATGTACCTCGAGGACAGGACTGTTCGCTTGCAGCTCTGGGATACCGCTGGACAGGTACGGAAGTCATGGAAACAAGAATCAAAAAAATATACGAGATGGACCTCATTTGGGAATCGTGGAACAATACACGCATACACACCAAGGGACATGAAAGGGCTATTTTGATCCCGTCACTTAATCCCCCTCGCGATATTCACGACTCCTTCGTTCATTTTGTTAATAGGAGCGTTTTCGAAGCTTGATCCCAAGTTACATCCGTGACTCGTCTGTGGCTGTGGTTGTCTACGATATTACCAGTAAGGGAAACAACTTGGACACTAGAGGAGAACCATCGTGCAGAAAGAAGGGAGACTTACACCCACGTTTTTTTTTCTTTGGTGCTGATAGACCGCAACTCTTTCATGAACACCGCCAAGTGGATCGATGACGTGCGTGCCGAGCGTGGCACAGATGTGATCATTGTCCTTGTGGGCAACAAGACTGATTTGAACGAGAAGCGCCAGGTCACTGCTGAGGAAGGAGAGAAGAAGGCCAAGGAGTTCAACATCATGTTCATCGAGACCAGTGCCAAGGCTGGACACAACGTCAAGACTCTTTTCCGCAAAATTGCTCAGGCCCTGCCAGGAATGGAGAACACCATTACGGACGCCAACCAGAGCCAACTCATCGACGTCAAGATTCAGGACAACCCCAACTCAGCAGAGGGAGCTAACGGATGCGCTTGTTAATATATTTCCGAGGAGGATAGGACCTGAATAAAGGATTAATAAAAAGAAAGAACGAAGGCATAGACAATTCAAAGACCCATTGCCTCTTCATCACTCTCCTTAAGCTCAATTTTTTTATTTTTTTCTAAAAATTTACTAATGCAAACTGCCAGGGACCTAGTCATCGTGAGTGTCAATGCCGAGCTGATCGAGATAGGCCACACGGCGATGCTCATAAATAGTAACAGCGTCGCGTGTGTAATTGTTCTCCCATTGGGCAGCATACGCACTGATCGACCGAGGGTTGGGTACAGACTTGGGCTTGACCACATTGACCATGCTTGCTGTGCTGGTCTCACCCCAGTCGGCTTGCTTCTCGGGCACCTTGAGAATATCCACAATCTCTTCACCCACCACCCTGACCAAATCTTTCATCTCGGGGACAATACCAGTCATTTGCAAAAACGCGTGCGATACACCGCTCACAATGCGCAAGATGTCGCTCTCGAGATCGGCACCCGCTGCACGTTTGGCGCGGCGCATTTTGGCCATAAAGATGATAGAGTCGTCCACGAGCGGGTCCTTCTCGCCAGTGATCATGTAGGTGCGAGGGTATTGGGCCAAGATCGCGTCTGGGGTGTGGATAGGTGATACCAAGTAATCTGCCTTGTGGTCCAATGTAGGATCGCCACCAATGTACATGACCATCAAGGCACGCATCTAGTAAAATCACAGCGAGAAACAGAACAAAAACAGTATTAGCTCGAAGGGCTGTTGAATGGTTATATGTTTTGAGAAAATATTTTACGGATATTCGACTTACAAAAGTGGTGCTGAGGATACTGTCGTCCATGAAAGCAGCCTTACTGTTGAGGGTCATGCCGTCGCCACGTCCTGGTCGTGCCTTCAGAATGTCTTCAGGGATAGGGCCGCGTGAAATCTCTTCCTCGATAACCGCCAAATCCTCGTTACTAATCCAAAAGTCCAGGCCGACTTGCATGCATGGGTAGATCAACACCAAACCAACAGGCTTTGGCAGCTCTGGTGCCTCCTCAATCAGCATATTCATCAACGCCGAAGCCATCGTACCACCGCTAAAGAGCACGCCGATAATGTTAGTCCTAGCGTGATGTGCCGTAACATATTACTCTGAACAGCGAAAACTTACGCAGAATCTCCAACAACGGCGATCCTTGGCTGCACAAGACCCTTCATGCCAATGCAAGCTCCCTTGGTGGAAGCAATCAAGGCGTAGACATCAAAGCACTCGTGCACACCACTGGGGAAGGGATTCTCGGGCGCCTTTTTGTAATCAATGCTGACGATGGGCATGCCGGTCTGTCCAGCCCAGGCCATCAGATAATCAGCATGGCAGCGTGGGTTCATGGCGACGAATCCACCACCGGGAGTGTTGTAGATAAAGGCCTCTGATCTTGCATACTCCTCCTCAGTGCCTTTGAAAAAGATGGTCAGAGTCACAATTGCGTCCGAGTGGTGACCTTGAGCCTTGGACAGCTGCACCTTTACCTCGCGGCGGATGCCGAGCCGGGGAGCGTTGACCCAAGTCATGAGGCGAATCAAGGGGTGGAGCATCTTTTCCCAGGAGCGGCGCATGTGCACGGGGGTGATGTTCTGGATCATCATGTAGTTCTTCTCAAGAGCGCGCTTGGGAAAGAAGAGGTAGTAGACCGAGAAGAGGGCCGACATGGTGTCGCGCAGGACTTTGGGTCGAATGTTCTGAGAGGTAAAGAAGCCTGCGTCCAGAGCCGATAGAATCCACACTCCGCGCGTGTAGCCTGGTGTGTATCTTCGCGAGAACTATTTTTCAATATGAGCGCGTCAGTGGAAGAGGTAGAACAACATATACGATGTTTTTTAAAGGGCTTTTGTCGAGCGCAATTACCATCTTCTTTTCTTCCTCTGCAGGGGTCAGGCCAACGAAGAGGTCTGCATGGTGAGCAGCATAGACTGTTGTGAGGGCACCAATGATGATTTGCCAGGGTGTGTATCCTTTGAGGAAGCGATGAAGTCGCTGGAAGGGTCGTGGGCCATTGGCGGGCATCTTGCGCAGAGCAATATAGCTATTAGGTCAACAATAAGGCAGATCAATGGTCAGCGTTTTTTTTTTTGTTTCATTCTGTTTTGTGCCTTGCATAACAAAGATGACACTCTCACTGGAGGGGAACTTGCCTCATCAAGAGCACCACCACGGCCTGGATCTTGTCCCAGGAAGGAGAGGGTCGTCCAGCGATATGGCCCAACATTTGGCACACGAGTAAATGGTTACGTTAGGGGAGGTCTGCGATCTTTGTGGAGGGGGGAGGGTGGTCCAGAAGGAAGAAGAGAGTGAAGGAAAGAGAAAAAAAGGGTTGGGCAGTCTGTTGGAATGAGGAATGGTGAATGGAGAGAGTGAGCGAGTGGATTGAAGAGATCAGATGGTGAATGGAGAGAGAACTGAGAAGCGAGAACAAAAGGAATTGAATGCTCAAAAGGGACGTGGAGGAGAGGAGAAGGGAAGGGACAAGAGTGAGAAGAAGAATGAAAAGGTGGAGGAAAAGAAAGGCGTGGCAAAGTATTTAGTATCTTCAGTGAACCCCGGATCTGGGATGTGGGAGGGAACGTGGAGAGGAAGAGCAGTCGGGACGCAAAGCAAAGCAAGTTCGCTCGCTCAGTAGTGTAGCCATGGCTGGATGGCTGGATGGGTTGACGATGGGATGATACAGGTGGTCACACTTCCTCTCCACTCTCCACATGAAATTGATGAAATAGTCGCACCAGCTGCGAGTTGCTGTTGACTTCTGTCCACGGAAAGCTCGTGAACTTTAAATTTGGGCAGATCGCACGTGAAAGTTTGTCCAGTGGGAAACAGGTTCGCGACGGATGGTTGGTTCAGTCTGGGTCACCCCATCACCATGATCAGTCCATAGCTCAGCAGCAAAGAAGCCCCACTTCACCGACTGTACCTGCAACGGGTACTTGGTAAACAACATGTTGATATGCATGCATGCTTTGGTACGTGTGGAGAATACAACCCCAAAGCCAGAAGAAAAAACAACAAACACAGAAGAGCCATCCATTTCGCGCTCACGGTCAAGGAGAAATCTGTGCAACAACACTCGCGTGCAGATGTGGGTATGCGAGTTTAGGATGAATATATTACCACACTTCCCGTCTACTTCTTTTTGGTCATAAAGTCATAGAAAGCTTCCTGGCTAACCTCAACACCGCCAATGGCTTTCATCCGCTTCTTGCCCTCTTTCTAGAAAACGTGTGGAGGACAAACGAAACACAAAGATCGAATCGTAGAGTAAGTATACATGCACATCAAGAGCTATGAGCACAAATGACAAAACCATCGTAACAAAAAGACTTGCCTGTTTGTTCAACAGCTTCATCTTACGGGAAACATCGCCTCCATAGCACTTGGCAGTAACATTCTTGCGCATAGCACTCAGTCCCTCACGGGCAATAATCTTGTTGCCGACAGACGCCTGGATCACAATCTCGAACAGTTGGCGCGACAGCAACCCCTTCAACCGCTTAACCCAGTCGCGACCAACTATCTCGGCCTGCGAGCGATGCAAAATGATGGAGAGTGCGTCCACCGGCTTGGAGTTGAGAACAATGTTCATCTAGAAGAAAACGATTGTTAAGTAACAAAATAAGTGGACAACGACTAAATGCAACCATGCTAGCAAATTAGGCGCATAATACCTTGACAAGGTCCGCGTCGTCATAGCCATCTTCTTCATAGTCAAAGGATGCGAATCCACTTGATCGTCCCTTTAGCTCATCATAGAAATCAGTAACAACTTCAGCCAGTGGAAGTCTGTACTTTAGCAGCACTCGATTTTCGTCCAAATACGTGTGCTCCAGCTGCACTCCTCGCCGTGACTAATTCATCGTGCAATAGTATGTGTTAAATAAATGGCTGTGGCAAGACCTTTGAACGTCATTTCGAGTTGACACTTACTCCACAAAGAACCATAATGTCACCGAGATAGTCCTTGGGGAAAATAATCGTGGATCTGACCATGGGTTCCTGAACACTCCGCACTTTCCAGCTCAATTCGTCTGAATCTGGGAACTCGGTTGGGTTGCGGATCAGTTTGTGTGATCCGTCGCGGAACTCGACCTTGTAAGGCACTGTCGGTGCTGTGATAATGATGTTGGCGTCATACTCCTAAACAGGCCAAAGCAAACGTGGTTTAATACTGGAACTTCGTGCACATTTTCAATCTTCCACTCGAACATTGTCGCTGTACCTGCTCGAGTCGCTGGCGGAAAACATCCATATGCAAAGTTCCAAGGAAACCCAGACGCCAGCCCTGGCCCAAAGCATTACTTGTTTCCTTTTGCACGTGCACCGACGAGTCGCTCAGGGTCAGTTTGGCAATGCTCTGATCAAGCTTATCAAAGTCACCCGTGTCAATGGGGAAGATGCCAGCCCACACCATGGGTTTTGCAGGAACGAATCCGGGCATGGGCGTTCCAATGTTCTTGTGGTCAAAGAAGGTATCGCCGACATGGGATTCGCTTAGTGTCTTCATGTTCAGAACGAAGTATCCGACCTGTCCAGCCTGCCTATTATTTTTCGAACGTGTTAGCCGATGTATGGGCATCTCGATCTAACAAGCCAACGTTGGTCCTGAGCTTTACAGTGATGTGGTGGCGGTCTGCTCTGGATACATGATTCCAGTCTCCGTAACCTCGTATTTCCTCTCGGAAAACGCCGAAACAATCTTGTCACCCTTTTTGACATGTCCATCGATAACCGCCATTAAACACACGACTCCGACGTAGGTGTCATGCCAAGAATCGAAGAGCAGAGCTTTGAAAGGCTTGTTGATATCTCCCGATGGCCTAAGGAGTAACAGTGTTGGTTAGTTACCTGGATCAGGCACATCTAACATTAAAATTCAAATGGTATAGAGACTTACGGAGGGACGGCTTCGATGATATTGGGCAAAATCTGGTCAACATTTAAACTCGATTTGGCTGAAATTTGAAGGCACTCCTCTGCGGGCAATTCGAACGCCACCTCTATTTGAGACGCTACCCTGTCTGGATCTGCTGCCGGGAGATCGATCTATGGTGAGAAACGTGAACTTTGGAGTGAGTATATTTGTCCCGAGCATATTCAAGTATAAGCGCATATCCATCCCGGAATGTAGTACCTTGTTGATGACTGGGATGATCTTGATGTCCTGTCCAAACGCTAGGTAAAAGTTGGCAACGGTTTGCGCTTGGATACCCTGTGCAGCATCCACGAGGAGTAATGTTCCTTGACACGCTGCTAATGATCGAGACACCTCAAAGTTGAAGTCCATGTGGCCCTGTGATGGGAAACTTGTCAGCTCTGTTACCATGAGTCGTACAATCCCGATGCCTTAAAACAACGTTGAAACATACCGGCGTGTCGATCAGATTCAGTAAATATCTCTTCCCTTTGTAGTCGTAAAACATGGAGGCGCTCTATAGTTGAACCAGATCGCAAGCATAGAGTGAGTAAATACTGAACTTGGAGAGAAGACCAATGTTTGCGTTGTTTGTATTGTGATCCTCACCTGCGCCTTGACTGTGATTCCTCGCTCTCTTTCTACTCGAAGCTTGTCCAGCACTTGTTTGTTGTCTTTGCGCTTCGTGATTGTTTGTGCGAGTTCCAGAAGCCGATCAGCCAAGGTACTCTTTCCATGATCTGTTTTAAAGTGAGAAAATACACTTAACTCGTGTTCTCGTAACGCATGGGCAGCCTTGAATGAACGTGTTTCGACTATTTTCTCCGCTTGCGTCCTTACCAACATGGGCGATAATACTAAAGTTCCTGATACGATCGACACTGAAGTTTTCTAATTCCACGGATCCGTAGGGGTTTGGGTTCATCTGCATCGAAAAGGTTGCCTCAAACCAATTAGACTCTCGACTAGATTCCCGTACGTAAACTCAGAGAACCTGATATCCTGGTGTCATACTCTATAGCCCTGTCCTGTTTCCTTCTTTAATGCATTATCAGCCGCGTTTTCCCGGGTGCTGTAGGTCCTCTTCGAGCTTAAAGCAATGGGTGCGCGTCTCGGTTGATGTCTGGCAATGGAATGTGTCTTTAAACAGAGAGTCTTGCGGCAACTCTGGCCAATTTCAATGGCGAATGCGTTCTTCAAAAATGGATTCCCGAGCGACAATGCTGATCTGACTGATCCCGAGTGCCGGAGCATTGTTGTTGAGGTCCGAGTGTGTATTCCCGAAAGCGAATGCGAGTGAGATCACTTTCCCAAAACCAACGGCCGAGGTAAAAAGTTGTGACTCTGTTCCAAAGTCCTTCGTTGGGACTCGGATCGAATAGGTTTGGTGGCGGTGGCGTCCAAGTTCGTGGCGTCCCACCAATCTCCTTCATTTCTGTTCTTCGCACAAATCCCATGCAATACTTTTGCATGGGTATCCTGCGAGACAAGATGGGCTATGCCGGATGCACTGCCACACTTGGGTGGCTGAGAGGAGGCTGATAAATCGTCTTCAGTTGCCAAGCGGAATACATTCATTAAAGCATGCATACTATTCGTCAGTGAGTATTTTAATGATCGCAATAGATACATGACCTCCTTCTCTCACCGCTTTCCTGCAGGAGAGCAGTTGTTCGTGTGGCAGTGCAACCCTCGTTGCTACTTCGGGAAGCTGCTGGAATCGCAAGTACTTTGCTTTATCATCCATGGTCAGAAACCCCTACCTCGTAGCTTCTTTTGCTTACACACGAGTTTCCTGCGGATCGCGTATATAAAAATCCCGAGGAAAAGCGATGCCGGCCAAGTGCCCATTAATTTCTGTTCCCATAACAGCTTCATGTACTCCCCTCAATCCTACTGCTCAAAGGAGCATCAATAACCTACACACGTTTCATCTTTAAAAGATCTCTCCACCTCGAAGGTCAGAGGAGTACTACTCAGGTAGGTCATATTTGCAATCAATGGTTGTGGCACACGGATTTCTTGACAGTGGTGCAGGTTGTATGCCTCTCGCTGTGTGGTCATGCACTCATAAAACAAACGGGAAGAGAGACCTATCGTCTGTCGTGGACTTTGTCCAAAAAGGATGAAGAACGTTCTCCTAGAAGAAAATGTCCTAGGAAAAGAAACATCCATGTGTGTGTGTGAATTGCAAAAGGGTGAGTGGGGCTGAGATCGAATGGCACGAGATGAGATGCCTGGTTGAGAATCTAGGGATGTGGGCATAGCGATAGCAACATGGCAAGAGCAACATAGCAAGAGAGAGAGAGAGACAGAGGAGAGAGAAAGAGAGAGGAACGGTCATGATCATGGCTGCGTTGCCCTGTTCCTCGGAATGTTTGTACAAATGCACGTTTATATAAATGCAAGCCCCATGCCTCCCGATGCGCATGTTGCTATTGAGAGATGTTTGTGCCTAGAAACAAATATGAGATGAGGATGGTGCGTAGGACGATAGGATGGCATGGGATGGGATGGCATGGGATGGGATGGCATGGGATGGGATGGCATGGCAAGATACTAGGGGGACCATCCATAGTTTCCTTTTATGATATCTTTTTATTTTATTACTTTTCCCTTTTCGTATTCTTCTTTGAGAACATGACGTGCCTCAAATCGTTGGATGGATGAGGATGTATGCCAACAACAAGGCAAACAAGGAGGGGTTGCGCCCACGATCCAGCACTCACGGTGTTGTGCTGCAGGATCACTTGTTGTGCTCACTGAACGTAGGGTCCGTGGCTCACATCGAGAGGGAAAGAGAGAGAGAGAGAGATAGCGGATATAACAACCAGATTCGCAGCGCAATCCGCCCTTTCATCGCTCCTTCCCATGCATGGCCCACTCAGCAAAAAAGAAGAAATTTCACCCAAACAATTTACTTTCCTATGTCCGCTCAGTGCTCCCCTTTTCCAACACATGTACTTCAAATGAAGTGGGAAATAAGGAAGTCGCTTCATATGTGAAGATGTGTTGGCCCTATGGTGTGTGGCAGTGCAACCCCCCACTTTTCGTATATATACCATTGGCCCACTGCACTCACTCGTCTACCGGTTCAAACCAACTACCACTACAACCAACTGCCTCTACAACCAACAACCAGCTACAACAACATCAACACAACAGTTACTACTACTTCAACATCGCTACTTGTACTCCCTGCCTCACCTCACCTTACTTCACACTACCTCGCTTGCCTTCATCGACTTACTTCAAACATCTTTTCCTATTTACCTTTTCTCGCAACAGCACCAAATCCAATTGCGACTCTTATTCCACTCTACTAGACACAGCTTTTAACTTTACAAGAATCCTTTTATACATCTACCTACATAATGTCTCAATCTCCTCCATCAAGCAGGACTTCCTTTGGCGACATCGCAATGACCTACAGTGACATGATCCCACCCGTCGGATTCCAAGTCTCGCTCCCGTTCTCGCCTTCTACTCTGCCCGTCAATGGAGCCGCTCTCACTTCGACCCCAGCCTGGGGTTTCATGCCATCGGCCCTCCAGGACGACCGCGATCCGCTCAGCTACTTTAACCCTCCTTCAAGCATCGACTTGTCCCCAGCTGGCGTGACTGTAACCGATCACTCTGAGTACGCTTCATCCGTTGCCCTCAGCCCAGCTCTTACGGCGTTGCCTCTATCCCCCTCCAGCCCACTTGCCCCAGCACTACCAGTTTCCTCCGGCCTGCTCATGACTTCTCCCTTCGCACAGCCTCAGACTGTTCTTGCAAGCAGCCAAGCCATGGATGTCGGTGGTACGTCAGTTGTCTACAGCCAATTATTAATTATTTTATTTTTCCCAAGAGTTGCACAAAGCGCGCACAACTGCATTTACGTTTACCTGCACACATGGCCCAACCGCGTCCTTTGGCAATCCTAATTCTATTCGGGCTGTGTAACAAAGAATTCCATGAAGGAAAATGTGTGGCGATATTGCGAGTTGCGGTTGTCACGGGGGTGCAAGGACTAAGGAGAAGCAATGGGCAGTAGGGCAGTAGGGCAACTATGCATCTATGCAATCGGTTGTGTTTCTTTGCTTTGGCTTGATTGCTTGGTCAGACAGCCAAGGCAACAGGACGTCGTGGCTTTCCCCCCTTTCTTACCTTCGTCGTGTGGACGGCGTGGTTCATCTGTCTGCGCACTTTTTCTAGCTTCACACAAGTACCACGAGTGCACACGCAATAGCATGGGCTGCACCCATTCCCACTTTCTTGTTCTCTCAACTCCTTGTTCATCGTTTTCCCTACTGCGTATCATTCCATTTTTCCGCTGATGGACGCTAAATACCTATTAATAACAAAAACATGATCGTTCCTCCTTTCCCACCCATCCAATTCATAGGTCACAGGCAAGCGCGTCATGTCGGCGACTGGCCAGACGCAGAAATGATTATCCTCGACGATCTGGTCAAGCAGCCATTCCACCACCAATCCTCGCTCCTCCACACTTCTCAACTCTACCACTCGCATCACAACACTCAGTGGCACCCTTACAGCCGTCAGCAGTCCATCCCCAACCATCACAACCACCCACGCTCCAACTCGCTCACCTCCGAGATGGAGTACGACTTTGCCCGCCATTTCTCTGCTCCTTCTTCGCCCATTATTACCACCTCGGCCGCATTTGTCGGTAACAACTTGACCCTTGCTCCCTTGCCACACCAGCACCATCATCGTCGAACACAAAGCGCCAGCGACGACAGCTGTGGCGATCTTATTGGTACCATACGCCGCCCCTCCAGTGGCGATCTTGTCGCCCGCCTTGTCCCCGGTATGTCATCCGTCGACATCTCCACGGGTCTTTCTCCTGAATCTGGTTTCCAGGTCGCCATCTCTGGCGATGTCTCTCCTGGGTACCACCAACAGACCCTCTCGGAGTCGCCTCCTGCTCCTACTCCCGGCATCTACAAGTGTGAATACGAAGGTTGCACCAAGACCTTTTCTCGCCCTTACAACCTGACCTCGCATACTCGTACTCACACCAACCAGCGCCCCTTCCAGTGCGACAGCTGCGACCGCCAGTTTGCACGCCTGCACGACAAGAACCGCCACGAACGATTGCATCGCGGGGTACGGCCTTTTGCCTGCGAGCGTTGCCATCACCCTTTCGCCAGAATGGATGCGTTGAACCGCCATCTTAAAGTCGAAGGTGGACGCAACTTGTGCAACCAGTACTTAATCCAGATCAAATCCCCCGCTGCCATGCCTATTGTCGAGTTGGCACCCAAGAAGATCAACCCGCTAATCATTGCCCACTTTCCTAACTTTGGCAAAACGCTAGAGCAAGAAGAATCCAAAGAGAACCAATAAATAAAAAAACACATTTGTATAAAGATGCATGTGGGTGTGTTTTGTAAAATCCTTTATTTTTCATTGACGTGTGGTGAGGTGGGAAGGAAGGATACCCGGAAAAGAGAGTTCTTGGACTATTTCTAGTTACCGAATGGGTAGGTAAATGGCTCTGGTAAAGGTGCCTCTTCCTCCTCAACCTCCATTGACTCTGCAGGAGCAGTCGACGATGTGGCGGTGCTTGTGGGAATAAGAGTCTCTGGCTCGCCTGGCTGACTATCCAAAAGTACAACAATACCTCCAGACACATCCTGTTGAGAACGAATGAAATGTCAAGAACAGGGCTGTGTTAGCAATGCCTTTTTTTTTTTAGGGAGATCAAACAAACATTCAAAAATATTCGCGCACTAAAAAAAAAAAAAAAAAAAAAAAAAAAAAAAGGAGGGAAAGAAAGGCAAAGAAAGCAAGGGGTAGGAGTGTGCGGATAAAAAATATAGCCATTCATCCAACCACCGTCATTACCTTCTTCACAGGCACATAGCGGCTATTCTTGTCAAAGGAAATGTACTTGAGCTGCGCAGGAAGCACGCGAGCGAGGTTGCCCAACTTCTCAGACTCTGGCTCCTTCTTGGCCTTGTTTGCTGCCTTTTCTTCTTCTTCCTTGGCTTCCTCGGTCTGTTAGGGGGAGAAAGTGGTTATATGTGCGTGTGCGTTAGAGAGAAAGCGCGACTGACGTAAGAACAAAGTAAAACATACCGATCGCGCATTTGTCACATCTCGTACCTTCTCTGGCTTCTCCTCCTCGACTTCCATGGCCTCGCCTTCAGCCCCCTTGGCTTTCCTTGCTTTGGCCTGCGCCTTGGCAGTTGTGGAAAGAACAGCGGTCGCCACCTTCTCGACAACAGCAGTCTGTGGGGGCTTGGTGGGTGGGATATATGCGAACAGTGAAGGGCGGGCGTTCGAAGTGAACTCGAGCTCGGGCATGTTCAAATCGGCGTTCACTCCAATAATGGCCGTTGGTGTGAAAGCCAAGCTCAAGAAGTGACTTGCTGGGAACCAGTACCAGAACTGGGTGAACAGAGCAACACCAACAATGGCAGGCATGTTGGAGTGGCCAGAAGGAGACTGCATTGAGATGGTAACATTGCGGCCACCTATAAAAATAGTAAAGGGTTGATTAATAACATATGGGTGGAACATACAACGTCAATTCATGATGGTGGACTCACCAGCATCAATAATTCCCTGTCCGAGAACAGCGCCAAACTTGGCAAGCGCATCCTCGTTCTTCTTCTTGATGACCTCCTCATACATGGTGCGGACGCCAGCGGCCTTGGAGTTCTGGACTTCGTTCTGTTGCATCAAAATCATAGCAAGGGCAATGAAGGCTCCCTGGCGCACGAAGTCGACATTGTCCTTGGTCATGGGCTCCAAAAGCTCGATCGCCTCAAGAGATCCTGTGCCGGCGCAAGAGATACCGAGCGCCAAGCAAGCTCCGTAACGAACGTGAGGGTTGTAGCTCTCCGAGAGGAGCTGTACAATCCTGGGAACCTGCTTGTAAGAACGGAAGAGAATGAAGCCAAGAGCAGTGACAGCAGCTCTACGGACATCATCATTGACATCGCTCACGGCAACATGGAGCAGACGTCGGATCGCCTTGTTGTTGCCTGTGCCGCAGTAAGCCATGGCGATGGTGTACATTCCTCCATATCGCAAAATAGGGTCCTTGTCGCTGGAAAGCTTCTCGATCAGAGCGTCAGCAGCATTCTCTTTGCCGTACATCACCAGTGAAATACCCACGGCCAGTCCTCGGATAATCTTTTCGTGCTGAGTCTCGTGTGCGTACTGGAGCATCTCGTCCAGTGCCTTCTCTGAGGCAGTACCGAGCATGACCATGCCCATGGCTAAACCGGCAGCCTCACCTCCGATGGCGCTGTCGCTGAACAAGACGTTCTTAAGCTCCTCGTAGATGTCTATATGGAGATAAGATATCGGTGAGACCTTCCTTCTTTATTCCATAGTTTCTTCTCGTTCCCCTTTTGATATCTTTTGCTTCCGTGAACTTACCATCGTTGTCGGTGGCCATTCCTGCGGTGCCCAAGCCCAAGCAAGCGCCATGCTGGAGAACCTCGATTTGAGTGTTCTTCAAAGTGTTGCGGAGATATTCTAAGACTTCATCGCCGTGGTTGGCATGAATCAAACCCAGGGCAAAGAGAGATCCTCCCTCAGAGTAAGGGCTAGCGGTCACCCCATCTTGGGGGAGATAAGGTGCAAGCAGTGCCAAACCTTGAGAGAGATGTCCCTTGTGAATGACACCGAGGGCTGCCGTCGCGCTGAATTTGGACCAGTTGGTGGCGCGAGAGAGCCACTCCAAATTTTGGCGCAGGAAATCGTCACTGGTAGTGCCAGCGTTCATAAATGCGTTGGCAAAGGTCACGGCTGAATGATAGATGGAAAGACGAGCATCGAGCATGGTCTAAAAATTTGGTAATACGAAAAAAAAAAGTAAGCACAAACTCGCAAGGGTCTATAAAGCGGCTGCTCGGACGATTTTCCGAGAGATGACTCTACCTTGGAGTTTTTCAGGATCAACATATCCGTGTGATTGTTTTTGCACAGGAACTCCAACTGCAGTTTGATGGTCTCCTTTCCTGAAAGGATCGATTTAACTTTGTCGTATTTGGCCTGGAGTGTTTCTGAGCCAGTAGGAAGTGCAGCGGCAACCTTGGTGAGGTAAATTTGAGTGGCGTTGTTCTCAAGATCAAAGGCTAGCTGGTAGGCCATAAGGAGGTCCGACTGAATGGAAAAATGGAAGAAAGAAATGGCATACATGAGTAACTCCTTTAAAATAGCATCGTACAAGTTCAAAAAAAAGCCAATCATAAAGTCATCTTTACCTGGACTTCGGTTTTGATAAGAGTCTGGAGTAATTCTGCGCCGGCAGCGTCCTCACCAAGATGAACAAGACACTGGTTGATGGCGACGTAGTCAGGAACCTCAAGGTTGCGGAACTGCTTGACCAACAGCTGCAACAAGGTATTGCGATATGCCTGATCCAGCACAACAGTCATTGTCAGGTCATAGATGTAAGGGAGGATGTTGGCAGGGCCACCAGCCTTGATCGAGTGTTCTACGACGTCCAGTCTACGAGACTCAAGAGCAATTCCGACAGCCTAAAAAGTAGCGACATGATGAATATGTTACTACTCGTGCGTCGCAACGAGTTTTTGAAAGTGTAAATGTTGCGAAATTAGAGTCGACATACCTGCTTGTATTCGCTGTCTTGGTAGCATCGATCAAACATCTTTTCCACGACATCCTTGAGGCGAGGGTCCATGGGCTCCACATTCTGGGGATCTTCGTGCTCCTGGTTTCTCAATGCGATGTATTTATCAATACACTTGGCTATAAAGAAAACCCAAATATATGGGATTGTTAGCGTGATCTACTAGAAACATTTGGGTTTGAATTGTGCGCTTCAAGCGAACCAAAGTCGCAGGGACTTACAAACAATGGTATCGATATATTCCGATTTCTGCGACAAATCAATGAGGTTTCCAGCTCCAAGAGCAAAGTTGAGAGAATCGTCGAACTCGCCCAGATGATAGTAGACCTAGGAATAGAGTGGCTTCCAGAGTTAATGAATTGCAATAGAAACGTCGTAAAGATTCGCATCGTGAGAGATCGATCGCCTTCTTCCCAATACCTTGGATGCGACCAGTGCAGCCAGCTGACGATCCTTAAAACCAGTGTCCTCGTACATGATCTCACTATAAAGTAAAATGGTCAGGTTAGTTCTTCTGAACCATCCAAAGTTCTTTGTTTCGTCAGATCTTTGTCTTACATCTTTGATACCGCATCCGAGATTTCTGCCCAGAACTGGTCAACGATACCGTTCAGCTTCTGGAGGGCATACACCTTCAAGTCATCGTCATGTTCGTCCAGGAGGGCGATAACTCCAGCTTATTAATGGAGGGTCAAGTAAGAAGACATTAGTTTATGCGGTGCGCTCGAAATGTTGTTGCATTAGATTGAGCTTATCTTGAGTTCACTCACCAGCAGATGTGAGTCCAACCATTGTCGTAGTGTAGGTAGAGGTGCGCTTCTAGAATTGTTCGTGGTGCGAGTAGGAGATAGTATCGTGTTTATGATAAGGTAGGTTGTAAAGAAGTGACAATGAATGAGAAGGGGGTGAACTATGTGTGTGTGTGCGTGAATGTGATAGTGAAATGTGAATGAGTGAATGGACACGCCCTTTGTCCTGAACTCTGCATTCTACGCGATACGCGTGTGCGCTTGCCCTGCTGCAAATGTTGAAGTGACGTCACGTCCCTCCGCGGCTTGGCGGTTTGTGACCCCTTAATGGAAAATTCCATTTCTTTTACATAGTGGTTCAACGCCTCCACTCTCAAGCAAAAAGAAAAAGAAAAAGAAAAAGATCTCACCGCTTTGTGCCTTCGCTTTCATCAGCGCCACTTCCAATATTCCCACCGACGCGACATGGTGAAGGTCAACTTTCGTTTGTTTGAGCAATCCGTCAAGACGGTGACGATCGAGGTGCCCTCGCGCAACACTACCGTTGGCCAAATGAGAACCGCCCTCGGCACCAAGATCAGCACACCTCCCGAGAGACTGCGACTGCTCTATGGTGGCAAACAGGTACATAATTGGTTTCAATTGTCAATTCACGTTACTTACAGACTGTTTAAGCTGGGGTAGCTGATCTTGTTATGTTTACCTTTGTAACCTTCAAAGCTTGAAGACAGCCCTACTTTGTTCCACTATGACATCAAAAACTCAGACATCGTGCTGGTCCAGATTCGCCTCGAACTTCCCTCGCAGGAGCCTTTGGCAACACTCACTCCACCAGATTCCGCACCCAATACACCCCCGGAGGAGCCAATCGCCCTAGAAGCCGCGGCTGCTCCTGAAGCCACTACTAAATCCACCACGAATATACCAGACGACGAACAGTCCTCCTATGTGTTTTGCATGAAGTGCAAGAATGTCGACACCAAAAAGTGCAAAGATTGTGGATGCCGAGTCTGTGGCGGGAAAGAAGACGAGGACAATACCTTGGCCTGTGATGATTGCCAATTCTACTTTCATATGAAGTGCTTGAGTCCGCCCTTGGAAACTGTCCCGGAGGGCGACTGGTAAGTTGGGTACAGGAAACGCATTCTATGAAAAACTCTCATGCATGGTCAATGGACTAATTTTTTCTCTTGGTGCTCTTCTTAGGTACTGCAATGATTGCTATCGCGATCCCAACAGGATCGTGGGCCCAGGGCAGCAAAATGACTTTGCCAACAGCAAAAAGGCAAAGATGCCGTCCGCGTCACAAACGAAAGACTGGGGTCGAGGAAACGCCTGCGCTGGTCTCACAAGGAAATGCACCATTGTGGAATCGACTCACCGTGGGCCTATTCCTGGCGTCCCTGTCGGAAGCAGCTGGCTCTATAGATTGGGAGCCGCGGAAGCAGGCGTCCACAGGTGGGTTGCCGGGAAGCGATTTTTTTTTTTTTTTTTTTTTTTTTTTGGCTGCGAAAATCTACAGGTCCACTAATGCAACTGTATATCTTGATTTCTCTACCTTTTAGACCACCTGTCAGCGGAATTGCCGGCACGGCGAAAAATGGCGCAGTGTCTATTGTGTTGGCGGGAGGATATCCTGAAGATTCGGACGATGGTTTGGAATTTACTTATACCGGAGCTGGCGGCAGAGACCTTAAGGAAGGAAACAAGAGGGTTGGACAACAAACCAAAGCTCAGGAGCTCACAGGATCAAACGAGGCTCTGGCTAGGACATGCGACTGTGAGTTCACCGGAAAGAATGGAACTGCCAAGGACTGGAGGAAAAGCAAGCCCGTTCGTGTTATTCGAAGCGCCAAACTCAAGAAGCACAATCCCACTTTTGCGCCTGACCAAGGAAACCGTTACGACGGAATCTACAAAGTGGTGAAGGTAAATAATCCTTTTATGAGATAGTTGGATGTGAAAGATGTTGATGGCTCCTCTTGCTAGAACTGACCATCATATCATAATCACTATTAGTATTGGCTGGGGGAGGGAGAGGCGGGATTACCTGTGTGGAGGTACTACATGAGACGTGACGACCCTGCACCTGCACCGTGGACTCCGGAAGGCAAGGATATGATCAAGAAGTTGAGACTAGTCATGCATGATCCTAGCAAAACGGACGAAGAGAACCGAGTTGGCCACCCGGGCTACATGATTCCTCGAGACCTTCTGGCTCTGATCAAGAAGGACACAGGCAACGATCGGTCATGGGAAATCGTGCGGAAGACGCCTTTTTACTCGTACGGTGAACTCATTCGGTTTGTAATTGAAGAAATGTTTGCCTGTTCGATCTGCTCGAGCAAGGTACAGCAACCTGTCACCACACATTGCACACACACCTTCTGCCAAGGCTGCCTCAAGGGTCATATCAAGAACGTTGGAGAGAACTGTCCGACGTGCCGCGCATCCATAGAGGGACGGACGCTTGGCGTCAACACCCAACTCCAAGCGGTTTTCGACCGAATGTTGATATCCGATGGGTTGGGAGGATCCGCGGTGGCGTCTCTCGCTTCTGAATCTTCCGAGTCTTCTTATTCCGATTCTCCCCCCAACGGCAACGGCAAGGGCAAGAGCAAGGCCAGTGCCAAAGGCAAGGGCAAGAAGCGCGGACTAGGCTCCACCGACGACCAGGACGAGCCTGCTACTCGCCGACCCAAAAAGTAAAATGTACAAAAAAAAAGAAATAAAAGCAAAGCGAATACTCTGTGACTGCTTAATAAGCCACCCCTTGTTGAGGTAAACATTCAAAGGTTTTCTTTTTTTTCTGCATCTTCACAGAAAACGAACTCCATTCATCCCCCCTACCACCTACCCATCACATTATATACAACATGAGTTTCAGAGGACGTGGAGCACCAAGAGGAGGTATGTCGGCACCGACCTCGCCAGCTCTCATTGGTTCAATTGTAGCATGAGCTCTTTTGGCCAAGCGGATGCTCCCTACAAGAAAACAACGATTTAGACAAAAAAAAAAAAAAATAGCCAAGATACAAGCTCACTAACTCGATACCACTCAAAACGAATTGATCTCCCTTGTTGACCACTCCTAGGCCGTGGCGGATTCGGTGGTGGAGCTAGAGGTGGTCGCGGTGGCTTTGGCGGCGGTGCCCCTTCCTTCGGCCCCCCAGAGAGCGTCACCGGTATGCAACTTTGGTGTCTTTTGTTATCCAAGTTTGGACGGCTTTGCAAGTAAACAGGACAAGCAATGCGCTGTATTCCTCCTCTAACACGACACCAATGCCTTTTGATCCTCCCCGCACCTTCATCGGAAACTAATCTAAATAGAGATCGGCCAGTTTATGCACGCCTGCGAGGGTGAGATGGTCTGCAAATCCACCAACGTCAAGATCCCTTACTTCAATGCCCCCATTTACCTCGAGAACAAGAGCCAGATCGGCAAGGTGGATGAGATCTTGGGACCCATGAACGAGCTCTACTTCACCATTAAGCTGCAGGATGGCATGGTCGCCACCTCTTTCAAGACCAACGACAAGGTCTTCATCGCCCCCGACAAATTGTTGCCCTTGGAGCGTTTCTTGCCCAAGCCTAAGACCGTTGGCAAGGGTAAGCAAGCATTTTCTTTTTGATTTTGATCGTGTTCTATTGAACGGAACACTGACCTTTGCACTAACTCGTTTTTGTTTTTCATTCCATTTTCTTTCTTTCCTTGAACTTACAGTTGCCAAGCGCGGCGGTATGCAGGGAATGAACGCTGGACGTGGCGGACGCGGTGGTGCTCGCGGAGGAGGTATGTCATCTTTTCAGCTTACGAAGTTGTTCATTCTTCACTGAACTATATCTAATCGCACTGTTTCCTTTTTTCTTCTTCGCATCAATTGTATAGCTCGCGGCGGAAGCAGGGGCGGTGCCCGCGGTGGCTTCGGTGCTCCCCGTGGTCGTGGCGCTCCCCGTGGCGGCGCTCCCCGTGGCGGTCGCGGTGGTTTCAGCCGTGGTGGTGGTGGTGGTGGACGTGGTCGTGGCGGTTACTAAGTCGTTAAGCCAGGCTAGCAAGCGAGAGAGAGAGGCGCAAGGATTTCATGTTTTATTACTTTCATTTTTTCATTTTCATATTCAGTTGGCAATAAAAACAAGATGAGTGCAACTCGTCTTGGTTTCTTTGTTTTTTAAAGAAGGAAATCAACAAAACGTCGAAAATCAAGATATTCATACTTCTGTGGGAAGTAGGTGAGAAAAAAAAGAAAGGATTTGCTATGCTAAAACTAGACTACATTAACCAACAACAGAGGAGACTTTGTGCAACAAACAAGAGTTGAGTTGTGCAGATACTTGGTGTAGGAGCAGCAACGAAAAGAAACAGGGTGTTTAGATGTTGGCCAGGGCCAGAACGGTGCCGACAGATCCGACCACAACGCCGGCGAGACCGACCACGACGAGAGAAGCTCGGCGCTTGTGGGCCTCGGGTTTGGAGGCTGGGGAATCGTCCGAGCGTTTCCGCTTGCCGAAAGTGGTCAGAGTCTATTCATTGCAATGAAAATAGCTATCAGTATCCAACGTTGGTTGTTTACATCGCATAAGCATGTCTGGATACGATGGGTCACATACCTCGGTTTCCTGAGGAGCATCGTTCAATAGATCAATGACGGGTAGCTCGACCTGTGCAGGGATGATGGAGATGATCTCAACAGAGTCTCTGTCAACGGAAGATTCCTGAGGTGTCAGTGAGTCACTTGCAAGCAGAATGTCTTCATCTCTATCACCGACATCGTCGAAATCATCGGGAGTACGTAAGATGTCCTCGACAGCCTCCTCTACTTCCTCCCCCTCCCCCTCCTCTGTCTCCTCAACTTCCTCAACTTCCTCAACTTCCTCAACTTCCTCAACTTCCTCAACTTCCTCAACTTCCTCAACTTCCTCAACTTCCTCAACTTCCTCAACTTCCTCAACCTCTTCATCTTCCTCCTCTGAGAAGAAGGAGTCGTGAATATCCAGGTCCTGGAGTCTGCGAACCTGCTCGTCCTCGTCCACATGGTCAATGTCGATGATCTCCTGGATCCTGACGCTCAGTTTGAGCGGCTTGAAGGATTCTTCCTTGCGGACAACGTGTCGACCCAGGACAAGAATGTCGCCGTGGTTCAGGGGAGCCTTGGCCTTGATGCGCTGTCCGTTCACAAAGGTGCCGTGAGTTGAATTTTCATCTTCGATAAACAGTGCGCCGTCCTGATGGGAAATCGTGGCGTGGGCCTTGCTGATGACTTTGTTGGAGAACATGCAGGGCTGAGCACCCCAGCCAAGCTCGGTAGTGTCAGACTCCGTCTTAGAGGAGGCTCGTCCAAGGAGGACACTATCAAACTTCTTGAGAGTGAAAACACGGGGGAAGTCGTCCGTGTCCTGGTTCAGTTCGAGTCGGAGAGCATGGGTGGTCTCCACTGAAAGGTCTAAGCAGAAAGCGAGACGTGAGTGAGTATGCGATGTCCTCAAAAGTTACCGTATGCCACACACAAACGGAACCACGCATAAATACGATATAATACCATAGTGGTCATCCTGTTCGTCGTATTCGTCCAACGAGCCAGTGTTCTCGAGGTTCTCGCCATCTTCGACCAACAACACAGGACAGGCTTGTCCAGAGGCTAGGGTGGGCTCAGGCTCAGCCGACAGGCCGCGTGACTCGTTCCCGAGAGTTTCCTGGGCGAGCTCGGGGTCGAAGTGGAAGGCGGTGGTGGTGCTCCGGAGAAGAGTGTCCTCAGTCGTCCAGAACTGTTCGTACTCAGTAGTGGCCATGGTATGCCTCTTGGTGAGTAGGTGTGGATACAAGTGTCTGTAGGCTGAAGGGGGAAAGCAAGAGTGTGGAAGCAAAGGGGAGGATGGGGGGAGGATGGGGGGAGGTAAGGCGGTGGTGCACAGGATAACTCAGGCCTGACAATACAACTTTTTTCGATGAAAAGGTGTGGGTGGATACACAAAAGGAGTGCGCTCGAGTGCGTGAGAATGCTGAGAAAAGGAAGAAAGGCTCGAGTGCGTGAAAGTGGGGACAGATGAAGAACAAGAAAGAAGAAAGGGAAGGAAAGTGTGAGTGAAGAAGAAAAAAGGGGAGACAAATGAAGAAAAGAAATAGATACGAGTGAACAAAGGGACCCGTGGCCAATAAGAAGCCCAGGGTGGTGCAATACTGTTTGAAGGGGGGTGGGTGTGCAAAGTGTGTGAGCGAATGGTGTGAATGATGCGCGCTGTCGAAATCAAGAAGAATGCGTTGGCAATGACAAATACAGTCCAAGCAAGATGGAGGTGCGTGTATGAGTGGCCTTGGTTGGAAAAGCAATGTCAGGTGGAACACAGCGTATTATTCGAGCAGGGCGCAGCTCATAACAATTTCCACCTCTTCTGAGGAGATACATATTAAGCTTTTGCCAGTGAACCAGTCGCAGAAGCTTGCACAAGAAAAGGTCGCCATTTCACCATTGCACCATTTCGCCACCAACTGCACGCTCTTGTCCTAGAGAAAAGAGCGACAGCATCTCGAGCATCCCCCACAGGTCGTCTCTCACTCCAGACGCACGCAAAGAAACTTTCGTGTCGCAATTCTTCAAGACGGCATGATCACCCCTTCATATCCTCGCCATTCCGCCCTTGGGGGGTTTGTTTGTTTGCAACGCTCCTGAGGGCATATTTTCGTGAGTCGCATTCCAGAGTGATTTTAAAAGGAACTCAAAGGCGAGGTCTTTATTTGCATAGCAACTCGAGAGAGAAAATGTTCCAGTTGCACAAACACAGTGGCGAGCTGTTTAAAGACCCAGCTTGGTGCGGCGCCAGTGGCGGCGCTTAGCGTTGTAGCGGATCTATTAAGACACAGGAGACAAAAGAAGAGGCGTAAGTTTTCTTTCGCTTTGATCCGCTGGATATTGTTGTCTCGTCCAAAAAAATGTATCAGTCTCCAGTTCCGAGTCCACAAGAAAAGAGAACGCACCTTGTTATCGGTACGCATGCGGCACCAGTTGGGCAGAGGGCGGTTCTGCTTCTGCTTCTTTCCGAGCTTGCGCTTGATGATGAACGACTTGTTGGAAGGCTATCGAGTCGAGGAACGACCGAGAAGGAAAAAAGACGTAGGTGCATCCTTGTAAGTTGTCATGGTCGTCGAACTAAAACATAACAGATGTGCTCCTGATGCGTAAATTCATTCCGTTGTCGAGGATCGTGTTCTGCCGAATGGGTCGCCAATGTCCTGCTGAGAAAAGATACTATCCTGTTGCGTTGCAGATTAGGGATCATAGCTCTTCCATGCCATCACTTCTGATTTGTTCCAGATGGTTGACGATCGAAAGGCTAGTGCCTAATGCATGCTGATGGTGGCCACTTCAGACTAGTTAACTCCATCGCCATGAGTGCTTCTTCCGGCAAGCCGATGACCACTGCCTCCTCCTTGTTCCGAATGTCATCAACTAATTCAGGCAGATTGACACAGCATGGCTCTGAGGATGGAGTTCCGTTTTTTCCGGATCGAATTTGCTGCGATGAAGTTGTTTCTGGGGGCGAGATCAGTGATGTTTCCGGGAAGATTGGGATGCTGTATCCTGAGCACTGCTGACAGATGGATGGCGGAGGCTGGTCTTTGTATCCATCCCGGATGGTCGAAGAAATGGATGTGACAGTCACGTGTAACACACCATTTTGTCTAACTGTCGAAAGAGGTTGGAAAAGAGCTGGAATCCAGCTCTGATTTTATGCGCTGTCGACCGAGTTGGAAAGGCAGTCACTTTATCCGCCAAGAGAGCCGCAAGTCGACTTCCATGTTTCCTGTCCCTTCATGGAACAGCTCACCAGAACATCATCACTATCGACATTGCTGCATCATCACCATCAAAACGACGTGCCATCCTCCTTCAAAGACGAGCATAACAGATGTTTACAACGTTCACTGTGCAGCCACTCCTCCGTGGCGTGCATTTGGACGACAACAATGCTGGAGACTCGGGAACACGGTCGCTGCTTGGACGTGGTTCACCAGCAACAGGGCACCCTGGCAGTAGCAGTCCAGGGGCGAGGTCCACCGGGATCTTCAACAGAAATACCCGACCAATGATCGAAGCCATGGACAACTTTGGTATGGTGCATCCAGCTCTACAGGTCCAAAGCGACGTCGGAATCGCAACTTGCTGTTATTGATACCTCCTTCTCTTGACATGCGTTGTAGGAAACAATCTTTACCTCGGCACCTCAGACGGATTTCTTCTCCACTACATTATTGACGAGAAAATATCTTCAGAGTCGGTAAGGCTGACACCACGAGACTTCGAGGCGCGTGTTGGATGCACATCAGACAAATTGATGCTTTTCCCTACTTTCTCAAGGATCTGCCAAAGTCGCGCCTGGTGTCAAGGAAACCGCTGGGATTCGGGAAAAAGGTGGTGGAACGAATCATGGTTCTTCCCCACCTCTGCATGGCAATCGTTCACTGCGGTAGGTTACGTTCTCTTCCTGATCACAATAACAAATGAGCTGAAAAACGTTAGGATTGACAGTTCGACTTCTTTTTTTCCCTTTCATCCTTTGCACACAAAGATTCGACGCTGTCTTTTTTCAACCTTCCCGACTTCATTCCGTACTCGACACAGGACCTGCCACATATTAAAGGAGTGACGGCATTCTGCGAGGATGGCTCTCAAAAAGGCCGCGTTGGAGAAGATGGTAGCATTCGACTTTGCGTCACCAAGAGGAGGATCATTCAATTTTATAATATCTGGCCAGACGCGATTTCGGAGCCGAAGGTAAGGCCCACACAGATCACAGTGTACATATTAGTTCGCCATGGCAACATCTCATGTTTACTGCTTTCTATTCCAGGAACTGAGTCTGCCGAATGGAGCCTTGGTAGTCACAAGGTGGAAAAACTATATTTGCGTTGCAGACGCGAACGACTTCAAACTTATCGACAACCGTGTCGGCAGGATGATTCCAGTATTGCCCGTCGTACAAAGTGCATCATCAGGCAACAGTGCCCAAGTAATCAAACCCGTTTGCGTGGCGATTGCTGAGAACGAATTTTTGCTTGCGAGTGCAACCAGTTCGGGACAAACAGCCATTGGAATCTTTTGCAGTGGGAATGGAGATCCTGTGCGCGGAACACTACAGTGGTCGAGCTATCCAAGGGCACTTGGAGTAGAATTTCCATATGTCGCAGCTCTTCTCAAGAGCGGAAGCATCGAGATCCACAACATCCTGGACCAGAAACTGATTCAGACAGTACGATTCGACCCTTCAATGGACCCGAAGACACTTGTACAAGGACCCGGCTTGGCGGTATGGATGTCTGCGCTGGCTAGAATTCTGACAGTACAAGCTGGTGGATCAATACCTTCTAATGAACCTGGGGCGCCATCTTCACAAAGGAAAGGCAACGAGAATATCAACCGCATATCGTCCGTTCTTGCGCGAGTGCTTATTGCAGGAAAAGAGAGCGTCTCAGCCCTTGTGACAACACCACTAATTTTACATGTAAGCAGGGTTCAGTCATGACAATTTTTTTTTACCTTCCTTACGCTAGCAGTGACAGGTTTGTACTAACCAAACGTTTGGAAATTTTAGGCGGATGGACTATTGAGGAATGGACGAGTTGAGGAGGCCCTTGTACTCTCTGAAAAGACAACGGCAACACTCTCTTCAGACAACCTGCACAGCGATCGTTTGCAACAGGAGCTGGATTACATCTATCAAAAGTCAGGACTTATCTATCTGGGCGAGACTCTGTTCGATGATGCATTTGCATTACTACAGCGCGGAAAAATCGACCCTCGGGCGGTTGTTGCTCTTTTTCCGGATGTCTTGCAGAAGCCGAACCTTCTTGAGGACATCACTGTGTTCGTGGGAGTACTAGAATTGTTGAAGCAGCTCCAATCCTTGCCAAACATCAGTAAGTCCTTGACTTGATCTCTCACTCACTCACTCACACTCACTCGCTTGGGGGAGTATTGAGTACTTTATACACAGCTAATGAAATTACTGTGTTCTTCCTTCCAAATAGTCACCAAGATTATGCTCAAGTCCGGGGGGGACCAAGGCGATGAGTACAAGCAGATGTTTCTACACAACGCCAAAGAAGTGTTCCAGCAGTACCTCGTGACGTACCGAAAGCAACACGCGCATCTGAAAGGTGCACCCAACCCAGCTCTGGCGGTAGGACAATGGAAAATCTTGTCGAACAGTCATCCACAATACTTCCTGTCCTATCAACTGACTTTGCCGTTTGATCCATTAACTAGACCGTGGACACAGCCCTAATTGGACTATTTGCTGAGTCCGATAACCGAAAACAATTGTATACCCTACTAGAGTCACACAACTCTTGCGCAATGGAGCTGTGCGAGCAGAAGCTTAGAGAGAATGGCAGGTTCTACGGCCTCTCACTGTTGTACAAATCAGTCAAAGACTACCAAGGAACACTCTCCATATGGAAAAGGTCGGCCTTTGCTCCTATTCGGAGCGACGCTCGTCATAGTTGACCTTGATCTAACAATTTTGTTGTTTGTATGTGTAGGCTTTTGACAGGCGAGATCGTAGACGATGACTTCAGTATTGGGCTCCAAGGGATGGCGACGTTGCTTCTTTCTGTTCATGACGCAGCTCTGGTGACAGAATACGGCACATGGGTTGTCGAACAGGACGAGGAAATCGGGCTGAAGGTATACGAAAATGCAGCGGCGTAATCGATCACTCTCACTTCCCTTAGCGTGATCATCATTCACATAGTCATCTGTCATTTGTCTTGCATCTCCTCTAGATCTTTATGCCTGGGGACCCCAAGCGAGCTGCCGCATTCGATTCTAGGGCTCTTCTGGCCAGTTTCAAGAACACTCTGAGTCAGAACGCTATCATGACGTACCTTGAGTACTTGGTGTTCCAGAGAAAGAGCGACGTAAGTCTCTTTACATGTCCACGCCTTACTGAACATATTTGCTTATAACGCTAATCTCAAACTCTGCTTGATTTGTTCTTTGGCTCGTAGAGCTACGATCATCGGACATCCCTTTGTATGCTTTACGTGGATATTCTTGCTGCCAAACTAGCAAACACTTCTGTGGCCGAGGAATATTCTCTGCAAGGTGCGAATATCAAACAGCTGTACGTGAGTGTCATCAATCTTTTTGGGGACAAAAAGTGGACTAACATTCTGTTTCTACAACTACCAACAGTGGAAGGATATCGAAAGCATCAGGAGAAAGCACTACTGAATCGCGGAGTAACATTGCCGAGAGGCCAGGAGCAACCAGATCTTGGCACCTCCTTCTTGTCATTTCTTCAACGCAACGCTTCATCCGACGACATTGCAAAGTACCGAGCAAAACTTGTACAGTTGCTTCAGTCGTCTTCCAAGTATGATGCTACAGCGATTCTGCCCAAAGTCGTCGCCATTCCACAACTTCAAACAGAAAGGGCCATCCTACTTGCCTGTGTATGCCGCATTTTATTCTTATTTTAAAATATGCGTTCATTGCCTGCCCTCATTCAAAAATCTTAACCGCATGCTCTTTGTCTGTCTTTTTCTGTACATTCTAGACGGGCAAGCAAAAGACTGCTATTGAGGTTTTGGTTAAGGATGTCAGGGATTACCTGGGTGCCGAGATATTTTGTCTGAATGCAGGAACATTTCAAGAAGCAAAAAAGACAGCCAAGGTGACCAGTGAGACCCCGGTCAATGCCTCCGCTTTGGAAACGAGGAAATCGCTGTTCATGATGCTTCTACAGGAGTACTTGCATATACCCCAAGAACAAGGAGGCACAGTGCTCTCTTTGCGACTTTTGAACTCACAGTCGGCATATCTTGAGTTGTCTGAGGTGATTGATCTATTGCCTCCTTACTGGACCGTGGAGCTGCTGCAGAACTATCTCTTGCGGTCACTGCGAAGGAGTCACCACGTCTTCAAAGAAATCCAGATAATGAAGGGCTTGTCACTGGGCGAAAATTTGCGGATCAGTGAGGAACTGTTTCGACTTTACGAGGAGCAGGGCCCTGTGGTGGTCACCCCACAGGACGTATGTTCGGTTTGTGGAGCGTCTATTGCCGATTCCGTATTTATGCGT
The DNA here is from genome assembly GCA_000739165.1 of Podila verticillata NRRL 6337. NCBI lineage: Eukaryota > Fungi > Mortierellomycota > Mortierellomycetes > Mortierellales > Mortierellaceae > Podila > Podila verticillata. The sequence goes on from KN042420.1 coordinate 3,126,310, forward strand.
ACAGTCGATCAAAAGACGATCCATCTGCACTGTGGGTCTCTCACACCAGCTTAGGCACGCGAGACCTAATGAAATAAACAACGTCACACAAAGCGATTTTTTTGCCACCCTTTTTCGAAAGCCGCGTTTCTGCTTTTGTGCTTTTTCCTTGCTCGCCACCATACATTCCAGCGATGGGTCACGTCAAGCTTGCCAACTACGCTCTCGCCTACAAGAAAATCAAGAATGCTGCATTCGATGGACCAGGGTCACAGAGCACCGTCCTCTTCTTTGTTGCTGCCGATGTGGATGCTATTTGTGCCTTTCGAATTCTAACAGTAAGCTTCATTCTCAGGAAATGCCGAAGAAGGGACTCGATTGTACATGGATGCTGGTTGTACATACTCATCTTTTTACATGACCTTCATGCCGAATAGACCCTATTCAAGTCTGACTGCATCAGTTATGTGGTTGTGCCAGTGGCCGGGATGGACGATATCCAGAAGGAGGCCAAGCAACTTAGCCCGGCCGTGAGTATTATGGAACATTTTACTTTGCATTCGGCTCTAGAGCAAGGGCATGGGAGGCTAAATATTTCTGAATACCAACTCTATAGATTCGATCCGTCATCATGCTTAACTGTGGAGGACTCTTCAACTTGGAGGATTATATTGAACTATCAGAGGATGTCACCGTTTACGTTCTGGATAACCACAGACCTGTCGATTTGAAAAACGCCTTTTGGAACAACGAAGTCATCGTGTTCCACGAGAGCGATCTGGACAAGGAGTTGCATCAACAAAAAGAAGCCATCATCTTTACCGAAGTAAGGAGCTTCCTCGTTATTCGAAGTGGTTGTTGTGATTTGGTGGCAAAAATCCGCGCTGCCTCCTCCCCAATGACTAACCCGCCTTCCACTTGATAGGAAAATCCTGATGTCTCCGATGACAGTGATGCTTCGGATTCAGAAGGCAATGATGAGGGCGAGGACGATGACGAGGATGAGGATGACGAAGACAATTATCGCCGCAGGCGGCGGAAAACCGGAGTTGATACAGAAGTCGTCCCAGGCGCGCTAAAGCGAAAGTGGCGGGATGCGCGGGACGTTGTGATCGAATACATGTCCAGAGGAATCATGTTTGGAACGTCAATATCGAACCAGTGCTACCTGATGGCCTCGCAACTCGATCGAACTTCACTTAACATTCTGTGGTAAGTATGGCGTGCATTGGGGTTTTGTTTTTCGTTGGATGTCCAGTTCGTTAACGTGGGAGGTATGGTTTCTCTCGCTTATATAGGCTTGCCATCGTTGGACTCACGGCGCAGTATGTGAACGAGCAGATCGGCCACAAAGACTATCTGGATATAGTGCAGGCGTATAAAAACGAGTCGGAACGAATGGCGCCCAAGGGAACGGCTGAGACTGGAGATGATCTCGTACCTCAAACTACAGCGACCGAGGATGGCGTGATCCGCTGCACAGACGAGTACCGATTCATGATGGTTCGCCACTGGTCGTTGTACGAGAGCATGTACCACTCCAACTACGTCGCTTCACGGTTAGGAATCTGGCGTGAACCTGGCCGCAAGCGACTCTTGGCATTGCTTGCCAAGATGGGGTAAGCTTCGTGTGTGCTAGTTGAGCAAAAAGTGTATCTCAGGTGGCGATGCGTGTGGTATTTGGTATTGATTCGCCTAGTTCGTCTCGGTTTTGTCATCTGGAATAGATTCTCGTTGGAAGAGTGTAACCAAGTGTTTGCTCACATGAGCATCGACCTGAAAAAGATTCTGAGGGACCGAATCGAGACTGTATCTCCCGAGTATGGTCTGAACGAAATCCTGTATACTTCCTTTACTCGCTCGTACGGATACCGAGGACTCATGAGTGCCAGCGATGCTGTTTATGCCGTAACAAGTCTGATAGAAACTTCCCCAGCAGCGTCTGTCGCACTTGGATATTCAGTCGAATGGACCTCCAACGGGGAACGTGACGACACACTCAATGCCACCTCTGATACTGAAACCCCGCAGTCTTGGTGGCATTCTAGCTTCTTTAAAGCGTGTGATGCCCTTGATGGCAGCAACCCAGAGGGCGACCAGCTTCGACAAGGAGTGACGCTCTGTATGAAGATTCAAAAGGCGATCGTGCGGCAGGCGGTAGCCATCATTGAGAAGCAGGTCATTATTACACTATCGACCTGTCGTGTGGCGACTCTAAAGGATGGGCCTCATCTGCCCATTTTTTGGAACCCATTGACCCTTAACCGACTTGCTCAGTTTCTCGTCTACGCCATTAGAGTAAGGAAATGCTCAAACGAAAATTGGCAACCATTTGATGTTGACGTGGTTCGAGTCTAAAATCGAAATGTACTCGCCTTATAGGAATACGGAAGCACTAAGACTGGTAATAGGCCTATCCCTCTCGTTCTTGCCGTTCTGAAGGAGGACACTCAAACATTTATCGTCACCGGAGTCCATGGTTCACCGACGATCGGAAATGTCAGCCCCAAGTAAGTCGTTTGCTTTGTACTTTATTGTTCGTATTTTCGAGGTAAGACTCAGTACTGATCCAATCTACGCTCGTTTTCCCCCTCCTCTCGCGCAGCAAATTTGGCATTGTATTTGAAAAGATTGCATACAACGAAAAGATCCCTGTTAAGCACATGGGCTTTGATAAGGCGACTGTTGAGATTGACCGAGATGACCTGGAGACGTTTATGAAGTCTATAGGCCGGTACATGCGATAGATCTAGTGCAGCGAATTGATACATACCAAATACAAAAACGTCATACTACACAACCATCGATGAGAGTCAAGTGTTGTCTGCACATTTTAAGTAGAAAAAAGACGAATGGATGAGTTTACTGCGTTTTACTGTTCGTTGATCCTTGGCTGTTTCCACAACGTGTCACTGGTCGGATAACTTCTCAATCTCCTACTGTAACTCAAAAAGATATTGCGGACACATCTCAGCACATGCACGGGTGTGAGATGCACCAACCCCTTTGTTTGGTGTGCATCATGCAACAGACACCTTGCTTTTCTGCGAGGCGTGTCCCTACACTCTTTTGGGTCAATCTGATGTCAAAAAGACGTCTCACTTGCCTGACCCCTCTGGCGCGAAGTAAACCTTACGATTCCTACCATGTCTCCAGGCCACACAATTTTGTTTGTTCTGGTGCTTGAGGAAAGCAGCGCAAAGGCCATCCGTTGGCTGCTTTGTGTTACCTGATGATGTGTTCCTTCCAGACCAGTTGTCTACAATAGGAACAGTGATCTTGGATCCTAGGGCGCTGCTTTTTCGGTCAAGAAAGCAACCCATGGTCTATGGGTTGTTCAAAGAGGCTTGCTTTCTTAGGCAAAGGAATGGACGGGAGACAAAAAATACGCTTCCTGTTCTTCATGTGTTTCAGCATCTCATCTTACAAATGGTCGGTCGGGTGCACAGCTTCCGGATCCTGCGCAGGGAAAGATACGTCGATGTCTGGGCGGGAAAAGCTTAATTTTCGGTGTCTCACAGACCCACCCGAAGCCCAACAACGCCTTTCGTTTTCCAGTGAGTACGAGTACCACGCACCATCGAAGCGACTTGAGCCAGCTATGTGTATAGAGAGACCCCATGTCCATAACGTACAAGTACTTGAGTGATGTGTCCCTCCTTCCCCTGTCGTCGGCAGACAGGTGCATCTGTCCCCACACAGCACAAGGGCACAAGCATTAGCACAAGCACAAGCACGCACAACTAACAACACACAAACACACCAACATACAACACACAACAACATGGAGGGCGATAAAGTTCCACGTGTCATCGAGCGCTTACATGTGCTGGCCGTGCTTTTTTTTGAATTTTGAATTTGAACTTTTGTCATAACCATCGACATACAGCAAAGACAGAGAAGTGGGGAAGAAGGCGAACATGCACACCAGGATGGATGGAAGGATGGATAAATGGAAGGATGACGATGGCACACTGACATACCACACCAAAGCGAAGAGAGACATAAAAATAACAATACCAACAAGCATTGGCGCGCCCATGGGTCAGGATGAGATGGGGCGAACCTGGACTGACTTTTGGCTTTCTGAACTGACCATGCCATTGACATTGACATATGCCACCCAGCTCGACCCAACCTAACACCCACCCAACCTAACCCAACCTAACCCGGTCTGTCTGTTCGTATCTTCCGTGACATATTTCCCGCTGGGAAGTGGGAAAAAGATAAAGCAAGCAAGTAAGCACAAGCAAACAAGCAAGCGTTTCGATGAGTATATGTGTTCCGTTTCCCTGACAATCCCAACCCAATCCCCGGCCAGTTGGAAGGAGAAGGAAAGGGTTGAGCAGAACAGGGGACACACACACGGTTCTCTCGTTCTGCCCTTCCCTTCCCTTCCCTTTCAAACAGGGCCAGTGCCTATATCCACCGTGGGGTGTACGTACTGTGCAGTGTCTATCGATTATCACTTGTCAGTAGTATCTCTTGGAGTGAATGTGTGTCTATTGATGCACATTGTATCCATTGGTCCATTGTGCATTGCCCATGGCCCATTGCCAATGGTTGTGCAAAAAGACAGACAAGGGCACAATTCATATTTCTTCTTCTTCCTCTTCTTCCTCTTCTTCCTCTTCTTCTTCCTCTTCTTTTTCTTCGTCATTTCTTCTTCCTTCCATCCTCCTTCTCTTTGTCCTTTTTTCTTCCTCCCTTCCCTCTCAGCCCCCTCTTTTTTTTTATATCCTTCCCCATCCTTTTTCTTTTCTTTTTTTTTTTTTTTTTTTCTTCATTATTCAATTCATTCATTCGTCCATTCATTCGAGAACTCGCTCCATTTTTATATTAATCCATCTCACATCCTCCTTTCGCTCTTCCACCGACTCTACATCTCTTCAACACACAACACACTCCCACACTCCCTCACCTCCCTCACCTCCCACCGTCACCGTCATATATTACATACACTCTCTCATATCCACACACACACACGCGCGGGCACACGCACACACACACACACACACACACACACTCTCTCTCT
>KN042420.1:3131423-3191820 GCA_000739165.1 Podila verticillata NRRL 6337
CCCCAACCCACCCCGCCACCATTCACAATTCTATTCCACGCTGAGCAGCCAGAAACACGGCCAACATGCTGGCCCTCCATACCAGCTCCACCACCAAACCGAGGGTCTGCTTCGCAACAAAAGCTCAAAGGAATCCTCGCAACGAGACAAATGTCCAGGACGACGAGGAAGGATTTAATTGAGCAACTCAAACCGCAAGCTGTCGAATGTCACATTGAACCCAACCACGTCTATACCCGATGAAATGATCATCACCGACATCTCGACCATGGTAACTTCTGCTGCCAATTGTTGTCAAGATGAGCGACACACTTGAGGATGCACAGTATCTTGCCATGCATGACCGAGCAGGTCCAAACACGATATCTGACTCTTTTTTTTTTTTTTTTTTTTTTTGCCACCGGTAACGGCGTCAACTTTTTTCTTTGACACATAGCTACCCGCGTTTGCCCAACCACTGTATAACCTCTTGGCATCCGGTGTGTACGAGCAGCAACTCCTGGCCATGGTTCGTATCCGCAAGTATTTGTCACTTCGTAAGTCTTTTTCTTGGTTTGTCGTCAAGCTAATGGTCGTAAAATCTACGTTTATTAATCATGATGTGCTCTCCTGCACGATGTAGAGGACGTGCTGCCGCGTATTGACAATGTCCTGGCCCTGGACTGCACCCATTTTTTCATTGCCTTCTTGAACATGAGCGACTGCCCGGATTTACAGGCATGTTTGGAATGGATAGAATCTAGTTGAAGATATCGATTCCAAGATACCAAAGGTTCCCGTCACTCGAACTAACTTGGTGCCATCTCCGATTCCATCTAATAGTACGAGACCGCGTGGGTAGTGACGAACATTGCGGTAGGTGACCCCCTCTTCCCCGAACAAAGAAGGGAGCGGGAAAGAAGGAAAGAGAAAAGGCTCAGTCACGGCACTTTGGAATCTGACTTCGGCTACTTGTTATGACTATGTATCCAACTTAGGCCGGTACCACAGCACAGACAGAAAGACTCGTTGAAGCCGGCATCCTGACACCTTTGATCCACAACCTGCGCGTATCGAGGTGTGTACATGTTCAGACACAGGCAAGTGCAGAAGAAAAAAGCCAGGGTGCTCAAAAGTGACGCTCGCTGTGGTTTTAGTCGTGCAGCATATGACCAAATACGAACCCCTAACTAATTGCGTTTTCTCCCCTGTCAAATAGACCATTTGGGCTCTTGGAAACATCTCTGGCGATGGACCTCCCTATCGCGACCTGATCTTGCGTTCCGGTGCTCTGGATGTGATCCTTTCACTCATCGAGATGTGTGAAGATCCCACAGTAGCTAAGGAGCAAAAGTATATGATCTTGCGTATCGCCGTCTGGTGCGTTTCGAATCTGTGCCGCGGCAGTGGACGCGCCGCACCCGAGTGGCTTCAGGTAATTAGCCCTCCAACTTGACCACATCCTGAATATGAGTTCGGGAACAGCAAGATACTCACATAGCAATATAACTTTCTAGGTCACGCCTGCTTTCCCCATGTTGAGGCGGTTGATGTACATTGACGACACCGAGATTCTCGCCGACACTTGGTAGGTGTCATGCTAGGCACTGAACATGCGACTGTAGCGCATATACTTAACTGAGCTTTGGAAAACGTTTTCACTATCAAAATAGCTGGGCCTTGTGCCGTATTCTTAATGGGACCCACAAGATGAACTTGGAATCAGTTGTAATTGATCGGGAACTCTGCACACGATTTGTAGCCCTTTTGAGGTAAATGTTGACAAATTTGTCTTGATGAAGCTAGCGATGGAAGGTATACTAATGTTTCATGTCAACTCTTATTCTCGCTATGTTTTCTTAATTTTATTATTGCATATAGTGAACCGCATCCGACAATTCAAGTCCCTTCTCTTCGCTCACTGATCAACATTGCTTCAGGACCAGAGCACCATACTCAGCTCTTGATCGACGCCATGGCAATCCCCGTTCTCGGATCGCAAGAATTGCTGGCACACAGGAACAGTACTATTCGCAGGGACGCATTGCTGGGAATATCAAATATCACTGCAGGAACAGCTGATCAAGTGCGGGAAGTCACCGTGCAGGACAATGGAAACGTCATGCGGAGAGTACTGGAAATCCTCCGCCGAGGAGATGTTGGCGGCGAGGATCTTGGTGAGGACAGCGACTCTCAGGAGGAAGGCGGTGATTGGCGTGTGCTCCGAGAAGCCGCATGGGTTGTGAGCAATGCCACAAGTGTCCTCGATCTGGAGATCACTGGGTAACGACCTTTTTTTTTTTCTTTCCTTGGGTACCATGCCCATGGAAAGAAAAGCAGACTTGTTGTGATTTGTATTGACGAGGCATTGACTTCATTGACGAGGCATTGACTTTATTTATGCTTTCGCTTGGCGTTTGGTTCACATTAGTCACCTTGTATACCGTTTGGACTTGTTGCCTTCTATTGCACAGCTGATTGACCCTCGCCGATCAAGAAAGGCCAACTACGTCCTGCCTGCTATCGGACTGACTCACCCAGCTCTCCTGACCAAGCTTCTGGACATTGTGTTCAATGTGCTGCGATGCAACGAGCACCACCCCAAGGAGCAGTTCATGAAGATATGGGTCAATGACTGTGAAGGTGGATCCATTCTTTTGGAACTTTTGAAGCTTTCTGGGTCGGGAAGTGAGATTAGACACCTTGACAACCGCAAGATGGTTCCCCGACCACTTCAGCACCTCCGGTTCCCACAGAACGAGAACGGGTCCTCGAGTGTTGGAGCCAAGTCTTTGAGCACGATACCCCCTCTCGGTCCTTCAGTGAAGAAGCGTGTGGAAACGATCCTGGAAAACTTTTTCGAGTTTGGACCCGAGAACGAAGGATTCGGCCCTTTCTTTTCCGAACGGCAAGGTGGCAGTCGGCCTTTGCACGAAGGATACGGATCTGATTATCAAGACGATGACCAAGAGGACGATCTGGACGACGATGACTTTAATCAAAAGGTTTACTACAGTATGGGTGGATCCGATTGTCAAACAGAAGATGTCGACTTTGACATTGACGACATGGAGGAGCGAGTTGGACGTATGAACCTGGCCTAGGGCGATGGATCTTTCAAGTTATCTCCTACCTTTAGATTGCATATCCCCTCTTAGTGTTTGTTTATTATTGTTATTACACCCATGTCAAGTCAATATTCCCTGGACGGAAATACCAAGACACTTATTTCACTTTACTAAACGAGCTTCAATTACCCTTTCTTTGGTTCTACTGCTTTCTTTTTTTTTTTTTTTTTTTCGCGTCAACATTTCAGCAGTAATACAACGGATAAATTCTTCTTTTGTTCCTAAATTAATTCGTTTGCCTCTTTGCATCCAGGTCATGCTTCTTTGCATCCAAGTCTTGCTTCTTTGCATCTTCGCAAAGATATCTTGTCGATAGTCTAACAACATACACAAACAACACAACATGGGATGGGATAGGATGGGCCATTCAGGGTAGGCCAGGGAGAGAGAGAGAGAGAGAGGAAAGGGAGCCAGGGCGAGAGAGAGACAGAGAAAGAGGGCTCACGTTCCCTCTTTTCCCTCGCTTTGAGTCTCTTGCTCTTTCTCATACAGAAAACACGCCAAACAGCTCCGTTCAGCCCACTCAATCTGCGCTTGGTACTCTACGCAATTGGAACTCAGTCATTCATGATTTGACCGCACGGCCAAAGAGGTTCAACTAACACACGAAAAGAAAGTCAGAACACAAAAAGCGCCGTGTCCGTTTGGTGAGCAGCGCAAAACATAAAAACACGCCAGACACACACAGGCACGCAAATGCAACAAATGCGATGGCGGACGTGATCCAAGAGGGGCGCAGGCAAAAGTGAGGGACGAGGCGAAGAGAAGGAGCAAGGAGGAAGGGGCGACAGAGAAAGAAAGAAAAAGAGTAAGTACACATGTTTTTGCAAGGTTGGAGATGGTCCCGGGAACTGAGTATGCACAGTACATGTGCACATGTAGTATCTCCAAACTGGTACATATAACCTATAGATGTTCAATATCCATGGTCACCATAGGGGAGACCCAGGAGCCAACCGTGTTTATTGATAGACTACACGACCATATTTTTACTAACGTGTCCAGAATTGCAGCCCACCCGTGGTCAATCAATTAGCTTTCGCAAAGGACTTGGCGGCAAAAGAGGAGTAAACGCGCAATGGTTCCATTCAGCCAGTCAATTTCACCCGTTGCAGTGTCGATAATTCATCTTGTCGAGACCATTCACCCTCCTTGACAACATCCATGGGGCATCTCTACGAAGCATCTCTATGAGAATCATCTGGAGGACCCACTCGGTGTACTTGTGTCTGTTATTAATGTTGTGCCTCATTCATTCATTCACTCACCTTACTCACTCTCTCTACCTGTTTTCCGATTTAAGGTATCGCTCTCAACTTCCTTCTCTCTTTGCCTCTGTCTTTTTGAGTGCAATTTTGTTATTGTTATTGAGAGCAAAAGCACGACACCTGCGATGGAGAGGAAGGCAGCCGTAGTATAGGTGAGAGCTGAGTATTGCACACGCCCTTGTATCGACTCTTGCGGCATAAGTGTACTCCCTCTCTCTTTCTTTCTTAGGCAAACGGCGAGGGCTGGGGAATGGAGCATGTTGGTGGTTGTTACTCCGTCAGCCCAAGACTGCCACAAAGGACCAAAGTCTTTACCGTACCGAAGAAAAATAAAGACGGAGCATGCAGCAAGAGAGACGGAGCATCGAGAGTCTATTTACACTAACGAAGGAGAGGAAGAAAGGAAGTAAGAAAGTAGGAAAGCAAGAACGCAAGAAAGCAAGAAGGCAAGAGAGAAACGAAGGCAACGGTTGAAAGCGAGACATCCTCTCTTTTCTTGTTTATTTCTCGCGAGGAGGAATAGATTTGGGTTCTGGAGGTGAATGCCATCATCATGCTTGAGTGGATTGGCTGTCCCTCTTGTTTGAATGTGTTCATTCACACGCACATCTTGCCCAAACAACGGCCATGGTGGAGATACACCTTGATAGAGATGAGTTATTGTTGTTTGACTTGTTTGTTGTTGATTTTGCCCGACTTTTTTGTTGCCATCAGTGTCCCCTGTTCAGTCAACCATCCAATCCAAACAAGTTGTTGAGCACTTCTCTCTGCCTATCCACTGCCCACTGCTCGAATCACTACTGTACGCTACAATTTTGCATTTCTAATTTTATTGTCTCTTTGGTTCTTTGTGTATCCTCCATCCTTCGTGTGCCCAACCAGCGGCATGTTCATGTTGTGTTTATACGATATTCAGGGCGAAGGAATGCAGCGCAACAAAGGCAAGAGCACTTTTTATCATCTGGACAGTGGACGGACAGTGGAGTGGGAGCGACGGTCGCCAATCCATCTCACTCATGCCATCCACCTTTCTCTCTCTCTCTTTCTCTCTCTCTCTCTTTTTTTTTTTGGGTGCCTTACTATTGTTTTGCCTCTTCTTCTTTTCTTTCTTCGCTTCTGGTTCCTTGGCAACTCTTTCCACTCGCACTCCTTCCACTCCCTCCCCCCTTCCCCCATCCTTCCCTCCTCCATCCGCAAACATCCCTCCTCCTCTCCTCTCTTCTCACTCTCTCATCTTCCGTCATCACCATTCGTTGCCCACCTCACATTGCACACACTCTCTCTCTCCCTCTCACACACACATTTCACACCCACTCCCCTCCTTTCATCTGGAGAAGGTAGGCAGCCCTATTCATGCACCACCCACCCACCCATGACCCATCCATCCATGGTGCCTTCTATTCTTGACATGCATCCTTGTTAATTCAAATAACCAATTCAAATATCCACCTTCCACAACACACATACACCTTTGTCACGCTCTTATTATTATTACAACACCGTACCTTTGCACTCAGACAACCAACTCCCTCAACGCGTTTGTCACCCAATCCTCGAGACCCTATTGTCTCTCTCCCCCCTCGCACTCTCTCACTCTCCTTTTTCATCTCGTCCGTGTAATGTCCCTGGCATACACATCGCACACAGACGATACATTTTCATAATCGAAACGGACCCCGACCGTTGCAATATGTCAGGCACGGAGGGAGAGGCAAAAATAGCCAAATAGCCTTTTTGTCCTCTCTGTCCCTGTTCCCTCTCCTCCTCTTATCACTTCCCACTCCCTCTTTTATATTATTTCGTGTTCTATTCTTTCCGAGTCTGTTCCTGAAAGTGATGTCTCATTTCACAGCAATCACATTCGTTGATTTTTCCTACCGAGCGTTCATTCTCTTTTTGCTTAATTAATCAAAGGTTTTCAATCCAATTCATAATGTCACCCATGCACCTAATCACGCCTGTCCCTGTTCCAAACAAATAGAAACTAAAGACAAAAACAAAGAAGAAGGTTGGAGCAATTGAAGCCGCCCACTTTTTCAAAGATATAACCATGGAACGTCCAAACGGTGCCATGCGCAGACGCGCCGAGCACTCTGCCAAGAAGCAAGCCGCAACCGCCACGGTCACTCCTCACGTCGTCAAACCCAAGCAAGACGAAGACCCTGCACCTACACCTGAAGCCTCCAAGCCCGCCCCTATCCAGCGCAAGGCTCACCCTACCAAGGTCGTCACTTTGCCTGGCCATAGACAGAGCTTGGGCGCCGCCAGAGTCTTAGGTGCCGCATCGCCCTCGTCTTCGCCAGAGTCGAAGCCAGAGGAGAAACCCGAAGAGAAGCCTGAGGTTGGCAAGCCAAGCCCCAGTCCCAGTCCTTCGTCCAAGCCAAGCACCAAGCCCGACGAAGGCAACGGTAACAAGCCATCCCCTAGCCCTAGCGCTTCATCCAAGCCTAGCAACACGCCCGAAGAAGAGGGAGGTAACAAGCCATCTCCTAGCCCTAGCCCTAGCCCTTCGACCAAGCCTATCAACAAACCTGATGGCGAAAGTGAACTTCGAACCGCTACTACTGATGCCACCATAACGGCTACTGGTACCACCTCTCCTTCTGTTTCAGCCACCACGTCCAGCTCTTCGACCCTCCCACCCACCACATCGCCTACTACCACCACGATTGCTACTTCCAGCAACACTCTTTCCTCGAGCAGTACCTCGAACAGCACTTTGACCAACACTGCGACCTCGACCGTGAGTGTTCCTGTTACCACAGTGTCTCTTACGTCCTCATCCGTGTCCCCTAGCGCCTCGCCCCCAACCGTCTCAGTTACTTCGACCTCGGCCCCTACGAGCGTACCCACGGTTCCTTCGACGTCACCCGCGACCTCTATCTCACCAACCTCCACGAGCGCCTCTCCTACGAGCGCCTCTCCTACGAGCGCATCTCCTACGAGCGCATCTCCTACAAGCGCATCTCCTACGAGTGCATCTCCTACGAGTGCACCCCCTACAAGCGCACCCCCGACGAGCGTGCCCACGGTCCCTTCGACGTCACCAGCAACCTCTGTCCCAGCTACCTCCATTAGTGAGTCCCCTACGAGCGTACCCCAGACGAGTGCCCCCACTACACTTCCACCAAGCCCCACCAGTGAGCCACCTACGAGCGTACCCCAGACGAGTGTCGCCCCCACGACCGATTTGCCTACATCGGCTCAGCCCACTAGTCAGCTCCCGACTTCTGCGCCACCAATTACCTCTCCACCTCCAATCATCTCAGAATCCATCACTCAGCCAAGCACTGCCCCTCCAGTGACGACCGAGACAGATCTTCCAACCAGCAGTGTAGTCGTGCCTACAACTGAGTCTGTGTTGATTCCGACTACCACCGACTCTATCACAGAGTCCATTGCACCCCCAACCTCGCTTACTGTCACCAACATCAGTGGAACGATTGTCACTATTGGACCTGATGGCACTCCTCTCCCTGGAACTGGAGGTGGCTCGGGTTCGATCGGACCTGACACTTCGTCTAAGGCTGGCTTGAGCAGCGGAGGCATTGCCGGTGTTGCGATTGGATCGCTTGCCTTGCTGGCCCTCATTGGTGGAATCTTCTTTATCATGTTCAGGCGCCAGTCGCGTCGTCTGGAAAACCCTAACGGACGCTTTGTATCTCGTGCTGGAGCTGGAGCTGCTGCCACTGGCGATCTTGGACATTTGTATGGCTCGCGTCAGCCTGAAGGCTCGGGATCCAACTCTTATGGATCGGCTCGTAACTTGGGTGGAGCGCCAACTGCTGGCCATATTGTCGTTGCACCAGAGATGATGGAGCACCCTGCCAACCGCTCCAACTTGAACCTGCACTCAGGACCCATGGCCTTTGGAACTGCTGCTGCCTCGTCTGGGTTGGCTGGCGTGCATTCGCCTGATGGCTATCACGAGTCGCTTTCGGATGGCCGCGACCACACATCGTCCAGCTATGGCGCCAGTGGCGGCAGTGGACCTGCAGTCAGTGGCAGCCACAGTGCCTCTGGTCTTAATCCCTTTGGCACACCTTCTGGATCGCACGTCCAAAGTTCTCCTTCGGGTGGATCTGGATCGCCCCAGAGTCAAAAGGGTAGTATCCACTATATCTAATGTCGCATCATATATGAATACCTTTTTCTTTTTTTCCTATTCTTCTTTTCGTATTATCATTATTATACCGGAGTGTCTTTTTCTTTCATTTGCATCGGTAGAGTACGTTACTCGAGCCGATTTCTTCATTTCTTCTTTCAATAAAAGTACCAAAAATAAAAAACAAAAAAAACTTTTTTTTTTTCCTTCTGGAACATCGTCATCAATCCTAAGTTTTTGTAGTAGGCCGTTGTGCTTAGCTAGTTGCATGTACCCCTTAGATACGGTGTCCGGCACTTTGTCATCAGTCGTTATAAGACGAACGAGAGAATGAGAGCCAGGCACGATGGGGTCATTTGGATTGCAAATCACCCAATAAGGGACAATGCAATAAAAGAGGCGCCACCTCTTCGCCATTGGGCATCAGCCACTCACTTCCCATTTGTCATCCAATCGAAAAAAAGTATAAAATTCAATACCCACGCTCCCTCTTTGCCCTTTTTCTTTTCCTTCATTCACTTCCAACTAATCCTTCCAGCCGCCCGATCCGTCTCATTCTTTTCATACGGATACTTGAAACGAACATCACGAACAGCCCGCAACATGTAAATGATGGGTCTACCGAGTCGATACTGGATGCCGCAGGGAATATCACAATAGCATGCATAGACTCATCACCACGAGCTTATTTTTTTTTATTTTTGTTGGCTCTACAAAATAGACTGCTTCACATCACAACGAACGTATCCACCATGACACACGCCGATTCCTTGCCAGTGTATGCTATCTCGCATGCCGGTGAGTGGACTGTCATATTCCCATCCTCCAAGCAGACAGACACACAGTCGATTCTAATCCTTCTCAATCCTTTTGTTTATCTCCACGGTAGGACCAAATCAAGCCGTGGATGAGACAGTGACCTCAGACTTTTTCGCCAAACTCGGTCAAAAGTGGCTGTCCCTCGAGCCAGCCCCAAAGGCGATCCTAGTCATTAGTGGACATTGGGAGGGCGCCGAGGGTGTGATCCGAGTCAGGACATCGGAACAGAACCAGCTCTACTACGACTTTTACAACTTCCCAGACCACATGTACAAGCTCCAATACCCGTCCAAGGGATCGCCACAGCTTGCAGCAAGAGTGCTTGAGCTTCTTGGTCAGGTACGTCCTCCAGCCTCTTGGAACGTTTTTTCTATGCTGGTCATGACCACTCACCGACCTGTCTCCTTTTTTTTGATTATAGGCTAACATCCCTGCAGAGAGCGAGACCAAGCGCGGGATTGATCATGGAGTGTGGGTGCCGCTCTTGCGCATTCTGCCCAAGCCAGAGATTCCTATTGTTCAGATGAGCTTGGCAGATCTCCGTGGAAAGTCGGCCGAGTATGCATTCGAATACCATATCCGTGTCGGACAGGCACTCAAGCAGTTGCGCCAGGAGAATGTGCTGATAGTGGCCAGTGGCACAGCAGTACACAACTTGCGGGAACTTAGGACGTACATGGGTACCGGCAGAGTCGCTCCTTTTGTCAAGCCCTTTGACGATCTTTTGGATCACGTGGTCTCGATCGAAGTATGAAGCTACGTGATAAAAAAAGGCAAGAGTTTCTCTTTTCGAGGTATAGCAAAACTAACATCTCTTTTGTTGTTCGCGTGTAGACATCAGAGGAGGATCGCCACAAAGCAGCCGTGCATGATATTGCCAACTCTCCTCATTTGAATGCAGCCCACCCTTCACTGGATCATCTTCTCCCCTTCTTTGTTGCGTTTGGGGCTGCCGGTGCGGATAAGTCCAAGAAATTGCATAGCAACCATATTGTGACACTATCCGAGAGCGCATGGTCCTTTGGCGAAAAGTAGATCCAAGAAAAGTGATCCAAAATAAAAATACCTTTTACATTCTTTGATGGTTTTATGTGGATAATGCAAAGTATGTAGATGAATCAATGATATGCTATGGACAGATAAGTGTAACGAGAATGTTGTCGTGTGTATGACAGGAAAGGAGCAAGCGAAAGAAGGTAGGATGGTCTACAAGAGGCATTCTCCTTGGCTCGAAGCGACAAACTGGTTGCTGGGGTGCTTGCAGTTGTACACAAAAAGGGCACATGCGTTTCCGAACATTAGATGAGTGCCAGCAGTCGAAGTGGCGCAGACGGGCTTGTATTCCATGGTGCACATCTCTGGGCAATTAGCGGCCGAGGCCGAGTCTTCGCGAATGAGAGCAGGATCGAGTGGCAGGGCAGAGACAGACGAAATGGCCAGGGCAACGACGACGATGGACTTGAAGAACATGTTTGAAAGGAGAGAACGAGAGAAAGAAAAATAATGTTGTTGATTGTGTTGCTTGTGTGTGAAGTTGAAAAAACGAGAAATATTTTTTTATAGTTGTTGTTGGAGAAGAAAGGAATGAAAAAGACGAGACTTCTTGACTGTATTTATATGCTTCTATCCGTACTTGACCATGATCGTGGTATGATCCAATCGTGTATGTACCCTAACCAACCTGAATTCATACTTCCTAGTGCCCAAGGTCAGGATTTGCATATCCGTGGTTTCTGCTTTGCGTGCAACCTATACCGGTACTTTCAAAAGAGGAAGCTGTGAAGTACTACGTCTGCAACCATTGCCATTTTCCCACGCACTGTGTCCTTGTCAACGAACTTTGCAAAGAACGTTTGCAACATAAGAAGGCATTCAATGTTTCATTGAGGATGTACTTGGGTTTCAATGTTAAAAAAGCGACGGACATTTGATGTGCCTTCTTTCTTGACTTGGTATGGAAAGGTACAGTGACGACGATGTATCCTTTGAAGAAAAAAAAATGGCTCAAAGGCAACGGAGATCGAACAATCGTCCATGCACATGTAGTGTTCTATCAACCGTACATTCCGTCATTTCCTTTTATTAGCTGCACCATCAACTTTTGCGAAGCATTACTCGTGGGTGCGTTTACGGATAACGGCACCAATATGTTCCTTTGCCGCCTTGAAGTAAAGAGGTAAAAAGTCGGGATGGCTACAATTGGGATGGAGCCAAACTGATTAAACGAAGAGTGAACAAACGCCCAATTGTCTTGCTCCTCATCTGTTCCGCATATGTGTTGGAAACAAGAATGAAAGGTCTGTTCTCCGCTTGGACCAAGTGACGACACTTGGCCCATGCAGAAGGAAGGAATGAGGTCTCCTTCGATACAATCATGGGAATATTTACCCAAAGAGTAACAGCATTGTCAATGGTGTTTTCCTACTGAATACTTGCCATGCGTAAAATGCGCAGATTTAAGTACCGGTAAGAAACCCCAAATACAAAAATGGCAGAAGCAAGATAATAGATAAAGTGAACAAAGCGCGGGCGTATGCTATGTTCTTGTTGTGCTCAGCATCCCTTTGGATCGTAGTTCTTGCAAAGCAAGTCAAACACCAAAAAAAAAATATAGCTAGGCAAGCATCGCTCCATGGCGTGGAAGGAGGTACATCTGCGTAGGCCAATGCAAATTTATTCAAAGTACGATGCTTTGAACTCCTTGGAGTCGATGGGGCCGCAATCACTACTCTGGGTGTATATTTATTAGAGTTATATTTCCAAATACCAACACGACTTGACACGCATGAGAACCGAGGGCAATCACGAGTCTTAAGCTCACTATATGAACCACCCTCGAACCCTAGACATCTCTTGATTGTCTGGTCCACACACATCGATCCTCAAATGTACAGCAATTTACGCGCAGTTTGAAGCAAGCTTGACCATGAGCGATATCTCCAGTAACAGTCGCGCCTAGTCAGTCATCCATTTTTAGACCAACAACCACCCTCGGGGTCTGAAGAGACCCTCACAACGATAGACGTCTATTTCTCAAGTTTCAAAACGATCGATTAACAGATGGCCGAAACGGACAGAAAACAACGCACCTGCCGACATGTGTAACATTGAAGCACTTCATGTTTGGAGCTTGCAGTACTCTGTACAGACGACCTGGAGTTGACGCTGTGTTCACATATGCAAATAGTGGTTAATTCTCGAACTATCACTGGATCTTTTTTATTTACAGTTCATACAGGTTCATTTCCAACTTGGTATATCTAAGCCAACAGCGATTCCAACCTCGATCCCCACCCATACGATTAACAAATATTGGCTATGGGCCAAGTCACCATCCAGGAACGATATGGGCGGTTTGCGCACAGGAAAATATATGCTATAATGTTTTATGACAGGTCCATCCTCAACGAAAAGTGGATAGCTTGACAAATTGCTGCACTGCAAAAGGAAATCCCAACGAGACAAGTAAAGTCGGGTGTCATAATAGTGTACACATCTGCTCTCTAGATCGAGAGGAGGTATATATGATTGCCGCCATCCTGCATGAGAAGATGGAGTACAATAGGCTCATCTATTACAAATCGGATGAACGGACACTTTCACGAGCGTATGTAAAAAGCGGTTCGAAAACAATCGCCTCTACCGTTATCCATCTAGCTAGATACCTGGGCGTTTTGGATATTAAATTTTAGACTTGTGGTGCCCCACAAATTTGTTGGTAGTACGCCCCAATACACTATTGGCGCTCACACATTTCATTGGCTCGGAGTGGTAAGCGCAGCCCAGGTAAAGAGAAGTGCTCATCCGATCGTGATATGCTCGCATGGTGTTGGCCGTAAAATTACGTGGGAAAAAAACATATACGGGTCCCTGAACTTTCGCAGAGCAACACTTTTTCAGTGTTCAATTGCCGCCCGTCCCCTTTGTTACTCTCCAATCTTGGTATTTCCATTGGCTCGAAATGATAATTAATGTATCCCATGCGAGCGAAAGCGAAGCTCGCCACTCACAACACGCTGCAACCAGCAAGCAAGACTTTGGCGCAGACAACAAGCTTGTAGTCTCAATTATAATTGGTGATCACCATCATGAAGCACCGCTTGAAACAGGTGCGACACATTCTTTTAGAGATGCATCGATCCACAGCGTAAAGTGCGGACCCGAATGCTGCAGGAAGTTTCCAAATTGCATACAGTCAAGTCAGTCAAACCCTACATAGGCGAAACAAATCGCCCTGACTTGTTGTATGGCCAAATCGCTGTCTCTGCGCCATATAAAGTGAGTAATTCTTATAAAGTCACGTCCAATCTCGCGGTCACAGAGGGCCTGCGGGGCAAATTGACCTTATCGTATTTTTGGCAAAAATTAGAGGGGGGAGTTTTTGGAGCGAGATAATCTCACGGGGATGTAAACCCCTTAATCTCACGGATGTAAGAATAACTAAATTTTGCAGCAAAGGGATAATCTCACGGGGGGTGTGAAAAGCTTATTCTTACATCACTGTGAAAATATCCCGAAATCGAGGGATGTGTGAATACACCCCTAACGCCCAGCAGATTCTTGCGGGAACTTTTTTTGAGCATTGGGACATTCAATAAATGAAGAATTCTGATATGAGTAGTGCAATATTGGGCTTCACCTGCGGCTGTATCTTGAGCCTTTTTTCTCTCATTGTGAGATCAACCTATCACAGAGTTGATCACTGCTCCTCCTGCGGCCAGAATGAGAGGTGGCAAGGTGATCTACTTCCAATATTACTGTAGACGGATGGTAGACTGCCAAGCATCTTTTTCTTAATTTTTCATCATCTACTCAACTTTCACTCTAGTTTCTGCCTGCGCTCATCTCTAGTCATTCTCCTTATTCTACTCTACATGCTGCATCTTAACCACCTATTTGCCCTGAAGTATATCAGTCCGCATCATGTAAGAAAGGGCAGAGGTTCTCGAGGGGTCACAAACAGTGTCAAATCACTTCTCTAAGTGTGCAAAAGATATTTTCATTGTCCATACCTTTCGTTTCCAGATCCAAACGTTCTCTGTATCTCACTCTACTTTATTTTCCCCATATACTATGGTGAATGCTCTCGAAGGTCATTGTACCCATGCTCAAAGCCTCTTGAGTCTCATTTCTTATCGTTGTGGTAGGCCATCCTTGGTCGGTGCCCTGGGACCAGTTTGGCAAAAATGACACATGACTGTCTCATCCTCTCTTCTTTTGCCAACCGCACATCTCACCCGAAGATACCTTTGGTTTGTTTGTTGGTGCAATGTATTTGACAACCTCGGTTGTTCGTATTTATTTGACTACATCCAGTCACACATTGCTTAAAAGATGTAAGTTAATCATCAACCTGGGTTGTCAAATTGAATTGGAGCATCCCTGATAACTAGGGCTTCTAATCGAATCATTCGAATCGAATTCACCCCTGTTCAAATTCGAATTGTTCGAATAGATAGACGCACTAATCCTATGTAACCCATTCGAATACAATCGAGTCGAATCGAATTCGAATTATCCAATTTGATTAGAAGCGCTACTGATAGCCCAGATTGCCAGAAACTTAGTATCCGTTTTTTAACTAGCTCCTGTGAGGGACCTTTGACAACAACCTAAAAAAATAAAAAAAAGATTGTGTCTGTTTGTCAGAGATAAGTACATCTCTCTCTTGTTCTCTTCTGAAAAGGATCAATTTCTATCACGTAATTTGTAGCTTTCCTCCTTCTTAGGCGGCGAGCACGAATCTTTCAACTAAGCCTCGATCCTAGCCAGCAGTCATACAATCAATCAGACGACGAATATGCAAGACTAAAACTTACCAAGAACATAACCACATAACCTTTATTGTTTCATAATTATTAGCATTTATGTAGCCGACGATCCATATCTAGTTTAGTAGCTTTCAATATAACATTCTTCTAATACTTTTGCTCCGATCTGATCTGACTCTTCCTCTTTCCGATTCTGAATAAAGACTACACAGCTTTACTACACTGTTGCACTCCTGTTTTATTTGAGTGTCTACTGATCTTGCATATTGGACGCCGCCAGTCCATGCTTATGCGCCACCTTGTCAATGTGGCATTTGTACCAAGTGCTAGGAGGTGAGTTGAGAATGGGTAAAACTTTTGCTAAAGTATTGTCAATAGGAAGTTGTCAGTCACTCGAAGGTAGCAGTTAAGAAAACATTAATGACTCTACGTGAAGGCACTAGCACTGGAACCACATGTGTAGTGCGGGTTCCTTTTGTGGATGGTTGTACATCCTGTCACTGTGCCGGTGGCCTTCACAGGCGTATCCGAGTGTGCACAAAGAATGTGATCCCTCTCCTTCTTCATTTGGGTTACTCTGACATGCGCTTTGATTGTGAAGCAAACCTTAGCACAGAAGAATTACGTGCATGACTCTGGAAGTATAATGGGAGTTGCATATGGATGATTGGCCAACAATGTAGGCGGGTAATTAGGAGTCAATGCGATCGGATGATGGGCCAACAATTTGGCTGGGTGATGGGCCGACGATGTAGCTGGGTGGGTCAATGATGTGGATGGGAGATGGGCAAACAACATGGCTAGGGGTTGATGGGTAATGTGGCTAGGTGATTGAAGAGTGAAGGTGCTCCTCGCAGGTTCAAATGGCTGTGAAAAGACTCCCTTGAGTATAATTATTGGTTAAAGACGCAGCATACAAACTGTTCTCACAGGTTTATTTTTGCTCTTTAATAAACTTGCCGCCCTCGCTGGTCATGCACTCTCTCATCTTGCCTTACCAAACAACTTTTTAACAGAGCCGCAAGTAAGCAATGGTGTGCAAAAGCAAATATTTTGCTCCATAACGAGGTGGCAAGCATTCATCTAAAATATGCCACGCTATTCTTGTTACCACCTATTACGTTGCTGATGTCTATTTCACCATTTCAACCCTTACTGTATCTTCCACCATGCTGATTGCTACTGCCTAGATCTACTTTCCACAGCAGCCCGTCCGAATGCCTAATTGGCAATAACCATATTTAATGTTGGCATCCTATGCTCCATTCTTATTACCGCCATCAGGTACCACTATTAGGTATCTTTCTTGAGCTCCATTGCTCTGCACCTCTGCCGAGTCCTCATATTCTCACGAATTTGTCTTTGCTTTTTTTTTTTTTTTTTTTTCACTATTATTTCCGCCACTACACTCAGCTACGTATGGCTACCTTAGTTTTTTTTTGCATGAATATGCATGCATGTTTCGCTGCGATCAAAAACATTTGCAAGTTATGGTCATTTTTTTCTCCCACTTCATTCCTGCGCTGCCCTCATCTACGTACAGCTACGTCCAGCTATGTACAGCTTCGTCCAGCTACGTACAGCTGTCCTCAGATTTATTTTGCATGAATATGCATGCATGTTTCGCTGTGCTCGAAAGCACTTGTAAGGTACACCCGGTCTTTTTTTCTCTCTCTCATCATTCCTCTGCTACGCTCAGCTGCATCACCCTTATTCCAAACTATCTTCCCAACATACTCATTTTCCTCTGTGCGGCACACTGCTCTTCCTTGCTGAAGATCGTAAACAACGTCACCCATGCTCAGGCATGGATACCTATTTGGAAGATGTTGCATGGATCCTGCAGGTCGCAAAAAGACCGAGATGTATTAGAGTATGCATATCCGTCCGTTCAGAGCCCAAATGAAGTTTCACGCTGTCAAAATTCCTGCGAGCTCTTCGCCGGTATCTTTGCATTTACCATCACCTTGACTCAATTACCCATGTATGAATGATACGCAGTTCATTTATTTCTGATAGCATTTCTCTTGAGCATGTGGGTGCCAATAAGGCAAGGAATGTATTGGTAGAGCGGACAGCAAGTCCCAGAAGCATGGAGAGCAGAAGAGCGGAGCAAATGAGGGCTATGAGGGCGAAGACATCTGTCTGGTCTGGGTAAGGCCAAATAAAAAATTCTTCCTTTTACCTTCTTTTTTCTTTGTGCAAAGAGCAACAAACAACGACCTACCACAACAGCGCACAAACACACGCACATACACACACATATACAAAACCCAAAATAACCACCTCCTTTTCCCATCCATGGCGCACCCAATGCTGTCACTTAAGTCAGCATCGCGTGCTGAAAATGAACGCTCTGCAGGCCGTATCCTACGCTCTCGTGTCTTTTCTCAGCATAATGGAACCAATCCACTCGGTGTCTCCAAAATGCCATACGCTCGACCAGTGGTAAATGCCAAGGACAACGCAAAGATGCACAGCAAGCGTGCTCCAGATGCCCATTCTGCTACGTCAATTATCCAGGTCGAAGATTCCGTGAGCACTAAGGCTGCAAAGATGCTTGAGGACCAGTTGCCTGACTTGCCACGTCCGGTGACATACAGTGGTGCAGAACTTTACAGTGGTCATTGGTGCCGAGAAAGAACTGGGCAAGAACTCTTGGACCACTTGGCCAAAATGCCCAAGTTCGTAGACATGGGTGTGATACATTTTTTTTTAAAACGAAGCATGCAACATCTCAATCTGTGAGCGAATCAACAGAAGATCTAACATACTATAATTTATAATAGGTGTGCCAACGCGTGTCATGATCCGCGATATCTCTCATATGGACAAGATCGTGGAGGGAGATGACATCAAGTTGTTCCAAAAGATCCCTTCCCCAGCGGTTATACAGAAGATCTTGGAGCAGTGTCGTCCCACTGAATCTCCAGCCAGATTTGGCAAGGAGAATCGCGTGTTCACATATTCTGCGCTTGTGCGGATGTCCAATGTACGTTTTGTAACATTTGCTTGCCTCATTCTATTTTTGTTTAATGGAACGTTGTCATGGTGCTGTGATGGAATAACCAAAGTTGGGGTGAGGATGCTCAAAGGTAAAAGTCGCGGCTGGCAAGAGAGGACAGGTGCCAGCGCAAGGAGTATGTCGAGGGATTGGTGTGAGAGGGATGAGGGGGGCTCAAAACCTAGATAAAGAGGCTGACAATCTTGCGGAAAGTGACGATTAGAAGGAAAGAGGACGAGGAGAGAGGGGGAAGGGCACTGAGTAGGGAGCCGGTGTCACTATTCTCCATCACATGCTTCCAGGGTGAAGACCAAAAAGAGACAACCAAGAACAATAGGGGTTGTCAAACCTCATGTCGAGCGGCGTGAAAAGGGACTGAGCGTATTTCAATACACGCAAACGGGGAATAAGTATTTTCGAATTTCTTTTGCGCATCGAATTTCACTACTCAAAACAAATACGTGATTTTTCGATGTCAAATGCCCAGAAAAATTCCTCTGTGTGTCCACCCCTTTTTTTGATTTTTTTTTTGTTGATGCTTGTTTTTCTTTTCCAACGTCCATCTTCCCTTCCATGTTTGAACACACTTATGTCTTGTTGGATTTTGCCGTATCTCAAAAAAAATTGTGTTCAAATGCGCGCGTATTTCAAAAGCGAAATGGCAAAGATTGAAACCCCCTATTTTCGTATTTCTTTTGCGCATCGAATTTCACTACTCAAAACAGATACGCTGGCGCATTTTGTCAAACGAGTAGACAGACGGTTGAGGACTTTTTTAAGGATTTTTTTTTACTCACACACGCGTCAATCTCTTTTCTTTCCTTCACCATCGTTCTTTCTTACTTGTCTCTCTTCTGGTAAAAGATGAGCGAGTTTAATCTCTTTTTTTTGCGCGTTTTTTGTTGTTGTACCCACAGGCTGGTAGTCTCGGGGATCGAAAGAGACGCGACGGCCTTTAGCACGACAGGTGAGAATCCTGGGTTTGGGATGGTTATTCTTGACAGCAGCCATGGCAAAGTTGATGAGGGTGTGTTCAGTTGGTTGCAAGAAAAGAAAGTGGGGTGGTGTTTGACTCTTTCTTTGAAAAAATGTGTGAGTTTATTTTATTTTCGTTTGACGTTTGCTGCCACTGCCAAACGTGCAACTTGTTTTTGTGAAATGTGTCAAGGGTCATAGTTTTGTGCATATGCAATTTCGTAAAAGGAGGTCTGCATAGTTGACAAAGCAATGTCATATACGCAAATGTGCGGCGGATTTATTTTCAATCTGACCATGGTTTGATGACCCCTAATGAATCGCTGTGGATGAGCATAACGAGCCGCTGAGGGTGGGGAATGAAAGCTGTGTGCGTGTTAATGTGTGTGAATGAATGAATAAATACATGGTTGGCTCTTTAACAGATTCTGAAGGGAATGATGTCCGCAGTTGGGCTCAGGCATACCAGACGGGGAGTGTGGGACTGCAGCAAGCTAGGATGATGCACAAAGTCAAGAGGAAGAAGGCATGTTAGGCAGCAAACAGATGAAGCATATGATTATGAACAAAGCGAGTGGGAAAATAGTGTAAGAAACGCATAGACGAGACAGAGAGAGAGAGCGAGAGTGAGAGAGAGTGTGTGTGTGAGTCGCAAGTGGCTGCAGCCTACGAGCTATCTCTGTCCAGTTCAATCAAAAGTATTTGACCAAAAAGATAAGCTAGACCAACCAAGAGCAAACATGTTCAGTCACATATATTAGTATTTCTTTTGGTGCCTCTAATGGTCTTTCTCTTTTCTATGATGGGTATTGGGCGTCTGATGTGGTGCCTTGTGTACTCCTGTTTCGGATCGGCTTGACCCTGGTCATACCTTCATAATGAAGGAGAGTCGGGCGAAATGGCAGTGAGAATAGGATGCCATACTCCATCAATTTCGGAACAAAACTTGCTTAAGTCAATAACACAGTTTGTATGTTTCTTCAACCTAGATTGCCAACACCAGAGTTTTTACTGAAAAACTCAAGGACACGGAGCACTGGGTTCAGAAAGAGGTTGTCCCAAGGAACCCAGAGCTGGCTAAGAGTATGTTGGCTTGGATCAGGGTGACACCACGACTGGATGACCATCATCTTGCACAGGAGAGCCATCGATTACTTAGTGTCACCTTTCCCAACCTTCTCGACCTTTGCTGTAACCAATGGCTGAACGATGCTGTGATCCAGAGGATGCTCGAGTTTTTCGAGTTTTGGTATGGGCAGAATAACAAATACGTATTTCTCGTATTTCACAAGGACCGCAAACCACCAAAAATTCGCAAGGAGACTGAGAAGGTTTTCGCCATTCTGCATGCTGACAAGAATCATTGGGTTGCAGTCGAACTGAGCTACAAACAACACCATATCCGATATGGTGATTCAAAAAGTCAAGGAGTGAACCAATACTTGATAGAAGAGCCATTGAGTGGTTGGTGGATGACAAACTGCACCAAGAGTGGGATGCAGGCATGAAGAAAGTCACCCGTCTGCCTATTCCGAAGCAAGAAGACTCGACCTCATGCGGTCTCTTTGCGCTCATTGCTGTCGAGTGGGCAGTGAACAAGCATGCTGACAAATCTTTTGTCGACCCTCTTGCTTTGCGGATCCGCTTCCTTGGACATGTTGCTGGGATTACCAAGGTTTGTTTTGTTTTCTTTTCGTTATACTTGGTGTATGCCCATGTCTTTGTGGGAGAATGCTAAGAAACCATAAAAAAAAGACTCCTCAACTTCATTATTCTGTCCACTGTCCATTGTCCTCATTTCCATCAACTTCCATTCCCTCTGCCACTACTCAATATTCAACACCCTACTCTTCTCTTTCCCCCACCATTTCCTCTGCCTTCTTTATCTCACTCAAACATTTCCTCTGCCACATGTTCCTCCACAACATTTCTTCCTCATGTCTTCACATTTGTTTACATCCATTTTGCCTCTCTTGCTCGGCCGTCTTTTCCACCTTGAATTCTCTCTATCCTTATATGCATGTCCCTCACTTCACCATCTTCGTCGTATCAACATCATGACCCCTGGCCTACTTTCCTTTCTTTCTGCTACTTGCTCGCACACTGCCTATCTCTTCGGTTGTACATCTTCCTCATCTTATCAAACGGAAGAGCTTTGAGAGCATGGGCATATAGTGCTTCTAATCAAATCAAATAATTCGAATGCAAATGGATTCAAATGGAGAACATGGGATTAGTGCATCTATTTACTCGAATCTATTAGAACTATTCAAATTCGATTGATTCAACTAGAAGCACTATGGGCATATTGAGATATTGTATATTGAATTCTGCATCGAAATGGACTGTATATGGGATGAGATATAACAAGATAAAAAGGCGCCGTTTATGTTTTATTCCAGGCGAGCTTATGACTTGCCTGGCGACGTCTATCTCTATTAAATTAAAAAAGGAAGTGCGCCCGCAACTTGAGGGGTGCCTCTCGGCAACACCGGTGATGCGAAGCACTCCTGATGCCATAGCTAAGTGCCATGGCTGGTGTCCATTATGGAGCTGATTCTGCAGGACATGTCACCTAACCTCACCAATTTATTGTTTTAATCTTTTTAGCCACATGAAGATCCTACTCCTATCAGATTCTGGGAACAAGAGCAGGGGCGCCCAGGACTAGGAGAACAGATTCTTACCCAGCTTAAGCTCATTGCAACTCGTGATGGTGTTGTAGAGCAGTACAGCACCTGGTTCCCTGGTATGACTGATATCTTTCTCTTTGGAATCGATTCCATCCCCACTCCTCCTGCTTTGGAAAGCCCTGAAGAGGAGGCCGAGGCCGAGATGCTCTACCAACAAGCTCAAAATCTCCTTGAGGTGTTTAAGCGAAGAAAGGCCTGGGAAGCACTCCAAGCCAGCCATGCCAAGGTGACAAATACCTTGGTCAAGACAGGACCAGGTCAAGCTCGATCAGGTCAAACTCGAACTCACAATATTGTGAAGGGTCTTGTCAATTTGAGCAACTCGAGTGATAGTGAGTGGAGTGATGGTCCAAAGAAGGCTAAGAAAAAGGACAAAATAGGAACTTTCAAACCAGGATCGACTCTCCAACTGTCTGGCACTTTGAATGGCAGCACCACCATGAACACCAGGAGCATGGGCACTGGCGCCAGTGGCAAACCAAGCACACGTTCCCAAACATCTGGCACCGCAAGTGGTGGCACTCCCATGACAAGGAGCATGACCATGACCAGGGTTCAAAAGACTGGATCTGCCCTTCAGGGCTCTGGTACCTTGCACAGTGGCATAAAGAAGAAAGGGACCAGCACAAGTCACAAAGCTGGTTTGGCCAAGAATATGTATAATCCTGTCAAGTTGATTGAATTGAGTGACTCTAGTGACGAAACAAAGAAGTCAGAGAGCACTGGCAAACCAGGAACTGGCAAAAAGAGAGTAGGCAAAACAGAATCAACCCATCAGGACCCTGGCGCCTTAAGCAGTGGCACAAGAACAAGGAGCATGGCCATGACCATGGCCCATGAGGCTGGATCTGCCCTTCGGGACCCTGGTGCCTTGCACAGAGGCTCAAGAACAAGGAGCATGATCTCTGTTGAAAGTTGCAAGGCTGGCTCATGTCTTCAGAATTCAGGCACATTGAGTGGAAGCACAAGGACAAGGAGCATGGCAATGACTATGGCACACAAGGCTGGGACAGAACTTCAGAACTCTGGTACCTTGAGTGGTGGTGTCAAGGAGAATCAGAGCATTAGCAAGAGCATAG
Organism: Podila verticillata NRRL 6337; assembly: GCA_000739165.1. Lineage (NCBI taxonomy): Eukaryota > Fungi > Mortierellomycota > Mortierellomycetes > Mortierellales > Mortierellaceae > Podila > Podila verticillata. Next base: position 3,154,245 of record KN042420.1, read on the forward strand.
CTTGCAATGCTGAACCAGCCATGTATGAACAGGATCCTATTGAACTGAGCAATGAGAGTGATGGTAGCACTGGGAGAGACAGTACAAAGAGCACAAAGGGCAAATGCAAAATACTCACTCGCAAAGCTGGATTAGCCCCACAGGACCCTGGCAACTTGCATGGAACTACAACCTTCACCTTAACAAACATCATCAAGAGTCTAGATGTGACAGCTGCTTCAAAAAAATTCGAAACCATCTCGTGCCAGCCTGCCACAACAAAGGCAAGGACCCCCACAGCTACACAGACTTCCATCCATCTCAAGAACTTGGGTGACTTTGACGATAGCTTTTTATGCACCAGCAACAGCCAATATTCTGAGCCTGAGCCTTGCTCGCCTGTCCAAACTGCCCAAACTGCTCCGACTCAATATGGTGCAATGTCAAAAGTCATTCCACTCAGCACCCTCAAGATCTGCACAGAACTTGCACACCAAGCCATTTTGCCTGTAGTGGAAACTATGCCTCCATCGAGCAGTAAGTCAAACAGATTAAAACAAGAGGAACTCAAGAACGTATGTGTATCAGTTTCTAATTACTTTTTATGGATACCTATTTAGGGGATGACTATTGGTCACCAGAGATGGACTTGACATTTGATTCACGAGAAGAGTTTGAACGGCTGTTCTCAGAATATTGTGAACGAGAAGGATTCGAGTTTCGTATCAAAAGAAGCATGAACAGGAGAACTAAATGTAAAGCAATCACTGCTTTTCTTGTACTTTCCTTTATATTTGCCTTACTAATTTGATATTTGACTCAATTAAATATTAGACCAATATGTCTGCAAACTGGAAGGCTACAATGAGCCATCCAAAAAGCCTAAACAGCATGATCCAACAAAAGCTCCACTAATACCTCGGCCAAACTCTCATTCAGTAAGGAAGGGCTGTCTCTACCAGATCAACTTGAACTACAGCCATTGCGAGTTATGCTCTGAAGAGTGTGAAAACTGTAACAGGAAGTATCGATGCATTGCCCACCCATCACATTGGAGGATCACTACTCTCCTTTCACACCACAATCACAACATGATACCCCCAAAAGTCCGTACTGCATCTCTTACAAAAGAGATGAAGGAGTTTATCGAGGTGGCAGCATTGACAAGACACTCCACTTCTGCATCCATCACTGAGCTCCTAGAATTGAAACACAAAGTCCAACTCGACTCTGTGAAGGTCAAAAATTACATGCAGCAGATCAGGGCAAGAACAAGCTGCGAGTCCTTAACAACATCAGACGCACATCGAATTGACCGCGAGCTGTCTTTAAAGCAGGCTGTGGATGAAAATTTCACATATATCCGTGATGTGGACAAGGAACAGCGACTCCAAAGAATGTTTTGGCAAACACCTGGGCAGAAGCAGCTGTACCAACAATACCATGACGTTGTGGTTTATGATACCACTGCCAGTACCAACTACTTCAAGCTCCCATTGCATGTCTTTGTCATTGTTGACTCCTTTTTTCGGACACGCCTGATCGGTTGTGCCTTAACAACAGGCGAGACAGTTGAGGACTTTGAATGGACCCTTCGATCTTTCTGTGAGGCTGCCGACGGCTCTGCTCCTAGTGTTATTATTACTGACAAGGATGCTGGGATTGTGTCGGCCTGTGATACAGTGTTACCAGATACTCGGGTTGTACATTGCTCTTGGCATGCACAGAAAAACCTTGAGCAAAAGTGTCGTCCAACCCTGCGCTACAAGTGGGAACAGTTTTGCAGGGATTTTGACCAAGCCTGTTACTCCGTTTTTGAGAGTGAATTCGAGTCACGTTGGAAATCATTTCACAACAAATACGTGCCACATCATCCAACTATCAAAACGTATCTCGACTCACTCTTTGAAGATCGATTCACTTGGGCCTGGCCATGGATCAGGACGGTATTTACTGCTGGAATGCAATCCACCCAACGAGTTGAAAAATCAAACCATCTTATCAAGAAGTTGAACAGCCACAACAGCAGGGCATCCATCACATCAATCGTTAACACCACTTTGGACCATGCCGATATCGACTACTTCCAGGGTGTATTCAACACACACCGTGATGCCCTGAAGGCTCCTGCCCGAAAAAATACCCTAGTTAATGCCTCCGATTCAACAAGTGGCGTATTCATAGAACTACTCCAGGCACATGAGGAGCTGCTCGACTTATTTGCAAGGGACAGGATGATGGAAGAGCTAAACTTGTCCTTTGGCTATCGATGTCTTGACACTGATCTCGAATCCCTGAGAGAGGTAAAAGAATGTTGTTGATTATTTTGTGATGAACGTTTCACTAACAATTGAAGATGCTATTTTTTTTATGTTTTTTCAATTTCAATAGGAGAACAGCGTCCGCCAGAATTCACTTGCGCAATTCATGGAGCAAATAGAGGAATATGAAGACGCCACTTACTACCACATCCAAAGCAAGATGGCCTGTCAGCATGGTCTGCGTAATGAGTATGTTGTTGTCTTCAAAAACAGCCAGGTATACTTTTGCACCTGCTTGCTTCGGCAGAATGCAGGAATTGTGTGTAAGCACTTCTTCTGTACTCTGCAGGATCGTAACACGCAACACAAATACCATATAAGTTGGGTCTCGAAGCGCTGGTTCAAGGAAAAATTTCGGCTGCTTTCAGATGCTGACTTTGCTAAGGGACTTCATAAGCTTCCATACCTTGGCGCTGGTGATTACGATCGGGACACCCAAAAAAAGGGTTCTAAAGAAAAGCCATTAGCGCCTCCAGGCATGATGACTGGTGTTTTCAATCTACAAAGAGCTATTGCTGAGGCAAGCGCTGTTCCAACTCCCACGCTCAGTGCTCGGCAACAAAGCCGCCAATTTGCAGAGGTGATAGGGAGCTCCAGGAGCTTTGCCAACACCATAAAGTCCTACCCAGCACTGGCTCACAGCTACGCTCAGTTCGTCCATCAACTACATGAGGTCACTCGAAGTACCATGCAGGTGGATTCTCTGTGTGGCAACGATGGTGAACTCAGGAATCCACTGGTGTCGGTGACAAAGGGGAGGAAGAAAAAGTCTGAAGGAAGGATCAAAGCGAGTTCAGAGGAGAAACCGGCGAAGAAGGGCAGGAAGAAAAAATCGGAAGGAAGCACCAAGGCAAGTGCAGAGGAGAGACTGACCAAGGGCAGGAAGCGAAAGTTGGAAGGAGATACCACGGCAAGCTCAGCTCAGAAATCTAAGCGAAAGAAGTCGAAGAAATGAATAGATCGACATCAAAAGAGTTGAATTAAATAAAACGCTCTTCATTATTTATGAATAAAATCGCGCCGCACTTTGTTCTTTGTGTCTTCTCCTCTCGATTACCCCAAAAAAAAAAAAAAAAAAAAAAAAAAAAAAAAAAAAAAAAAAAAAAAAGTCTTCCCATGAAGTCCTGCGGCGGATACACAAAAGAGACATAATTACGCTCGCGCCACACTTTTCTCGATCACCGAAAAAAAATAAGATTCCCATGAAGGGGCTTTCTGGTGGATGCACAAAGGCAAAAGAAATAAGCTCACACCGCACTTTGTTCGATCACCAAAAAAAAGAAAAATTAAAAAAAAAAATCTTCCCATGAATGTCCTTTCTGGTGGACGCACAAAGCAAAAGAAATTAAGCTCACACCGCAATTTGTTCGATCACCAAAAAAAAGGGAAAAAAAATTAGGCTATGGAAGGCGAAGCCTGGTGAAGAAGGCAAAGCTCGGCGTAGTTAAGGCAAAGAGTGTTGCTCGGTAGTGATAAGAGCGAAAAAACAGAACTAGGCTGGTGTGTTTGTGACAGCCAAACATCGGGAGAAGTTATCATAATCGCATGATTAACAATCGGGAGAAGTTTTCTTGGTCGCATGGTTAACAATCGGGCGAAGTCTTCATGATTGCATGATTAACAAATATCGTCAAGAAACAGAACTAGGCCGATGTGTTTGTGACAAAATGCCTGACGTTGAACTTGAAATTCTATCACCTGCACGTAGTGCGGGCACTCACTAGTTTCTAACATTTTTGTTGTGCTCTCGATCCCTCTTCCTTCCACATGTATTTCTAACATTTTTGTTGCCTTCGATCCCTCTTCCTTTCGCTTGTATTTTTAACATTTTTTTTGTGCTCTCGATCCCTCTTCCCTCCACTTGTATTTCTAACATTTTTGTTGTGCCTTCGATCCCTCTTCCTTTCGCTTGTATTTCTGACATTTTTGTTGTGCTCTTGATCCCGGTCCCTTCCTCTGGAATTTCTAGCATATTTGTTTGAGCTCTCGTGAGGTTGTATGCTGGGTGTCTGTCAGGTGTGTGTTCATTTCCATATACGTGAATTCAATTCCAGAATTAAATGTGTTTTAGATGCCTGTGGCCAGGTGTGTTTTAAGTGCATACACACACTTTTTTCTGCACTAAACCCGTGGCATGGTACGCGGGCAGCCTTCTAGTATATATCAAAATGCGCAAGCTAGGTACAGCCAGAAGAGTAGGAACAACAGCGATCTAAGATGTTCATGTGTACTCACAGCATCTGGGAAGGCACATGAGCAGAATGTGTCTGCAAGAAGCTGGATTTGGAGGATATGGAGCACAAAAGGGGTGAATAAGGTCTATGTGTCTGCAACGATGTAGCGAGGTAGCAAGGGAGCACATGAGTGAGGGAGTACATGAGGTAGCCATAAAACAAAGCTTGTATAATGACTTCATGGACAAAGTGCGGGAGTGAATGAGAAAGTGGATGGGAAAGTGAATGGGCGAAATGGTGTGCATAAGGGAGCAAACAATATTGTCCATCATCAATTCTTCTTCCTTGTCTTTCCTTTCCAAAAAATGCTCCATTGCGCCTTTTATACTTGTCTCAAGGACCTCCACGCAAAGAGAGCCAAGGGCCGATTGCATACCAAAAGGAGAGTGATCACATCTTGCTGTCCCACTCCATGAAAGAAGTCCAGGTGGTGAACACACTACTCAATGTTGGTATTATCTTCCAATGATGCGAGAGCAAGGGGATGGCCTTTTATTGCTACTGCAACAAGCGCTATTGGTCTTGTGATTCACTTATAGGACACTACAACAAAATTTGCTGCCAATCTAAGTTACCCTCTGCCATGGATGGCCTTCGCTATGTCGAGGTCTCTGAAGTCATTAAAGACGTCATGGATCTTGTTGGCGCTCATGAACCTGAATCCAATGAGGAGCTTAGTGAGATCGATGCGCCGATATAACTTGAACCTCAGCTAGCTGTCGGTCTGCTGGTAACAACTGCGATGGTGAATGGCCTTATAATGTCCTTGGTCTATTGATTACCAGACAGCAGAGCACAGAGGAAACGATTAGACAAAAGACTGGAGCACATGGAGGAACTACTCAATAAATTCATGAAAGACGAGATAGCGAGCTTGAGGGCTGATATCCAGCAGAATCGATCTCCTCTGTCCTGCCATGAAACGATCCGCCACGAAACGATCTCATTCTCTATGTTGCTTCTAGCCAGCCTCAAATAACTCTCCACAAAATGATCTGCCACAAAACGATCTCCCACAAGACGAAGACGACCACCTTTTGAAAGAAACGGGCAAGAGGAGCAAGAGGAGCAATCGACAATCAGTATAAGCTTGTACCAACGAGAACGAGAGATATTGCAGGATGGTTGAAGTAACAAAAAAAATATAACCTATTCCAAAGTTATCAGCCGTAACAATACCTATAACAACTAAAATTACTGAGCAGATGTAGTCAAATGAGCCGGATTTATAAGCTGGTCACTATTTATGATATGAGACAGGGTGTCGCGAATCCCGTTAAGAAAATCCTACTCAAACATCTAACCGGTGCAAACTCCGCACATGCATCTAACCAGTGTAAATCCCTCACAGTGCAAAAGGGGTACAAAACTGTCACTCCACGCCACCTTTTTTCGGATATGACATCCTTAATCCTCAACCTGCATCTAGCCAGTGTTAATTCCTCACCTGCGTCTAATCGGTTTTAATCCCGCACTTTGGCTAGCATATATAGAGTATGATACCACCTCTGATCTCAGTCCTTCTTTGCTATCCCACACACACACCCTATCTTGCCCTGTCGGAACCTGACACAGGGCATCAACAGTGGGTATTGTCAGACTGGTGAAGGATCATGTACAAAGACAGAGAAGGGCTGACTGACGAAGAGAATTACAAGTGTGGTTATGAGTATACTGGAAAGAGTGAAAATTGAGAGTTGAAAGAAAAGAACAGGCTGGATGATAGCAGGTAGAAATAGAATGCTTCAGGGTTTGTGAGGATTAACTGAATACAGCAGAATGGGTATGCAGCAAAAGAGCGCACAAAGAAAAGTCGAGGGATGAAGTGCTGGGCGAGCCGTATGAGTCGTGGGAATAGGAGGGTACTGGAGAGCGCGAAACGAGAGGGAAGATAAAGTGAGATGAAAAGAAATGAAGAAAAAAGACTGTTGTTGTTGACGGGGTGGTGTCAGAGAGAAGTGCATCTCTCTCTTGTTCTACGTTTATTACAGGTGGATGGACAAGAGGTAAACAAGACTAACAAAGAGAAATCGAAAAGGCGAGGAGATTTATTGTTGTGGCGACAGCTGAGGAATGGAAGTGGAGCGGGAGAGTTCAGATGAAGGACGAAAGGGGAATGGCAGAAGGAAAAGAGAAAGAGAAACAAAAATGCCATTGGAGAAGAGAGATGGCAGGTGTAAAAATTAGAGTTCAGGGGTATGGAAACACAAAGCGACAGACGAGAACGAGGTGCATGGGGATCGGTGAGGTGAGCCGGGATTGTAAGGGCAGGCATGGGTGCTTGATTGGCTACAACAAGCAGCATTGGGAGATAAAGGGGTACACATACCACATACCACATACATCGTTCTTGCCGCTTCCATCGGCATGGGCGTGGCTTGTGCTAAATACATGAAGAATGAGCCGTGTAGGCAACCGCAGATTGAGTTACTCCATGGAAAATGGTTTTAGACACACCTTCCAGACTTTAAAAAGTTCCTTGAACATCCATCTACACAGTCGTATATAGGAAATGGTAGATTTCGCCATCGAATACGATGGCAAGGAAGTATGAAAGATATGCACAAACACTTTGCCACGTTTATTCATGGCAGTGACCAAAAAAGTGGACACCAGTCGATGCGGAATGATGCCAGAAGGCCGACCTATATTGCAAAACGTTCCTTGGATGCCGCTTTGAGTGTTGTGCAGCTCGAAGTTGACCAGTCTTGTTGTTATAGTGGTGGAAGGGAAAGTCGACCAGGATGCAGACACAATCTCCAAATGAAGTCGCAGTAGCAACGAAAATATGCATTATTAATGGACCCACAGATATGAACGTACTCTTATGCGTTCCTTGATGATTATACCACAAAGTTATATGAAGAAGTGAAAGTCTGGCGTGCTGGTAAAGGAGTATAAAGTACGCAACAAGGTTTCTGCCCACATAAATACAAAAATTCCATGCCAGCAGCCGCCCGGAGACGATATCTTCGGATCCAGAGATCCAAAAGACAATCTAAAATGCGTGCCAAGATCGCAAAAGGCAAGGCTCCAATATTTCTTAGAAGAACAAAGCATTAAAGTTAATATTTAAAGGCGTGTCAATAACGTCCGAAAAACGCGAATTTTTGTATTATGAGGTTTTTTTTGTTCTCCCTAACCCATATTCCAGGCCAAAACGCGCTTCCCTGAGACATTTTCTCACTCCTACTCATCCAATCTATTCGAAACCAACAGGGCATGTGTGAAAAATAAGCATCTACAAGTCCTGTTAAGACCATTGCATCCCCAAAAGCCTTCCTTGGGTACCTCACTTGGGAGAACCTAGTCTCTCCACCATCGGTAAACTGATACCACGTGGACAAATAGTTCCATGCACAATGACGTATGTGCATTTACGTCGAGACCAAGTCCAACGCAAAAGCGACATCTAATTGAAAATCTGTCTAATTGAACGTGACACTTCATATGCATCGATATGATAGTTTCATTCTTTTGTGCAGTCATACTTCCGAGTGTATATCCCACTCAAATTAGGCAACTAATCAACAACACCCACGGAAGGCCTCAAGGTCAACTTCACGAATATTTGTTTGCTCCCTGCGAGGCCAGCACTCTATATCCTATCCTTTCTTTCTCAAAAGTAGGGCTTCTAATCGAATCATTCGAATTGAATTCACCCCTGTTCAAATTCGAATTGAATTCACCCCTGTTCAAATTCGAATTGTTTGAACAGATAGACGCACTAATCCTATGTAACCCATTTGAATACAATCGAATCGAATCGAATTCGAATTATCCGATTCGATTAGAAGCGCTACTCTAGATGTATGTGCAGCTTTATCCTTGCCTGATATTGAAGTGCTATTGTTGAAACGCATGCCTCGTTCAGACGAAAGTAGGCAATGCTACACCATCCCTTGCTCTAATTTATAATCTCCTTCGGCTTGTACCTCGCTCATTTTGTACTCCACATGTCTTGCACTTCGAACTGAGTCCCCTCTCTCCAACAATACTCACAGATATGCCTACTGGGTAAAGCTTCTGTTATGAGCGACGGGGTTGTACCAACCGTGGGGCAGGGGATGGTGTTTCCATGTTTGGTGAAGGGTAGAGGGCATCTGCTCCTGGCCCAGGACTTCGTACCTCGGTGCTAGAGGGTATTTCGAGAGCATGTGTTGAAGATGCATGAATCCTTAGTTACCAGACGGCCATGCGGCTCACAAAGGCATCATTGATTTTACTGGTATCGGTCTAGTGGGGCGCGAGCATAGAGAGTTGCAATTTGCATTTCAAGATTAAAATTTGCCATGGCACGAAATATGAGAAGGATAGAGGGAGAGCGAGAGAGTGAGAGTAAGAGAAAGAGAGGGATAGCGGGAGAGAAGCAAGAGAAAGAGAGAGAGAGAACGTTGGAAAGTAGAATGACCAAGAGAGAGTTTTTTTTTTTGTGTGAGATGGTATGTGACCATGCAAAGACCGTATGTATGAGAATGTTTTTTAGGTATTTCTATCGGCTAGTGGTGTCCTCAGACTAGTGGTTAAATCAGTTATTCTAGTGGTGTCTTAGTGGTTAATTCTGGTGGGGCCCCAGTAGACCGACATCAGTAAAATCTTTGACGCCATACATTATACCCGGAAACGGAACATAGGGAGATTAAATTTTGTACAACAAGGTTTATCCTCTCGTACTCTCTTTCATGGATTTGTAAACATTAAATCATTCAAAGCAGGTCACATATATCATTTCTCATCTGCTTTGTTGCCCAATGGGTTGCAATGACAGCCTAAACTTGCGCCTAAACTTGCCCTCAGTCAATGTAGTGGCAGAAAAACTCTCACTGTCCCCATTCCATCCAGAAATATGTCGACATGGAAGCAATACCAAGATGAAATAAGTGTGCTAAAAAAAGTATATATTTATTCTCACGGGATGTAAGAATAGGTATTTTACATCCCCCGTGAGATTATCCCTTTACTGACAAAATTTAGTTAATCTTACATCCCGTGAAAATAAGGGGTTTACACCGGTGTGAGATTATCTTCTTCCTTGATTTTTCCTCCGTTACCGATCATGAAAATAATCATGCGCTCACCACATTTATGCACTACAGCAAAAAAATAATAATTAAAGGTATCCTTTCGCGCTCTGCTCATTCTCACTAGTCTACTTCAACGTGTATGTATCCTCAACTTCAGTCTCGAATGGGAAGCACTACTATCTCTCAGTTATATAAGTACCTGGTTCGTCCTTTGGTGTCTTTCTCTTCGCCAATCAGTCTTCGCACAGTCTTTACCTTCCCCATCTACCAGCCTTCAACCAACATCTCATTCTCCAGAGCTTATTTTTTCGAAATGAAGTTCCACGTCGCCGCTTTCACTGCTGCCTTCGCCACTTTCGGCGCTGCGCAAACTCTCAAAATCCCAACTCGGTCCGGTAGCATCGTTTCTCTCCCCACACCGAGCATTATCTCTGGAGTTAAGGACTTCGCCAACAAGGAGTTCGATCGTGGACGTCCTTGCAACTCTGATGACGACACTGGATCCAGCAACGCTGTCTTCATCCTTAAGGATGGTGCGACTTTGAGCAACGTTATCATCGGAGCAAACACTCTTGAGGGAGTTCATTGCGAGGGTGCTTGCACTCTTAAGAACGTCTGGTTCCGTGACGTCTGTGAAGGTACACACATTCTTATGTACTGAGCCCCCGTTTCAATCACAAAAGCTAATGTTTTTCTCCTTTAGATGCCATCACTCTTAAAGGTACCGGAAGCGTCTTGATCCAAGGAGGTGGAGCTCAGAACGCTAAGGATAAGGTTGTCCAACACAACGGAAGAGGAACAGCCACCATCAAGGACTACACTGTCGTCAACGTCGGCAAACTCTTCCGCAGCTGCGGTAACTGTAGCAAGAACGGTGGCCCAAGAAACGTCATTGTCCAAAACGTCAAGGCCAAGACCGTAAATGCTGATCTCGTCGGTATCAACTCCAACTATGGCGACGTTGCTATCATCTCTGGATCGTGCGGAACTGGCATCAAAAAGGTCTGCCAGGAATTCAAGGGCATTGTCAAGAACGGCAAAAAAGAATCTCCAGAGGTCTCAACCACCGCTAACTGTCGTGGTGATCAAGCCAAGTTCATCCCCGCCTGTTAACAACGTGCTACGGAGAGACTTCTGGTCATGTTTGATGACTTTTCGGGTATCTGGCGTGGAGCGGAATCCTAGAAAAGATTGATAATAAACGAAGTTGTTTAAAGCGGAAGTGGGAGTAGGAACGTGCTTGAAATAAGGAGGGATCGCGAGATGCGAGACGCTCTGTCACGTCGATCCGCTGAGATTTTAGACCTTAGGTCTATATATTTGTTCGCAGCGAGCGAGCAGCATCTTTCCTCTTTTCGTTCACTTGGATTGAGCTTTGAAGGGGCTGCTATTTTCGACTTGTCCTCCAACAGCCGCGGACCAAATCCAAAAGAATGTTCCTACGATGATGATCGTACAGCAAGCGGTAACCAGCGCCATCATCCTCCACTATCCACAAAACAATGCTGTTGGCTTGTTCCCAATTGAAACGAACATGACTTTTTCAGGCCTTTTAATTTTTTTCGACCTGAACTTCACGGCCTTGGACTTGAGGCATTTCCCAGAAGTCGAAGTCCCAGGCGCGGACACAGACCCTTGAGAGATCACCGCATCGGACACGACAGGTCGAGACTTTACATTCTTGGATTTACGAGGCTTCGGAAGAGCCGAGGTACCAGACACAGGTACAGTCTCTTGAGAAACTGACGCCTCGGGCACGAGGACCTGAGGACCTGAGGATCAGCGGGGGGCAAGGGAATTTTTTTTTAGAGGGAGGCATTGTTGAGATGGTGAGCGGATGAGCGATAATAGCTGAGTGGATGCACTACAGTTTCATAAAATAAAAAAAATAAATCTCATGGGGTCATGCTGTAAAATGCAAGCGACCATTTCGAATATGCCATCTTTGGCATCCCGCTTTTCCGCCTTTATTTTCTTTCCTCCATGGAACGAATAAACCAGACCTGCAGAAAGGCACTCAACCACATTTGTCGCCATCCATTGCGTTTTCTTTCAGCCTATCTAAACATCGGCTTTTGCCAAGCTGCATGCAGAGATAGATAGCCATCTTCAAGCATGTATCATCAGAGCTCTCCTCAAGTCCAACCAAGATGAACGTGGATGGCTTGGACATTACCCTGCTCACAGGTAATTGAATTATCGGTGCGCCAAACACAGGCGTGAAGACAAATCGATGGTAGAGGTTTTTTTCTTCTCTTGACCTTCATGGAGTCGAATATGATCACATGGCCAACTCTCCTTACCCTTTTTTTTATGTGGACCCAAAGAAATATTTCGAGCCATTGGTGGCAAAATGAAAACCGAGAGAGCGAGACCGAGGAGGGCAAACAGACGGACGAATGGCAGAAGCCGATCACTGCACGGCACCTTCTTACAGCTGGCAAAAATAGTAGTAGAGTGTGGTGCAATTCTATTCAGGATGTCGAGAACTAGTCACCGTGAACAGGTTCCTTCTTTTCAAAAGCTTTTTTTTTCTTGTTCCGAAGATCGCTCAAAAGAAGCAGCCCATGAAACACTCATCAAAAGTCTCGCACAACTCCAATGCAAAGTTCACCAGCGACCAAGAAGGACGCGCCCTGTTTATTCTTTGCACTGCAAAACATACAATTATGCAAGTTTCTATTTTTTACCTCTTTTTATGATTCACACGCATTTCTCCCACACATCTTCTCATCCACCTTCTCAATCATCAAACATCCACCTCGCGAGAAATCCTCCTTTCTTCTCACATTCACTCTTTCACATTCAATCGTCCCCCCGTCCCCACACATTTCTTCCACGACTCTCAATCTTTCTTTGTTCCCGCATTCTTCTAAACAACACACTCATCACCATGTCACCCGTTCACGGAAAACACTTTGTCACCGACCCAAAGACTCTCGTCAAGGACTCTCTCCACGGCTTCGTCCTCGCCAACCCTCACCTCGCCCTCGACGAAAAGGAAAAGGTCATCTTTACCAAGGACCTCGCTTCCGTCCGGTCCAACCAAGTCACCTTGTTTTGTGGTGGTGGGTCTGGTCATGAACCCGCTCATACCGGGTATGTAGGCCACGGTATGCTCTCGGCCTCGGTCTCGGGTCACGTCTTTGCCTCGCCTTCCTCCTCTCAAGTTCTCTCTTGTCTCCGTCGAGTCTACTCTGAAAAGAAAGGTACCTTGGTCGTGATCAAGAACTATACCGGTGATGTCTTGAACTTTGGTCGAGCCGTCGAGCGATTCAAGTCTGAGCATGTTAACCAAGGGAAACCCGTTCCCAAGGTTGCCATGGTCATTGTCGGAGATGATGTCGGAGTCGTGAACGAGAACGATGATGACGAGGGAGGTGTGGGTCAACGTGGTTTGGCAGGTACGGTTCTTGTCTACAAGCTCGCGGGTGCTTGTGCTGCCGATGGTGGATCCCTCGAAGCAGTCAAGCAAGTGGCCGAATATGTCGCCAGTCATACCTTCTCCATCGGATGTGCCCTCAATGCAGCCTCAATCCCCGGTCAGGGGTTTCCTCGTACTTTAAATGATGACGAGATCGAGGTCGGTATGGGAATCCATAACGAACCGGGGTTCGAAAGGAAGAAACTCGATGCCGCGGATATTCTGGTCCGGAACCTGGTTGAACATATCGTCTCAAGTCTTCGGTTCAAGGCCTGCAAGGAAAACAAGTCTCGTGTTGTCTTGTTCGTCAACAACCTCGGCGCAACTTCAAACCTCGAGATGGGGCTAGTTACTAAATTAGCTGTGGAGGCTGTCAAGGCTCAGGGGATCAGGATCGAACGTGTCTACTCGGGCACGTACATGACTGCATTGGCTATGCCTGGTGCCAGTATTTCGCTGTTGGTCCTCCCCGAGGAGGAGTCAAGGTCTCAAGATATTTTGTCCTTGATCGATTCGCCTGCTTACTGCCCCGGTTGGATCAACCATGCCAAGGTCGTCGATGCCGGTAGCACGGACGAATCGGCAAAGGGTCCATCTCAAACTTTTACACCCGCAAAGGATGCCCGTTGGGAACGCGTTATCGAGACTGTGTACAAGAACGTGGTCGACAAAGAACCGGAGGTGACTCGACTGGATCAGATCATGGGCGATGGTGACTGCGGCGAGGTCCTGCTATCTGGCGTGTCCGCTATCCATGACGCCTCCAAAAAGTCTGACCTGCCCCTGAAAGATCCATCTTCTGCGTTGGCGCACATGTCTGCAATCCTCGAAGGCGCCATGGGAGGAACGTCCGGTGCCATCTACTGTCTGTTTTTGGATGGTCTGGCACAGAGTCTGAGCGATGTCAAGGGTGTCAACGGATCGCCAACATTATCGCCTAAGGTCTGGGGCGCGGCTATGGTTCAGGCAATCGATACGTTATACCAGTACACGACAGCGCGTCCCGGTCACAGGACCTTGATCGATGCCCTTGAACCATTTGCCAGCTCGCTTGCCAAGACTGATAATCTCGACGAGGCCCTCAAGGCAGCGAGAGCAGGTGCCGAGGCAACAGCACAGATGAAACCCAAGCGTGGTCGTGCAGCATATATGGGAAGTGATCATCAAAAGGTTCAGGATGCCGGTGCCGCAGGTCTCGTTGCAGTCTTGGAGGGTATTGCCATAGCTCTCAATAGCTCCTCGTAGGCCAAGAAAGAAAAAGGTGCGCGAGAAAAATAATAAATGTCCAAGCAGGAGGATTAGCTAGACTATTATGTTGTCGTTGGTTGTACTGGGGCAACGGATGAAGAGGATGGAACAGACTCTTCACGCGATTATGCTATGTTGTTGAAAGAGCGCATCTTACTTTTTCGTGTCACCATTTGTCGAACAGTGCAAAAAACCGCGATGGGCCTTGACTCTACCACACGAGAGAGCTTTACAGCTGAAGAAGAGGCTCACTGAAATGCATGTCATGTTAACGAACCAGTAAAATTCACTTGTCCCTACACTAAACAAGATGTGCAGCTTGAGCGGAAACCCACGGCTACGATATTATTTTTATTGTGTTTGTGGCAAATCAAAAATTTTGAACAGTGGATCCGTGAGGAGACACTATGGCAGTTGTGTAGCAGTAAGGAAGCAACTTCTTACAGCCAGAACGGTGCAAGAAGCGAGTGAGCCTTCATGTGATTCTCCACCTCCACCCACATTTGATGTTGAGAATCTTGCTCGTGGTCCAAGTTCTTCAGCATCGTCAGTATTAGGAGTCGTTCCTTATATTGACAGTACGTTTGCCGTGCAGAATGTGCATGATTACCCAGTGATTGTAAAGAAAATATAATGCTAACTAGGTATGCATTTTAGTCAACAGCAGATGATAACTCGATTGGAAAAGATGTGGCAAAAGTGATGCGATGATTGGCACGGTCTGTGAATCGAGATTTTGTGTGTAAGTGAACAAAGTTGTTCACAAAAGAGTCCATGACATCGATCACGTTCATGGAGGTAATACAGCACCCTTCTCTAGTCCAAAAATTGTAGGCACCTTCCAATCTGGCTGTCACTCTCTTGTTTTCTCACCCTGCCCTAAAAAACATTTAAGTTATCGTGTACAGTAAATGCTCAGCACTAATGTGTCTAATGAGTTGGTGTCAGGTTCGTGTCAGGTTCGGTAGATGTCGATCCAAGACCTCTGTTCTATTGTGCCGCCTGGTACGAATCCGCACTTCCACGCAACAGTCCATCTTCCATCCTTGAGGTAACCTGAACACACAAACGTGAAGTGTCTTATGCTACTGAACAGTTCTACTAACTATTTCTATTAAACCAGACCTCCATCGCATCATAGGCTCTGCACACGCTGCAAGTAATCGGATGCTTAATTCGCCACCGACTCTCTCTTTCTCTCAGTCTCTATTTACCTGCCCTCTCTGCCTCCTGGCTTCTGTTGGTTCTCAGAAAATGGAAGGGCCTCAGGTCTGTAAAGGAATGGATTAGCGAGGAAGTCTGAAAAGCTGGAACGGAATATCTCCGCGCTTTTATTTCTATGCCGCTCAACGGTGCCGGTCGTGAGATTTCAAGCGAGAAAGCCAAGACTAGTTGCGGGATGGATAGAAAACGCAGGCCAGACTCCAAGAGGACGTTCACGATCATCATCCTGTCGTCCTTGATTGAACAAAAAGTCGCCAAGCGAACACAGTAAAGACCCAGGTCGCGTACAGTCTCTTGGTCTGAGAAAAAAAAAGTCAAAGTCGTCGACTCGTCCTACTTAGGGTTTTTATGTCTTCTTTAGTTGTAGCTGGTTATTATCGCCACTTTAAGCGGAAACCGGCCATCAAACTTCTTCCAACATAACACGGTGATGACACCAGAGCGACTCCTTGCCTGCAATAAAAATCTTCAAGTACTGGAGACGATCCTTGCGTGCCCAGTCCCTCATACCGCAATGCAACTCAGCTTTATTAATAGTCTTGTCGTGACGATTGTCAATCGACTCTTTCTTGCGTCTATTCACGCCTCTTTTCACTTTGTCTTGCCCCTAATCTGACTCTGGGTACCCTTCAGACCTGTCGCGTTCTTGTCCTGGTCGAGAGGCCTCAGAACTCTTGACCGCTTTGAATTAGGTGGCGGAGTGAATCCTTGCTCACATTTATGATGGATGCATAGGTTGATGATAACTTGACTAGATTTTCCCTTTTGGGCTTGAGGTCAGTGGCGACGGAAGCCTTGGATTGTCTCTTTGGGACGTCCTCGGCACACTGTCCGAGCAAGCTGCAGTTGATATGGACCGACTCGCAGAGAACGCTCGACGAAGATGCCAGGGAGGAGTAGTGCCCATGGTTACGGTCGAAACGGGACTCAAGCTCACCCTGGATATTGTAATCCTGAGTGGCAACAAAAGACCTGGCCAACGGAGAGTCAACCATTCTCTGCGAAGTGCCCCAGGTCGTCAAAGATTCTCCGTGTTAGCCTTGTTAAAGCCAAAAGAATCCAACTCGATTCGCACAGTGTGGATGTGATCCGTGCTTTGAGCAATGCCATTGTTCGAGTCCTTCTCTTCATCCTTCAATGCCCAAAGACTCAGTGCATCGATGTGGTTCTGGTCGTCAAAAGACCCCAAAGCTTCCTCCTCAAACTCGTCGATCTCATCCTCAGCGGTTGTCATATTCTGAGCTGCCCGTCGAATGAGTTGCGCCTGTTCGTCAATCAGGCTACAGGGAAGAGAGATCAAAGTAAAAGTCAGACTACTTCCTCCATGCGGTTCATAGACAGACTTGCGATACACAGAAAAATATATAAAAAGGAAAAGAAAACTTACACAGGGGGTCGACCTCTCATTCTTTCTGCCATATCGATCATGCTCGATCATGTATAGTCGAAGGAGGAGGATGGCTAGATGGCAATGGTTATAGTCGTCTTCAATGTCCTTGAAAAGGGTGTCGTCATTGAAACAAGCCAGGAAGTTCTTTGCAAAGTTGATACCCTTTGGGATATAGATGCACGAACCCAACTTATACGATCCGGTGTGTGAGAGTCGGTCAATATCTCCTCGCTGGCCAATTTCCGTCATATTGAGGCCAGAAACGTGGTCCATATCATCACATACACGTGTGAAATAGCGCTATTCCCATTGACTCCAGATGACTTGATGGAGCTTGTTGATGGCGGACCTGGATGAATTGAACGTCTTCCAACCGGCTGTGTCACCACCAGTCCATTCAATCGACATCTCCTTGTGGAGATGGAATCCACGAAAGAGCTCCCAGAGTTTCTCGTCGGCAATCTTGAACTTCGGCTCTCGACGTTCTGGAGCGCACCAGAATAGCATGTAATCGATTCTTTTCTGCAGTGACATATCCCAGAAGATACTACAGCAGAAGACGGAGAGGACTATCAGTGACAGTACCTTACTCAAGGCCGAACGCGTACATGGATGAAAAAGAGCAACGTTCAAAACAATAGAAGAGCAGCTTACACGTTATCCCATCCAGAGGTGGCACCCGCGAGTTACTGGGGATGGTTGTACGCCAACATCTTGCCGTCAGGGCGAGAGCTTGTCCGGTCTGTGGAATATTTTTTCATCGGGTTCCAGTGCCCCGCCATGAGGTTGTCATCGCCAGTGTACTAGTTGACCGTTCTCTTGAAATCAACAGCGAGCTTGACGTGTGCCAGCTGGCGACCTGAGATACCCGAGAAACCGACACAATAACCTTGGCAGTGGACCATGTAGACCATAGACTCTGCTTCGTGACGGGAACTGAAAACGAGCCTACGTTGTCACATACCAGGTCATAAAGTATTTGACCCGTCTTTGCTCCACCGTTGCGTTTGCTGTCATATTCTTGGCACAAACCTAACAGTAGGGGTTGAACCAGCTTCTACCGCACCGCACCTGTAAATCACCGTTACTGCGATCGAAATCAGCTCCACATGTCTTACAAGTTCGAACCTTGGGTTCCAAAGGTAGAGAAACTGCTCCTGCTTTCTCGTCCCAATCCTTCAACAACTAATGAAAATGGGAACATGTTAGTATCATCCCATCAGAGTCAATGATCCAAACGATTTCCCTTATGGTTTACCTTTTTATATCGTCCTGCGTAGTAGCAAACACGACAAAGGTCTCCATATGAACCAACGTGCAAAAGGTCCCCATGCTTTCCACGCGGAGGAAATAGTCCATCATGCCAGTGGCCGAGTTCCGCCTCACAATCTACACACTCCCGACCTTCTCAAAAGAGAGTGTGCATGAAAAGGCTCATCCTGGCCAAAAGCGCCAATGCGTGTGCTTGTCTTGTGTGAGTTTCGCACCATCAACCCAATACTCTGGACGCACCAACTCTCTGTTTTTCTATTCATCAAATGATCTGAACAGTCGTTCATTTTCCCAGAAAGCTAAAATTCAGAAACAGTATAGTAATTTGCTATTTTCTTACGTCTTTGTCAAAAGGTGTGGTTCATGTCCGGTAGATAAAGTCTTATGATTTAGTTGCCGACAAGATATTAAGCATAGGGCTCGCTGAGCGCACCACGTCGAGTCGCCACTCTATTGAAAAAAAAAACAAAGTTAGTAGCTCTTGTTACAAAACTCTCCAAAAAAAAAAAAAAAAGCCGCTACCATTTTATCATTACCATTCGGCAATGCATCTCCATCGTCGTCAACAATGGGCCGAGCATGAAGCATGGGTAATGGAGTCATAGCTTCAAGGGTGCTGGTAGTCGCGGTAATTGGTGGTGGGCTCATATGCTGTTTCCGTCGGTGTCTTCTAAGAGACCCCGAGTCAGTATATCCGAGGTCGCATTCTGGGCATGGAAGCTTGTAATGAATCTGCTTGTGCTTCCGCCACTGTTTTGATCCCTCGATAACCTTGCGACAGATAGAGCAGTGGTAGATGAATAGCTGATGTTTGTCTTGCTCGTGCCGAACACGTTTGGGTTCTGAGTTGAGAAAGGTCGCCTTGCACCCTGGGAGCCTGCAGCTGATTGTCCGATGTCCTGACATCTCACATACGTGAACTGTCAGGCTGGCCTCGCTCTTGTAACTTTTGTAGCAGAGATGGCACAGGAAACGCCCGTTATCGTCCATCCTGTAGTGTATATGGTGGCGAGGAAAAGAGAGAGTGGAGAAGAGGAGGAGAGAGAGTGGATCAAAATAAGGAAGAAAAAAATGTTTTCTCTGGATGTCATTGATTTGGGGTTGATTGAACAATCCAGCGCGGCTCATAGCGTTAAATTTTAATTATATTTCGCGTCTCCTTCAAAAATAAGGTTGAAAAATGGAACAAGCGTTTGCCAGATGGATGATAGTACTCATGGTCCTATCCTAAGCTGTTGCCTCAATGGCGATTTCCCGTCTCGTTCTATGTATCTGTGCCTTATATGTTCAGGAACTCGTCTCACTCTCTTTATTTTATTTCTAATTTATTATTTTTATATATTTTTTAGTATCTGAGCCAATGTCAACGTCGAAGTAAGGACTCTCCCATCAAGCCAGCTGGCATGCCGAGATCAACATTCATCGAACGAGAGCAGGCTACTTCCTGCTACAAGCAAGAAATATGCCCTTCAAACCAAATGATTTTACATTGAATTCCCTTCATCAAAACGAAAGCAATCCTCAAGTCTGACCGACGAGTGGACCTGATAGTTGTCAGAATTCAGGCAGAGTCCACATGAATACGTGTGGAGGGTTGCTGTTTTTGCATTGCCTCTCACTCAAATGGACCTGGACACTACTACCATTTTCGAATCGTTATAGACCGTGGACTAGATGTCCTTGAAAGTTCATTTCAACGGCTTAGGACCGCCGATCAACAACTTACGTCTTATCTTCTAGAACGCCAGGGTGAGCCATATGGATACACATGATTTGCTAGCGTAGGACTGTGTTTACTTCAATTTGCAAAGCTTAGCCAATGCTGTATTACCTTAATAGCAGTGCTGGCTCACGCATCATCCTCTTTTGGACATGTCCCTGGTCCAACCACACAGACAGGGACAGGTTGGACGTGAGAGTATCGGGTAATAGTTAATAGTTGTAGATGTGTGATTGGTGTGGACGTCGAAACTTGATCAAGGTTTGGCGGCAAGAGAGTCAAACCGGTTTGTGGCTAGGACCAGTTCGGTGAAAGACTTAGCATGGTCCGTTCGTGGCATTGACGTTGAATTAAGGACTGGATCGATTGAAAAGTCTTGAACGTCTGAGATCCGTGCAAGTGACACAACGCTGTTTATCACCAAGAATCTGATCCCAGGGCTTATCGATGGCAGGAGGCCCAAAGGCTCTTGGAGGATCGAATCAATTAGTGGGTGTAAAAAAGCATTAGAACAATAGTTGTAATATATTATATGACTAGATGATACTACAAGACAAGTACAGACTATTTCCCTTCTTTAGCGACCAACGTATCTGAGCTCCATGGGACGAAGGGCTAGATAAGCGACCGAGGTCAAGACCAAGGCCATCTCGAAACCTAAATCACCTCCATACGTACCCGTCAACTTGCCCACAGGCCCAATATACCAGGTCTGGTTCATACCCAAGACCGCACCGACAACACCGATCACACCGGCAGCACCGGCCGCCAGACCCCAAGGCAACTTGGACTGGTCACCATAGTCGTTGACGTTATAGCCGGTTCGACGACGGAAGACGAAATGTTCCAGGGCCAAGACGACGACAAAAGGTGTGGTCCAGTACGAGAGAATAGACAAAAAGTTGTTCAAGATCGCTGACAGATTGGCCTTTCCAGCGACACCAGCCACTGTGTACGCGACCGCGACCAAGATAGTCCAGATGAAACGGGGCACTCTTTGGAAGGGTTTACCCAAAGTCTGGATCGACAACGCAGCCGAATAAGTGTTGGGGACGTTGTTGGAGACTACGGACAGGGCCAAGAGGAAGACCAAGAATTTACCGAATCCACCGAGCGAAGAAAGCGAAGTACCGAGGACACTACCCAAACCGGCCTCACCATCCTGATAAATCGTTTCCCAGGCAGGGTTGTTGATCAAGGCCGTTCCATAAAGAGCTCCGAGGGATTCGACAAAGACCAAGGGGATAAAGAGACCCAAGAACGTCAGCCAAAAAACCTTCCAGGCACTGGTATCCTCGGGTAACATCACATTATAATCCGCCGCAATGGGGGCCCAACCAATGACGGATCCGAAGACGACACCTCCGAAACTGAGCACGGATCCTGCCAAGTCTGCGCCTGAACTAGTCGAGGGGGTCCAAGAGTAGTATTCGTGGCCGGTTCCGTAGAGAATACACATGATGATCGAAATGAGAATCCAGGCATAACGTTCCCACTTGTGGACGAGATCGTAACCGAAAAAGCAAATCAAAAGGGTGACGACGGAAACGATGATAATGGCGACATCGAGCGGGAGCTTTTCACCACAGACATAGACTAAAGTCTGGCCACCGAGAATGACGGCAATGACAGAGAATCCAATCTAAATCGTTGACCAGAAAATAAGTGAGTAAACGAAAGCGCTCGCATTTCGACACCGAAGCTGCATGATCGCTCTACTTTTTTTTTCTTTTTTTTTTGTTCCTCTCCATTCCTTTGCGGGCTCATTTTCTCAGCCCCCCCTGTACCTGCATTGCAAGGGAACAGCGACCCCGCAATTTTTTGTTTTTTTTTGTGAACGTACCTGAGTGATAATGTTCAAAAGCGAAAGGAAGACAGCGCCCCACCAACCAAACGAGAATCTCGAGATGACCATCTGACGCAATCCCAATTTCGGTCCCAGAGTCGCGCAAAACGCCGTCGTAAAACAACCGAGGATCGTGAACCCAACGATCGACAAGATTGTGTCCCGAAGGCCCATCCCAAAGACCGCAGGTCCCAAAGTTCCGATGGGAACCGTGGTCAGGACACAATTGACGGACCACCACATCAACAGGTTGTTGATCACTCCCTTGGGTTGACGATCCTCGGGCATGACACGTTCGATACCCCGAAGTTCAACCCCCATAAAGATCTTGCGAAGCCAGGCCTTGATCGGTCCACCAGCTTCAGGGTTCTTGACATCGGTCATGGCATCGACGGGAACTTTGGAGTCGCCGTCGACGTTGACGGGGATTTTGCCCTCGTAGAGCACTTGTGGCTCCTGAGACTTTTCCAAATCGTGGGACATTGGGTTTAAAAAAATCAGGGGAGGAGGAGGGGGGGGGGGCTGGGTTTCAACGAAAGAAAAGGACGGAGGGAGTGCAAGGGAAGGAAGGAAGGAAGGAAGGAAGGAAGGAAGGAAGGAAGAGGTGGAGTTGAATCCGGGAGGAGGGTGGAGTTGAATCCGGTACGGAGGGAGGAGAGGAGGGGTGGAAGAAAGGAAAGGAAAAAAGAAGAGAAAAAGAAAAACAGGGAAGTGGGGAAAAAATACAAGAGGAAGCAAATTTTAAGAGCATAAGAAAATCGACGGTCAGGCGAGGTGGTACCTCTGCTTTGTTCGGAAAATCCGCGGGATGTGCCGGTGTCCAAATGGCCTCGATTGGTCGATTGGAGAGAGAGACGTTGACAAATAGCAATTCTTCCACGGACAAGGACGGAAGTGCTGTTCGTGGACACAGAGTTTGGGCTCCAAAGTTCTCTCTTTTCCTCCCGCGTGAACAAACGCCGTGTGGACTTTTTACAAACGGGCGGGGCTTGAAATAAGCTGTGAACACAAACTAGTTTGTTTGTCCAAATGACCTTTGAATTTCCTTTTTCCCTTTGTTTTGGTTTGGTTCTGCGACCAATGGCAGTGCTTAGTTCATGTTCTTTTTTTTTTTTTTTTTTTTTTTTTTTCAGTCGATTCGATCGCAGAACCTAAACCCCCCTTTCCCTACTTACAACATCATTACAGCACCTTGTGTTCGTTCCTCTGTGTGTTGCCAATGCATTGTGTTGTCAGGAAACAGCAGCTGCCACTCTCTTCGCCCCCTTAAGTTAGATTTCAATCACCATTTATTTCCCTCGCCGTAGCCGTGGGGTCGCTCTTGCTCTTTACCTGTCTTCGTTCACAATTCCCTCGCGCAATACCGATATTGACTCTTACACACGCGGTACTTCAGGTAAACACCCTTGTTACTTATCAATATACGGTCTGTCTCTGTTCACTATTCCCTTGCACAATACCGATATTGACTCTAGCACACGCGGTACTTTAGCATATTGATTTAGATCGTCGTTTGGATTTCCATATCCACCCCATATCCTCCCTCGAGCAACATCACCTTCTCTCAGCATCAAGCCGACTGCCTCTTCTACACATCACGATCACACTCACGATCACCATGGTGTCCGAAAACGTTCTCCAGCTCTGTCAAGCAACAGAGACAGTCAGCTCGGTCCTTGCGAAGGATCCAACCGCGGCACCCGGCGAGGTCGTCAAGAACCTCTATGGACACCACAAGAAAGTCTTCAACTATGATCCCGAAAACAACCGACCAGCAGCATCTGCTCAGGCGCAGGAGCAGGCGCTCAAATGCGGTCGCTGGGGCCCGACGCAGCCAAGCTCTCTCTTCCTACAAGCATATGCCGATGCACTGAGCTGCTTGGAAGCTGATCCCATGTCCGGGCTGGTCTCTCCTCCGTTAATGGGGTCTCATGGAATAGTACCTCTCACCGTCATTGCCCCATTAGCAGACATTATGCGACACTGTTCCAACATGATTGTGCGCGCTGAGCGGGAGGTCTTCTTCATCACGTGTTCTTGGTCTCCATCAGTCGCACAGAGACTGGTCAAGGATGCTCTCATCGAGCTTTCGAGAAGAGCTGGAGTGAGGGGACAGAAAGTGGTGGTCAAGATGATGTACGACAAGGCCACGGCAGCGAATGCAATCTACTCACATCAGGTGGTAAAGCCAGAGGTATACTCAGGTGAAAAGATTCAATTGCCAAAGCCGGAAGAAATACCGAACCTGGATCTTGAAGTCATCAGTCTTCACAAATTGGTCTTGGGAACACTGCACGCCAAGTTCTGTGTTGTGGATCGCAAGGCGGCGGCGGTGATGAGCAACAATATGGAGGACAACGACAACGTGGAGATGATGATCCATGTGGAAGGGTCAATTGTCGACAGCATCTACGACACAGCGCTCATCACCTGGAACAACCACTTCAATCCTTCTCTTCCCTCGCACGATACCCCAGCCACCGAAGTTGGTCTGCCCACTTCCGACCGAGAGCCCGTATACTTGGATCGCAGCCCATCTCGCGAACAACACGAAAGCACCGCCGACGGCCAAGCAGTCCGTCTCCCAGAGCACATGCCCGACGACCCGCATTGGGACATCGACATCAACGGCGAAATCACGCGCATGCAATCCTGCTACTCCATGAAACCGCACGAATCGCACCTGCAAGCCGTAAACCGCCAACTAAATCTCGCATGCAAGAACAAAATCCTGCCCTCTGGACCTGAGATCCCTGAAGGTGAAGAAATGACACCCTACATCTCTTCCATGACACCTGCACCCGTGCCCATGGCCCTGGTCTCGCGCCCGCCCTACGGTCCCCTAAACATGCACAACGTGTACGTGCCGCAGAACGAAGCCTGGCTCTCCTGCATCCGCAACGCGCAACGCACAATCTTCATTCAAACACCTAATCTCAACGCCGCTCCTCTCGTCCCAGCTCTTGCTGCTGCTCTGAAACGCGGCATTCAGGTCACGTACTACATCTGCTTCGGGTACAATGACGCTGGGGAAATCCTCCCTGGCCAAGGCGGAACGAATGACCAAGCTGCTCAAGCGCTCGTTGAATCCATCACTGCGGAAGAACGCCAGCGTCTTCATATCTGTTATTATGTAGGAAAGGATCAAGACCACCCTATCCATCAGAGCTTCAAGCAAAGGAGCTGCCATATCAAGCTCCTGATCGTGGATGAGCATGTGGGCATTCAAGGGAGCGGAAATCAGGATACGCAGAGTTGGTATCACAGCCAGGAACTTAATATCATGCTGGATAGTGAAGAGATTTGTCGCAAGTGGAGAGAGGGCATTGAGCGGAATCAGAATACGGCGAGATATGGGGTTGCGAGCGAGGATGGTGTTTGGAGGGATAAGGATGGCAAGCCTGGGGATGGGTATATGGGGCATCCGGGGAAGGTGGAGGGGCTTATTAAGGGGGTGGGAGGGATGTTGAAGAAGATGAAGGATAAAGGGGGTGTTTAGAGAAGACTACAGTGCGATCAAATAAATTGCGAATTTCGACCCCTAGCTGAGTTTATTACGGGTACAACATCGAACATTGTTCTGGAACTCAATTGTTGGCTGCATCCATTCGTACGCGTGTGTCGCAAACAGTGAACCTTAATGCAGTACTTGCGATCAGAAAGAAGGCGTAATGCAGCATTTGCGACGTCCAAGCCTGTCACGGACCAATCTAGTGTCAAAACTATCCCAGTATCGGTGACCCGCCTTGTTTATCCTGGGTCATATATCCTGCCTGATATACCTCGCCTTGTTTATCCTGCGTCACTCGTCCCGCTTGATATATCTCGCCTTGTTTATCCTGGGGCACATATCCTGTCCAACTACCACTAGATCTACCTCAACTCTCAGCCTGCTTCTTTACCTCCTCTTGGTACCAACCCGAGTAACCGCAGCCCCAAACCAGTATAAATAGGACCAAGTTGATATGGTGAGGTGTTTGTTTGACTGGGCCGAATCGGCAAGGAGATTGGCAGCGTTGTTGCCTGCGTCGCTGCTATGTCCTTTGACCCAACAGACTTCGACTCGTCCTGGTCGTCCCTTACACACAAACGCAATCGTAGTCCACTGAAGTGCATGATGGCAGCGTATTTTTCCCTTGTGTGAGTGATATCTGGTTAATGACCAGTCGCTTAAAGTTGTTTACCACTGACAAGTTATCAAGTCGGATGATGAACGTCCTGAGTTGGTGGGGCTGATGTGATTGCGCCAAAGAGTCCCATCAACTCTGCAGCTGTGGACGAGCTGAATGCTTGTACACGTCTCGATACCTAAGTAGGCTGATTTGGATCCAAGAATGTTATTCCATATGACATACTGGTGGTCGTGAACGAGATCTTACCAGGACCGCGGCAGGGGCCGGATTCACTAGCAGAGGTCCAACGGGGACTAGATCGAAGTTAATCTGTGCCATGGTCACAAGTATGGGTGTAGTTCCAGGTTCGACTAAGGGTACAGTGGGGTCACGGAGGCACTGTTGGTATCGTTCTGTGGCTAGTTTCCTATCCTTTGAGTTTTGGGCATTGGCTGCAAGGATGAAGTCAGCGTGAGTATATATAATGGCTAGCGTTGGCTCCAGTACGGTGTCATTGTCTGCAGGAGAAATAGGCTCTGCCAAGTCGACATTGGGGGTGGATGTAATTGAGGAAGAAGGAGGGGAGGAAAGAAATGGGGAAGAAAGAACTAAATCGAAAGGTATTGAGGGTTGATTGGTGTCCGAAGGTAAAGAGATGGGGTTCAAGGTGGATGTGAAAGGAATAAACAAAGTAGAAAAGGTGCTGCAGCACTGGTGCCACCCTCCTGTGGTCTAATGATGGATGGCTCACGAACGTCTTAATTTCTTTTTTGCGCGTATTCTTTGGTACATCTGTACTTTTTTTTCTCCTTTTTCTTTTTCTCGCGCTCTTTTTGTGACGCTGTTCTCTTGTCAATGTTGTCACTCTCGTCATCGTCGCTATCTCCTGACTGAAGATCGGGTACATTTGTTTCCTATTCCTGGGACAAATGTGGTTGATCCCGGAACCCTGTTGGGGGCAGTTTGTCGCGTCTAGCGGTTGAGAGTTTATGAGGTCGTGTCAAGTCCGAAATAAAAAGCGTAGGGTCACAAATATAACGAGAACGGGGTGAAAACTTTATTTTCACGTCTTCTCAAGCTTGCTCTTATAGAGCGTAGAACAGCCGTCGTAGTAACGTGATAGCTCTTCGTTCACTGAAAAATACGCACTAACTCCATGTAAGTTGTGCTCCCCAGCACACAACTCCCCGGCCGAGTTTCTGACAAGTTTTCGGATATTATGCCGAGGTGTTGAGAATAAAAATAACCTCGCTCACTTCTTTACACAAACTCTGGTATGTTTGAAGGTTGATCAGGGTATTTATCCCGCTTGATCATAAAAAAAATAAAAAACGGATACTCTACCGCTTACAATACCCTGTTCAATTGAAGTTGTCTGCAATGGATTTATATCTCCAGTATTTGAATTAACATTAGCAGGCACCAACAAAACCTTTCCGTCTTGCCTGATGACTCCACGTGGTATGATTCAGGAAACCCCCCGACGGGAGTCTCTATTCTTATTCAACTTGACATCGGAAAAGGCGGCAATCGTCGCATTCTAGCACGGATTGTGACTTAGAGGCGTTCAGTCATAATCCAACGGAGGATAGCTCCCGGCCATTGCCTGCTCTGGCTGGCCCAAAACCAATTATCTGAATGAACAGTTCCTCTCGTACTAAGTTCAATTGCTATTGCAACAACACTTCATCAGTAGGGTAAAACTAACCTGTCTCACGACGGTCTAAACCCAGCTCACGTTCCCTGTTGTGGGTGAACAATCCAACGCTTACTGAATTCTGCTTCAGTATGATAGGAAGAGCCGATATCGAAGGATCAAAAAGCAACGTTACTATGAATGCTTTGCTAGTTGAATAACTCGCGAAGCCCATAAGCAAATTCCACTTCTCATTGTGGACGATTTGACACTGAAGAATACAAGTCGTCGATTCTGTTGCTTTTGTACAGGTGCCCTGAATTTTTCTTTTGTTCCTATGGAATTTTCTTTGATCTTGACCAATAACGGCTGAGAGTTTATAGTGTGCAGTATGTGTAGCATATGCTGACAACACAGATGTAAGAATACGACAATGGCAGGAGGCCGCTCACCGAACTTAGTCTGTCACATGTATGTACTCGTCGGTTCCTTTCGCAAAGAACCTTTGATCGCACTACTGTCAGCATAAGAAACAGCTGTCTCCAATTTACACGTTCAAAAGCGCTCCTCTTGGCACCCAGGCGAATAGCAAAATCTTTGTAATCTAAAAATACTCTCGACCCTCGCCACATTGACGCAAGATTATTGTACCTCGAGCCCATATTGTTGATGGACAGAAGAGGCGCAAGTTGACTGCGCAGATACTACGCCGATTTCCAGAAAGGAAATATTCATACCAGTAGACCATCGCTGCGCCCAGAAAAGAAATTTTACATGGTGCTGAGGAAAAATATTTATATAAATCAAAACTTCTTTCCAGTGATTATCTTACCTCTCAATCATTCCTTCATTAAAACCACCAACCAAACTACGACTATGACTGATCTGGCCAACATCAACAAGAAGATTCTGACTGAAGGGGAGACGCTCCCAGAAGTAATGTTAAAGGATGGATCAAAGGTCCAAACTGGGACCGTTGCCACGATGTTGTATAACGTTGCTCGCTATAACGAGGGTGCCCGAGGTGACATCGAAAGGGAACTAGAACTTTCAATTCCCACGCTCGTGACCGTCGGTCTCTTCGATTTGTTCCCGGTGGAAGAATGGATTGCCGGCACCAATGCAGGACGGCGCTTTGTTGGCACCAAGGCGCTTGAACTTCTCGCTCAGAATAGGTAACCCTTGTACTATATAATACCAAACGATGATGCAAACCCATGACATGACAGAGGACTCGACCCATTTTGACACAACTTTACCACGCTCTTTTTTACTCACTCGTCCTTTTTTTTCTAAAGTCGAAAGTGATGCCTCCTTGCAACCTGCATTTTAGGAGATAACCGTTACAGCATGGAAAAGGAAAACATGGAAGATGAAAGAAAGGAAGACTGAGAGATGCTATTCCGCTCAATAAATCGTTGAATTAAAGCTGCCTACCATGGAACATCAGGAGTCCGAATCAAAAGTGGGAATTTACTTCTGCAGATCTCGACATTGCCTCTGTTCACTGAGCAACCATATCACTCCATCTAAGTAAGGATATAACATAACTGAGGCACTGAGCCAAACTAGTCAGGGTCACAACATACTGAACATCAACATCGAGCAAATAACCAAAAGAGGAGAGAGTAAGTGGCAGCAAAAAAAACTAAAAAGGCATGTTATTTGAAACATAATGACAGTTGGGGAATACAATGACGGTGCCTTAGTTGAAAACCGAATGTCCCAACCGACTTTATTCATTTTCGAGCGCACGGACGGTATGATTGAGTGTGTGTCTATTCATAATACAAAAGAAGAACTGTGGGCTTAGGCCGTGACCCTCTTTTACTGTCACTGGCCTCATAGAGCTTTGAACACATGTAGCCTCATTTTAGTGACTATACTGCAAAAACTAGGACCCTGTCTATGTGCTTCTCAGATGCCTCCCAGTCCGTGTTTGATTTCTCCAAGGCAAGGAGGAGATCGGTCAAGTCGGAATTTAATATCCAACTAAGAACCAGCCTGACGCTTTCTTGCAAATTTATTCTCGTCAACAAGGAGCATCAGCATCTGGTTCCAGGAGATCCTACCTCCAGGTCGTTAGTGCATAGTGTCGCGAGATTGGTAGCTTCACTATTGTAATTAAAGCCGATACGTTGTTTTCCTTTGGCACCTGCCCATCCTTCGACATTTCGACTTCAAATTTTGGAACCTAAAAGGCATCGCTGCAACAATCGAAATATCACTATACACCTAAAAATGTGCAGACCTGAGTGTCGATGGAGACGACACCCATGATGCGATATTGCTCCAAACTGATTGTAAAGCACTCCTACTTTGGAATTAGACTGTGCCAGGCTTGTCGACAAAAGTCGTTTAAGGTGCGAAGGTGGTTTGCACAGACTAATGTCGGCTTTGATTTTAACAAACAGGTTGTGCAAGATGTCAATACAACATTGGCCAAAAAAGGGAGGTCCATGAGAAGGACAAGGTAATCTTCTTCTGTACTTGTGGCGGCCGTAGCCATCTAGATCGATTTTAAGACTGTAAGTGGACATTCTGTAAAAATATCAGGGCGCCTTCGCCGGCACCTTTTACATGGTCTTTGGAGTATGCTTGGTTTTCGTCTCCGTATCTCCACTAAGATATCTCGCAGAGACACTCTGTCTAGTGCTAAAGAACCGTTTATAAGAGGAGTCACGATTTATGCCATTAGAACTGCGCGGTTGAAACCTTTTCAAAATGGATGGATTCTGCGAAATCGCGAAATAAGAATCCTTTGGCAATTGTTCGACCAATATCCTCAAACACTAGCATTTTTAGGACGTTCACACACCGTTCTTGCCGGTGGGCATCGAGCCATGCCACTGGAATGCGGGGGTGGGGGCAGGTTTGCGCACAGTCACATCCTCACATTGCCTGTTTCTCCAGTTCTTGTATCTCCACAACCAATACTCATAGAAGCATACTCTTGTGCTTGAAAAGTGCCAACTCAGCAGCGTTTCTGATCGTATAATCGTGTCAGCTTTGAAGCACAACTGAAGTCGAAACGATTTTTTCGCTTTCGTATTGTATCGGTTTCATATTCGAATAAGATCAGTTTCGTATGGGTTAAAATATTGATATATCATAAGTTCGGCTTTGAACTCATGTCGCGTTCAAATCTTATGACTTTGAGCTATGACTTTCAGATCGCATAACTTTCGGATAGTATAACTTTCGTATCGTGTGATGGATCATACGAACACCCTTCGTTTCGCATGAGCGGTCCATAATACGAAATTATTGGATCATATTGGATCGGTTTTCATATATCGGCTAACATCAAGCATAGTTTTTATGTTATTCGACTACGCTTGATGTTATCCTTTTGATGGCAAGGACCATATATGTGGCTCCAGAGACCAAAAACCCTAGTCCGCATGCAAGCTCAGGCACTGTCTGAGGCACTCAAGAACAATTCGACTCTGACCACTTTGGACTTGCAGAGCAACTCGATCAGAGACAATAGAGTTCAGGCGCTGTCTGGGGCACTCAAGAGTAACTCGACTCTGACCACTGTAGACTAGTGGGGCAACTTGATCAGATCCAATGGAGCTCTGACGCTATCTGAGGCACTCAAGACCAACGCGACTCTGACTACTTTGCACTTGCAGAACAACTCGATCGGTTCCAATGGTGCTCAGGTGCTGACTGAGGCACTTGGGACAAACTCGGCTCTAATCACTTTGGACTTGTGGGGCAACTTGATTGGAGACAATTAGGGCTTCTATTCGAATCCATTCGAACTCATCTTGGTTTGTGCAGATATAGTGGTTTCAACTCGATTGAAACGCATTACGATAGTGCGCCTATTCGAATGCGAATGTGCACAAATCGAATGCAAACCATAGTGGATTCGAATGGATTCGAATAGAAGTGCTAGAGACAATGGAGCTCTGGCAATGTCGGAGGCACTCAAGGCCAACTCGGGAAGCTGTAGACCTGAAGAAAACCAAGAACGAAACGACGTGGCGGGTCAAACTGCACGTCGACATTGTTCTGTCAACTGGGACTCGTATGAGCAACCGAATGTGTTCGGAGAGCAGCATCTGCGAATCATTTCATTCTAATGTAGGCGCAAGTTTACGCCAGATACCGTTGGAAAGTCGTAACTGAAAAAAGTTTGTCGCAATCTCACCAAAGCTCCGTGAGAATGTTCGGAGAGGCGACCCTCATGGCCAGTGGAAAAGTGCAGTACTTCTGGTCTTACGAGGTGAGGGCACTGAGAATGGTCTTTGGGACATGCCCTCACAGGAGTGAAAACGGGCTCATTAATAATTTTCACTGGAGTGAACCTCACGTCTTACGGGCATCGGTGAGTTTGCTTTAGTCTTTGGTTCATGTTTCCTATAAAAAAATCGAAGCGTCAAATATTGTTCCAATGGTCAATATTTTATTATTTATTACGCAGCAATAACGCATCAGACACGTGTCAAACATGGTGCCTGAGCAAATCGTTGGCAGGGGTATTGGGAGCAAAAGGAACCAGGGCTCTACTTCCACCCTGGGGCGCATAGCAAACAAAAGAGAACATTGCAACAATTTTGCACGCCACTGTATCTGTTTTCTTTTTATCTTTCAGCTGCATATCGAAATAAAAGAAGATAACACGTTACTGGTTCGGCCCTGAGGCAGGATAACCGAAAAAAAGAGGGCCGCACGGATGTGAGAGGCACGATCCGGCACAGAGGGTATATTGAGGGCAGATTCCGATAATAAAAAATCCTGCACTCGCTCGCTTCAGTAGAGCGATTGGCGGGGCTCCACAACCGACCAAAGGGAATCCAGCTTCCTGTACTACCAGCTATGACTGTGCATAAAAATACCGAACTGGCTACAGAATACATTACCTTTAATGAAGACGAAGGATTTGCGAGTAAGAGCAGGTGGCCTAGCCTACTAATAAATGCGATGTGGTCTAAGATGGGGCAAATAGCAGGGGATGAGACATAATTAGGCGCGTGTACGGCTTTTTGAGCGCAAATCAGAACATCAAAATCACACGAGTGATCTAGATTCCTCCTGACCCCTTATTTTTGCATTCCTCTCGTCCTATCTTCCCTGTCCTTTAATTTTTGATTCTTCTCACCCTAGTGCTTCTTTATTTCCTTTAATCCCTAAAATCCTCACAAACAATGCACATCCTCCACCTCTCGAGTCTCTTGGTCCTGGTATCCAGCGTTTTGGCGGATGGTAAGGCCTCCGTACCCACAATCTACCTCCCCGCTCCACTGAACTACCTGATGCAACAACAGGACCAACAGCAACATGGTGCGATTGCCAACTGCCTCTCACCCCACAACTGTGCCCAACTCATCAATGAGCGCGCATGCATACATACATATACACTGCCGCCCTTAACCTATATATAGAACTCACACGATCACACATTTCTCTTTATAATTCCAGTCACCTACAATGTTATAGGCTTCCCTGATGCTGAAACCAACACGTACGCCGTTGAAGTCAATGGGGAGTTGTACCCTCTGCAAACGTCCAAAGACTTGTTCCCATTGTGGTCTACTAGGGTCGACGGTGTTTCTGCCCCGTCAAGTTACCGATATGTGCAGCTTAACCACAAGAACAAGGAAGTCGCGCGCGAGGAATTCCTGCGGAGCTTGACTGACAAAAACACGACCTTGAACGAGTTTTTCAACCGCGAGACCACCCTCACTACCTTGCCTGCGATCAAGCAGGTTTACAAGAATGTTCACCCCAAGGACGATGGAGTCTTTGATAGCTCTCAGATTGCCACTATCCACCTTACGGTTGACCCTCTAAAGTTTGACGACATGATGAACAACCCACTGGCTAAGGACCCTGAGTTGGTCGAGGCTGGCTTTAAGTTTATCAATGCCAACAAGGTCTACTCAACGGACAAGGTCTATATTAAGGTCTCTGGCAATGCTTCGCGCAAGTTTAGGAAAGTGTCGCTGCGCGTCGTATTTAACAAGAATAAGAGAGGGATGTTCTTTGGCCGGTCGGACATCAAGCTGCGCGCAGAATACATCGACCCGACCATGCTCCGCGAAAAGTTGTACCTAGATCTTCTCCGCTCGGTCGGCGTGGGCTCTAGCCAAGGAAGCTATTCGCGCGTCTATGTCAATGGCAAACCCCA
This sequence comes from Podila verticillata NRRL 6337, assembly GCA_000739165.1. Taxonomy (NCBI): domain Eukaryota; kingdom Fungi; phylum Mortierellomycota; class Mortierellomycetes; order Mortierellales; family Mortierellaceae; genus Podila; species Podila verticillata. Next base: position 3,187,817 of record KN042420.1, read on the forward strand.
TGGTTTATACCTGATGATCGAGGACGTTGGGGAGTCCATGCTTATGCATACAATCCATCATGATGCCATCAAGGATAAGAATGCCCTGGGCTCGCTGTACCAGATGAGCACCACCTTGGAATTTAAAGGTCCGCGAGCTGCTGACTATGTGATACACAGGCACGAAAACAAAATCCGCGGCGACAATCCGATGGACGAGCCCATGCAGCAGCTTATTGCATTCATGAAGGACCTTCAGGACTGGGATCCTACTGACACTGAAGGAATCGCCTACTGGAATGAACGGCTGGATGTCGATGGCTTTCTACGTTCGATGGCGCTCGAGTACCTGACTGGCGCCTGGGACTCCTTCTGGTGGAACGGACATAACTATTACATGTACTACAACCCGCAGAACAAGATCTGGCAGTTTATCCCCACGGATTTTGACCACACCTTCAACGCCGGCGGTCGCCTAAATGCCAATGAGACATACAAGGAATTTGCACAGAGATGCGAAGGTCCCAATCCCAAGAGTAACTCCAATCCCAAGAGTATCACCGATCACAAGAGTAGCCCCCTGGTGACCAAGCTCATCTGCAAGAATAAGGACATCAACAAGAAGTTTGAGACCATCCTGCTCAAAATCACCCATGATGTTTTCAACAATGCGGCACTGGAAGAGCGCGTCCATGCTTATGAGACACAGTTGGAGCAGGAAGTTGGCTGGGATATTTCAATTGACCGCTCAAGGCTGCCCGGAGCGGAGCGCAATAGGAAAATCAAAAATTTCCACAAGTCGATCTGGGGTCCCAAACCTTCTCACAAAGTTGGCCGCAAACGCAAAGGCATTATGTTCTGGATCGAAAGTCGTAGTAACAGCGTGGCTCACCATTTCGCCAAGTGAAAAATTCTCTAATGAAACGACAGAAATGGAATCTCCACCCCCTTCTGGCGTGACAGGTTTCCTTCTGTTTCCTTCTTTGTCTCTGCATTAATGCTTGCCTTGAATAGTCGAAGAGATAATGCGTACCAGTTTCAAAGTCTCTCTATTTTTCACGCAACCCTTCTTATGCGCTATTTGTTGTAGCCTAGTAAGATACGGCACTATGGTTCTTACTGTCAGTCCCTTTACTGTCAGTCGATAGAGTTTGGGTATAATTTCCTCGAAGGTATTTTAGAACTCTCGCAGGCCTGGTTTGCTCTTATGATAACACTGCGGCTCAGGCGATATCTGCAATATTATTTTTCCATGACGTGAAAACAACGTTAAGTTTAAAGTGTAACGGGCCATCTCGGACCAGAGGTGTCGGTAGATACAGTAGAACCAAAACGCTAGGAAGGCAGCATGGGTTCAGACTCGTGGTGTAGGGGAAAAGGACTACCAAAAAAGAGAGAGAAGAACAACGTGATCTTGAAAATCGCCGTGCTAGGGATGCTGGACAGCTCTTTTTTGGTGGCCGAAAGAGTTGAAAAAGGGTTGAAGGTCTTCTCCTTGCAGCGGCTGATCGAGTTTCTCAAACTTGTCATGTACGCAGCAGTTCCTCTGTTGTTGTCATGGAGCGAATCGTGTTCCCAAGAACTTCAGTTGTCCTTAACTTGAGAAAGGTAAGGTATCCGTATTTTTTATAGAAATATTGTTCGCCGTTCTCAAAACTCTATCGACTGACAGTAAAGGGACTGGCAGTAAAAACTTAGTGCCGAACAAAAGACATAAGCAGACGTGACCGAAAAGAGGCTTCATTTTCCGTTTGCTCTCACCTCCCTTTTCAAACTATCAAACTAATGTCCTCCATTTGTCCGAAGGACCACTGGCTGCAGAGTCGTAGCCCTCCAAAGTCAGACACAATTTACTAAGTGGACTCAAAAACTGCACGGTAAAATCGCGCTGTGACTGGCTAGTTTTAAGGTTATTTGATTTCGTTATGCCTTTCCTTTCCATGGGTGGCCTCTTTTCATCCAGCATGCATTTCACACTTAAGGCGCTGTCGGTTGGAAAAAATTGCCGTCGCTCATCACACATGGGTCCACCAGTTAGCCAAATTGCCCACACTCATCACACATGAGAGCCGCCGTTAGCACAAAAAGTCAATAGTGCCTGTGGTCAACATGAAAACTGCGTGAAAATTCAAAATTACTCACGTGATGTTGGGACTAAGTGAGCTGCACTGTATTTTATTATTAATATTTTAACTCCATCACTGTGCTCCTCCTCCTACATACCCAACACCATGGGCGCCACCATCATAGCCAGCACGAGGACGCCTGCCCACTTAACGGTCTCTGTACTCTTCAGTCCCATGGCACCGCTCTTGCCATTGCCGCCGCCGTTGTTGCCGTTGTTGCTCGGGGTTGGCTTTTCCTTAGCAGGCGCTTCCTGTGGACACGAGGTCATGGTACACATGAAAGGCGTAATACCCGCGGGCAGTGGCACAGGGCCGGATCCACCCACCGAGATTGAGTCGTGGTCGACACAGAGGAACGTCTGGTTGCTGGCTTGGCCTTCGGTGATACAGCGTTTGACCTTGGGGTAACGCAAGCACGAGGTGGTGTTGTCGGCGCGGAAGGTCTCCTGGCAGACCCAGGTGACGTTGCTGGAGGGGCCGGTGGGGCCGGTGGTTTGAGGTGCGGGCACACTCATCGTGGAGGTGGCGATGGTGGTGATGGCGGCGGTGGGTGAAGGGGCAGGTGAGCTCATTAGGAAGTTGTTTTGTGTGTAGTTTGGGAGGAGGGTTGTTGTTTTCTGGAGTTGTTGAGTTGGAGTGTGTGATGTGACGTGTGTGCTGTGGACAGAAGAGAGAGAATGGAGTATTGTGCGTGTGGGGACACCGAAAAAGAATTAAAAAAGGTCGTGTGGGTGATTTGTGAAAAATTTGAAACTGGAAAAGGGAAAAGAGACTAAAACGAAGAGATTGATATTTATAACCATCTTCCTTGCTCGTGTGGTGTACCTCTTCTTCTTCTCCAAGGAAGGGAGAGAGGGACCCACGACCATAGGAAATTCCCGACAGCCCAACAGCCAACGGGAGACACAGCCCTGCACACCATATTTAATAAATAAGCAGACCCTTTCCGAGGGTATTTTTTTAAGGCGCAAGAGAGGGGGGATGGGCACACGACGCAACATTTCTATTTTGGGCATAGTTTTCAATTGGCGCACAAACTAAACACCCAGATCAATTTGTTGTCACTCTTGAGCCTATTCCCTCTCTCACTTGGTTATTCTTCTTTCGCAGTTGGCATTTGCTCCCCTTTCTTTCTTCCTTTTTGTTACCTCTCTCTATCGCCATGGTCTCTGTTCGTTTTAGATCCTTGTTTTCTGGCACATGTGAAGGCCACTCCTCTGGACACACCTGTTCAGGAAGACAATAGGGCTACATGGCTCTTGATCCATGGACCCTGGTAACAATAGAGCCCGACTGACGTGCACTATAGCGTGTTGGCCCCACACAACGACAGAGAAATGACTTTGATTTTGTAGTTAGATTGTTTCCATGCTCATCTGTCGAGCTCGAGGCATAGTTTTGGATGGTCACTGGGAACTCTGGCCATGGCTACCACGAGTCCCAAGACAATGTATCACTTTCCCTTTTTCAGGGACTCGCTCCACATACAAGCACAGAAAAAATAAAAACTCAACCCCTGTCTATGCCATGTGGGCCCGGTCGCACTCATTTTTGGCCAGTGCACAAAATCATGACGGCAAAGCCTGTTGCGAGCATAGGGAGGAGAAAGAACATAGGAAAAAGTGTCGGATCATGGAGCACAAAAGCAACTTCAGGGGTCCTCTATCAGGCAGAACCCCGAGACAATGGCCTGACATCAACAAGTTATTGCACACTGCACTTCTGTCCTGTTATACAGTAATTTTATCCTTCATTGGTGACCCCTTAATGGTATTTTTACAAGCGGTTTTTGGAAGAAGATAATATCACGGGGATGTACATGCCTTATTCTCACATTCCTACGCAGGATTCCCGTGGAAACCTTATTTTTTGGTAGAAATTTTTTTAAAATTTTTGAGT